>CAJHNH020007112.1:829982-852482 GCA_905116865.2 Candidula unifasciata
GACCAGTCAACACTCGATAGGGGATATGGTCGACATTACGCCGGCCGCCTTTTCTTCCCAGGACTAATGATAATATCATCGTCATGTAGCAGATCCTTTGCAGAACGTCGCTCTCATCACGGTCTGCCTGAAAGAAACTCGGTCTCTCGCCAGCTGTCCCGCCTCATGTACTTTCGTATTCAAATAGTCACTTATGTCTTGTGCCCATCTTCGTGCTGGTCGGCCCCTGCTCCTCCTTCCTGGTACCATGCCTTCTGGTAAAATATGTACTGAATGATAAATAATAATAGTGAAATATTTGAAATAGTATAATATGTATAAAGAACAACTTAAAAAGAGAAAATTTATGGGGATCATACCATTTTTCAAATGTGCGGGGTCCGCCACAGCTGTCACATCTTGGGAGGGGGATGGGGGTGGGAGGGGAGGGGGGTAAAAGTAATGTTGGTCTCCCCACGCCCTGCCCATATACACACTAGCTCACGTCTGATTGGTAGTTTCTGAACATGTCACCTTGGCACAAGGTTATGGGGGTGTACCGCAATGCCCTAGATATCGCGTGTTGTAAATGTCCGCACGCCAGCGCTTTCCACACTCCAAAAACATGGACAAACTGGTCCCAACACAAATCCCCTCTAGAGAGTGCTACAACCTGTTTCACAAGCATTCTCTTTCTCGGAATGAAAACGTCAATGCAAGAAATCACAGAAAGCAAAGAACATAGCAGGACACATCCATAACCTTCAGGAAAGTCGACCAGCCCAACCAACTTGTTAATGAAAAGTGACCTACTCTGTTTGGGGAGATTAACGTGAACCTAACCTTATTGGGTAACGTGGAGACGGGGGGGGGGAGGGGGGCGCTTCAAGAGGCCGACTACCTACTTTCCTCGCCCCTGTCCTAACGTGACCCCTGGCGCTCTCAGGCTATCAATTCTTGTCGCCGCCATTCAAGACATATTAATCTAGACACAGAAATGCTTTTTGCAGAAACAAACATGGCGACTTTCATAATCCTTTCTTTGAGGCAACATTCTGGCGTCTGAGCAGCTTGGGTGAAAGCATTGGGCGCTTAGTAGATGGGAGTTTTAGTGTAAGAATTCAATAAAGTCTGGTTTGTTTCGATCTTTGAAAAACTGTTTCAATGTTTTATGTTTATGTGGGAGAGAGAGAGAGAGAGAGAGAGAGAGAGAGAGAGAGAGAGAGAGAGAGAGAGAGAGAGAGAGAGAGAGAGAGAGAGAGAGAGAGAAAGAAGAGGTTTATTAAACAAGTGGAAGGAGGTGCATGTTGGTTTAAGAAGATTGTTAAAAAATGTGTTATGTAGGTTTTTGAAACAGTGTTCTTTTGCAGGTTTTAGAAAAATGTGTTGTTATGTAAGTTTTTGAAAAATGTGTTGTTATGTAAGGTTTTGAAAATGTGTTGTTATGTAGGTTTTCGAAGAGTATGTTGTTATGTAGGTTTTCGAAGAATGTGTTGTTATGTAGGTTTTCGAAGAATGTGTTGTTATGTAGGTTTTCGAAGAATGTGTTGTTATGTAGGTTTTCGAAGAATGTGTTGTTATGTAGGTTTTCGAAGAATGTGTTGTTATGTAGGTTTTCGAAGAATGTGTTGTTATGTAGGTTTTCGAAGAATGTGTTGTTATGTAGGTTTTCGAAGAATGTGTTGTTATGTAGGTTTTCGAAGAGTATGTTGTTATGTAGGTTTTCGAAGAATGTGTTGTTATGTAGGTTTATCCGCCTGTTTCAGTGTTGACTGGGTTAACAAACAAAAACAAAAATTAGATGAATGAGTGAACTATGGATGGATGATACAATCTTTAATGAATAATTGAGTAGACTGACGTATACAAATTGAAGCATGTTTCTCCGTAATGTTTTATTGCAACTGATCTACGACTGGGGAAACGAGTCGCTGAACATATTTCCTTTTGGGTGGTAAAAGTAAAAGCAACGAAAAACACGAAAAACAGTAACAACAACTCAACAGCAACGAATAAGGTGACTGGTAAAAAAAAAAAAAAAAACGCTTTCGAAATATTTACACATCAGCCAATTGTAAATTATATTGAGATTTATAGAAGCAAGCACTATAAGCCGGTTTAATCCGGAATTATGCAGACAAAAGGACATGGTCTTTACCTTGCGTTTCAAATTATTTACACATCAGCCAATTGTAAGAATAAGGAGAAACTCCACAGGGGAGCATGTACAGCAGGAGTCTACCAATCATCAGTAGAAGTAATCTCTCGTCGACAAATGCTTCGGCCCACGAGCTCCTAGACATTTTCAGAGAGTGGGCCCACCTGAGTTCATGAAGCTCAGGTTTGATTTTGTAAATTATATTAAGATTGATAGAAGCAGGCGCTATAAACCGGCTTGGTCCAGAATTATGCAGACAAAAGGACATAGTTTTCACCTTGCGTTTACCCTGGTGAAACAGACAGGTTTGGAAGGATCCATTAATTTGCTTCTATTTATTATACGCTGTAGTACGCACATGACGAGACACCGGGAAATATATATAATAAAGTAACTGATCCTTTTCCACGCCTTTATGCGTATAGGTATATAGGGCTAGACCTATGTTTTGTACACCAGTCGGCACATGTTGGGTGATGGGGTCAACCTCCCACCGGCCGCCTTTACTTTCTATGAGTGCACATGGTACCCACTCAAGGCTGGGTCGACCTGTGAGCCAAGGTCATTTCTGAAGAAAGCCCCATTCCGCCAGGACCCGAACCCACGGCTTTCCGATCCATAGACGAAGGCCTAGCCGCTACACCACGGCGATTCCCACGGAGAAATATGCTATGCAATAAACTGTGCAATCACTTATTTGTGTCTTCTGTGTATATAAATTACTAGGTTAGTTGCGTATCCTTCACAAGACGTTGTTTTTTTTTCTAGACAAATTTACGTCCAGCAGTTTATATAAGTAACTACTGGGCGTAGATTTGTCTAGAAAAACCACACAACAGCCAAGGGCTGTTGGGGTTGGTTCTGCAACGTCCTGTAAAGGATATGTAACTAACCTTTTTGTATATAGATTGGTTTCGTTTTCCAGTGTGGGGTCTGGGGTCCCAGATTATCGGATGAGGGGGAGAGAGACAATTCCCACTTCGACCACCCTAGAAAATGTATGGGGGTGAAGACAGCCTTTTATCCTTGTTACGCAACGTTTCCTCGTATCTGCGCCCCTGTAATCTTCTTCTTCTTTTTCTTCTCTATTTTCTTGTATCCATACTCTGCTTTATGCCACAAGGAACCGCAGCTTGAGAGGTGATCTGTATACGAGCTAGGGCACGCTCGGTTGCCCGGAATGCTATGATGTTGCGGAGTCTCATCTAACTTCTTCTTGGTCGTCCCCTACTTCTTGGTGTTTCTACTTTCACATTCCAAGCTCTTATTACTGGCATCAATGGATTTATTCTCAATAAATGGCCAAACCATTTCAGTCTTTGTTTTTCAATGAATTTTATTGTAGAAGTTGTTCTAAATTGTTGTTGTAATTTCTTCATTTCTCACATGATTTCTTGTAGTTTTGTTCATGGTCTTTCTTTCTAAAACATCTCACCTCGCAGGTGGTCAGTTTTCAGATTTTCTAAAAAAAAAAAAAAAAACCCACAAACACACACACAAACACCCATTATCCTTCAGCATAGCCTGCATTCTTCCTAGTCCGTCCCTACGCTTAGCACCATAACACTTCAATATCTCTGCTTTCTTGGCCAAGAGAGCTATTGTTACATCTTTCATGTCTGCGCAGATCGATCGTTTGTCGTTTAATAATCACATGGTAGCCTCTCCTTGTTGTCATCAAAAGGTCATGTGCCGTCTTGACAATTTGTTGGATGTCACATGTGCGATTTGTCATTGTCTTAAAGGACACGTAGACATAAAGTGTGTTGCCAGAGTGTTGGGGTTAGACACGCTGGTAGGAAAATAAACAGACAGGCTAAAATATACACAGGGAAACAGGTGAACATAGAGGAGAAAAAGAGAAAGAGGAAGAAGAAGAGGAGGAAGAAGAAGAAGAGGAAGAAGAAAATTAGGAAGAATAAGAGAAAGAAGAGGAAGAGGAGGAAAAGGAAGAAGAGAAAGAGGAGAAAAAAGAGAAAAAAGAGGAAGAAGAAGAAGAGGAAGAATAGGAAGACGAAGAAGAGGAAGAGGAAGAAGAGGAAGAGGAGGAAGAAGAAGAAAGAGAAGAAGAAGGAGGAGAAGAAAAAGAAGAGGAAGGAGAAGGAGGAGAAGAAGAAGGAGTAGCAGCAGCAGCAGCAGCAGAAGCAGACGTCGAAGAAGACGCAGAAGAAGTCGACGGAGAATTCGACGGAGAAGAATATGAAGACGACGGAGAAGACGACGGAGGAGACGAAGAAAAAGAATAAAGAAGAAGAAGAAGAAGAAGAAAAAGAAGAAGAAGAAGAAGTTGAAAAAGAAGAAGAAGAAGAAGAATAAGAATAAGAAGAAGAAGAAGAAGAAGAAGAAGAAGCAACAGCAGCAGCAGCAGTAGGAGGAGGACGGCTATCAAACAAATGTAACTGCCACCTGACGGTATATGAAAACGACCCTAAAGCGAAAGAACAAAATAAATCATACATCGCTTTGAAGTCTCCGCTAAGCGGAACAAATTGAAGGTATCAGAAGGGCTTATGGAATTATCAGGCGTGTATGACAAATGTTTTTGTGTAGCTTGCGACAACTGTGCTCCGCTTGGAAGCTTCAGAATTGATCATGTATTGGTGCTTTCGTAATATCATACCACAGATGACGTCACGGGACAGTCCAACATTTTAGAGGGTAGTAAGACTAGGTTTCCCGGTTTTCTGATGCTTTTAACGACCCTAAAATATCTTGAACTGGCCCTAACCCCAACCCGCCTACATCGTACGAGAGAGTGCAGTCTAGCTCCCACAACTACATGCAGCCTATCTACCGCCTTCTAAAATACAAAATATCAGACTGTCCAGTGACCTGTGGATTTCTCCAGTTTGGGGTAGGATATTAACAAAGTACCCATATATTCTTAGAATAAGGAGACGCGCAGTGCTGAAAGAGAAGACGATTTATGACTGGTCACCTCGTCATTATTATAAAAAAAAAAAAAAAAGGAGAGAAAGAAATATATTTCTTTTTTTTTTGTTTTGTTAATTTAGGCAGAGGTCGGGGTTAGGGTTGTGCGATTTGGACTCGAGTCCGATTTAAGTCGCGTAACTAACAACTTGCCACTCGACCTGGGGTTTAGTCCAAAGACTCGCCACTCGACTTGCAACTTGTAGCTTCCACGACTTGGTGCAACTGGCTGTCTGCGGCCGGCCACTGTGAGGTTTGTTGATCAACGTCACATTGTAAAACATTTTCGTCTAAGACAGAATAAATTCTATTTCAATTTATTAAGCTTCATCTTTCGTCTTCTTCCGCTTTTATGTATAGTTAGTAATTTTTTTACACTGCTATTTCCAGTTTTGTATGTACGTCATGTTTGATTGATCCATACGCATTGTCCCATACCAGATTTACAAATTACTTGAAACATGAAGTGACTTGAGTTGAATTGAAAGGATTTTTAGTGACGTGAGGCTTGACTTTGAACTTGGTGTCAATGACTTGGGACTTGATGGCAATGACATGGGACTTGGTGGCAATGACTTAAGACTTGGTGGCAATGACTTAAGACTTGGTGGCAATGACTTAAGACTTGGTGGCAATGACTTGGGACTTGGTGGCAATGACTTGGGACTTGATGGCAATGACATGGGACTTGGTGGCAATGACTTAATACTTGGTGGCAATGACTTAGGACTTGGTGGCAATGACTTAAGACTTGGTGGCAATGACTTGGGACTTGGTGACAATGACTTAAGACTTGGTGGCAATGACTTAAGACTTGGTGGCAATGACGGGACTTGGCGGCAATGACTTGGGACTAGGTGGCAATGACTTGGGACTTGGTGGTAATGACTTGGGACTTGGTGGCAATGACTTGGGACTTGGTGGCAATGACTTGGGACTTGGTGGCTATGACTTGGGACTTGGTGGCTATGACTTGGGATTAAATGGCAAGGACGTGACACTTGGTGGCAATGAGTTGGAACTAAGTGGCGATGACTTAGGACTTGATGGCAATAACTTGGGACTTGTTGTCAATGACTTGGGACTTGGTGACAATGAGTTGGGACTTGGTGGCAATGTCTTGGGACTTGATGGCAATGACGTGGGACTTGGTGTCAATGACTTGGGACTTGGTGGCAATGACTTGGTAGCATTGACTTGGGACTTAAGGGATGGCGACTTAGTCGAACATCTGCGTTTAAATGTGGTGAGTGTATGATTTAAGTTAGCTTTTGTATACCATTGCAGAGTAAATAATTTTGGTTCATTTTTGTAAACACTTCATAAAGTGACAGACAGTGTCTCTGAGAATTCGACAAACTTTCATGAAAAAGTTATCTTGAGTTACAAATGTACGTGTTCTGAATTGCTTTTCAAGTCTGGCATTTGGAAGTCTTTACAAATGAATCAACGTCAGAAAA
Organism: Candidula unifasciata; assembly: GCA_905116865.2. Taxonomy (NCBI): domain Eukaryota; kingdom Metazoa; phylum Mollusca; class Gastropoda; order Stylommatophora; family Geomitridae; genus Candidula; species Candidula unifasciata. The sequence goes on from CAJHNH020007112.1 coordinate 836,511, forward strand.
AAAATGGGCTAGAATAAAAAGCATCTTCGACGGGTCGCCCGTTAGCTCGCCGGTAGACGACTTTGTTGCCGAGTGCTACCGTCTATGGGTCTGTCTCCTTTGATCGCATCAACACTAAAGGAGACCTTTTCAAGGCTTTTGTTGGCGTGCATTGGGATGCTTGTTGAACGAAAAGATGTTTTCCACCAGCAAAGCACACACACACACACACACACACACACACACACACACACACACACACACACACACACACACACACACACACACAATTAGATTTTCTACAGAAATGAAAAATTTTTGTCAGCTTTTCATGACGTACGTCAAAAGTGAGAGCAGTGGACAGACCTAATGACTAATGACCGGAAGTAGACAAAATATACGCATTTGCGGAATATCAGGAGCCTCTCTTGGCAGGGGTGAAACGTCTCAAGCTAGCTTGGTTTGAGCACGTGGTGAGACATGATTCGATTGGAAAGACTGTTCTTCAAGGAACATTTGTGTGTGTGTGTGTGTGGGGGGGGGGGGGGGGGGGGAGTGGGGTAGTCGAAGAAGAGGAGGACAATGAAGAATCTGGAATGACAACATCAATAATTGGACAGGACTAAGTTATCATAAACTTTTTCATTAAGCAGAAGACAGAGAAAGATGGCGTGTTTTATGTGCTAGTACTTCCATCAATACACCTCCACGACCCTAATGGGTCAAGGGTTATGTTATGGGGTAAAGGGCAAGGGGTAAGGGGTAAGGGGCAAGGGGCAAGGGGTAAGGGGTAAGGGGCAAGGGGTAAGGGGCAAGGGGTAAGGAGCAAGGGGTAAGGAGCAAGGGGTAAGGGGCAAGGGCTAAGTAGGCAAGGGGTTTGGGGCAAAGAAGAACTTTGATTGTAACGTCAAGAGATGGACACGACTACATTCAATCAATCAATCAATCAGGTGCCGTCTCCACAATGAAGGTTGGCTGCAATGGATCTCTAACAAGCCCTGTCTCTTGCCCTTGATGTACACTCACTCATACTGCTTTTCGTCCATCTCTTGATGTTATCCTCCCACTTGTAACGCTGTCTGCCTCTTGCTCGCCTACCTTGAACCTTTCCCACTAGGATGATCTTTACAATACTGTTATGTTTTTTAATGTGAACAAAATATTTCACTTGTCTATCTTTTATTTCACCTAGCAACTCTCTTTTCCTTCCCAATTTCCTCATTACCTCTGTATTTGATAGCTTTACGACTACATTACTATACACTTATTCAACAAGCTGAAGACTGAGAAAGATAGCAGGTTCTGTGTGCTAATGCTTCCATGATTACACGCCTTAGAACAGGACAGAATGATAACGCAGCTATAGGTACACGAGATTTAAGATAGGTATATCAGCCATGAGAACTTGTGGAAAGGTGTCCTAGGCAGCAGCCCATGTACTCCAGGACTGCACCGAATATGACACCTTAAAGTAAACTTTTTTGGCGCTCCTTGAAATAACGGTCGCTAGTTGCATGGCGACGGCCGCTTAGTCAGAGTTCACTTCCCTGGCTGCAGTGCAATTACGGAGTGGACAAGTCATGAATCAAAAAACAAACTGACGTCGACATGGCTGCTAGAGCTAGACCACACGCTGCGACTGAAATTAGCGACCGCGTTCTTGCGACGCAAGACTCTCGTAGACCACGCGCTGTGACTCAAATTAGCGACCGCGTTCTTGCGACGCAAGACTCTCGTAGACCACGCGCTGCGACTCAAATTAGCGACCGCGTTCTTGAGACGCAAGACTTAATGACCGTAGATGTGAGACCTGCGGATCTGTATGTCGTAATGAGCGATAAGCTTGCGTGGTTTCCGTGATGTGTCACCCTAACCCTACCCCAAACCCTAACCCTACCCCAAACATTAACCCTACACTTAACCCTAAACCTAATCCAAACCCTAACCCTAACCCTACCCCTAACCCTACCCCAAACCCTAACCCTAACCTTACCCCAAACCCTAACCCTAACCCTACCCCAAACCCTAACCCTAACCCTACCCCAAACCCTAACCCTAACCCTACCCCAAACCCTACCCCTAACCCTACCCCAAACCCTAATCCTAACCCTAACCCTACCCCAAACCCTAACCCTAACCCTAACCCTACCCCAAACCCTAACCCTAACCCTACCCCAAACCCTACCCCTAACCCTACCCCAAACCCTAATCCTAACCCTAACCCTACCCCAAACCCTAACCCTAACCCTAACCCTACCACACACTCTAACCCAAACCCTAAGCCTAACCCTACCCCTAACCCTACCCCAAACCCTAACCCTACCCCAAACCCTAACCCTAACCCTACCCCAAACCCTAACCCTACCCCAAACCCTAACCCTAACCCTAACCCTAACCCTAACCCTACCCCAAACCCTAACCCTAACCCTAACCCTACCCCAAACCCTAACCCTAACCCTACCCCAAACCCTACCCCTAACCCTACCCCAAACCCTAATCCTAACCCTAACCCTACCCCAAACCCTAACCCTAACCCTACCACAAACTCTAACCCAAACCCTAAGCCTAACCCTACCCCTAACCCTACCCCAAACCCTAACCCTACCCCAAACCCTAACCCTAACCCTACCCCAAACCCTAACCCTACCCCAAACCCTAACCCTAACCCTACCCCAAACCCTAACCCTACCCCAAACCCTAACCCTACCCCAAACCCTACCCCTAACCCTACCCCAAACCCTAAGCCTAACCCTACCCCTAACCCTACCCCTAACCCTACTCCAAACCCTACCCCAAACCCTACCCCAAACCCTACCCCTAACCCTACCCCAAACCCTACCCCTAACCCTACCCCAAACCCTACCCCTAACCCTACCCCAAACCCTACCCCTAACCCTACCCCAAACCCTACCCCTAACCCTACCCCAAACCCTAAGCCTAACCCTACCCCAAACCCTACCCCTAACCCTACCCCAAACCCTAATCCTAACCCTAACCCTACCCCAAACCCTACCCCAAACCCTACCCCTAACCCTACCCCAAACCCTAATCCTAACCCTAATCCTAACCCTAACCCTACCCCAAACCCTACCCCTAACCCTACCCCAAACCCTAATCCTAACCCTAGGATGACACGTAACTATCTCATTTGTTTCGTTCCCTCTTTTCTACTCCGTAATTGCACTGCAGCCAGGAGAGTGAACTCCGACTAAGCGGCCGTCGCCATCCAGCTAGCGACCGTTATTTAAAGGAGAGCCACTTTTTTGGTTATACAGAACAACAGTGGAACGTAAACTCTACAGAACACTGAATGAACGAAATTTGTAGGAGAGACACAGTTGCTGATATAGACAGCTTATTCCAGGCGGAAACAACCCCGAAACGTTTCAAGGGGTATAGCGCTAGTGAAATACCTCGGAAAATAGGGAGTGATGGCATTAGGAACAGCCTTACAGAAATGAACATCAGTCTTAATAGTGCTCTTGACAGAGCTCGTCAACAAACATTACATCTCCCCCCCCCCCCCGACACCCCCCCCCCCCCCCCCCCCCCGACACTTCGATGACGTACAAGGTGGAAGAGATGAAGAAGATTTCAGGCGAACAAAAGAAGAAGCTGGACTCTAGAACAGTTTTTTTTTTAATAGACCAGTCGATATTTGGTGGATGATGAGGTCAATATAACACCAGCTGCCTTTACCTCCTATAATATTACCTGGTACCTGTTTAAGTCTGTGTCGACCTGACAAAAGCAGCAACACTCAAGGGATAGTCGAGATGGATATATAATCAGTTACTAGTACAAACGGAATTTGAACACTTCGCATGCTGTTGAAGATGGGGACAGAGCGGTTATGCGAGTTTCCTGACTGCTGTGGTGTCGACTTTAATTAACTAATTAATTCATTAACATATCACTCGCCAGCGTGCACCTTGGAGCAAAAAATTCTTTCGCACACAGAAGGAAACATTTTGAGATCGATACTTTGCACTTGTAACTTGTAATCGCCAATGGAAATCTGCCTGGTTGTCTTATTAAATGTCGCGAAAATCGGTTTGTGAGTCTGTGATCTCTCTACAATCATACATTGACAGTACACGAGACATTTGCTGTGGGCAACTATGATTACCAACGTAATCTGTGTGCACTGTAGACGAGGAGATATCATCGTTATCAAGTGCCTTGTCGACTGGCATGGGTGATCATACCTCTCCACAACCTGCGATATCCTACAACATGTATCATTTCGTGTGCTGACGCCCCTCTATGACATGACAGAGGGCTACAAGAAGTCTGACTATGGAGGTAATGGCTGTAAAAAAAAACAATGATATGGCTAGAAAGACAGCAGTTTTCCCATGGGTGCTTTATAAGTAATTCCGCGAACATGCTTAGGAAGATAGAGACAGGATGGATTCGAAGTAAATGGTTGGAGTTGTTGAGGATTTAGTTTTATTGTTGTGCCAGGACACGCGGGTAAAAGAGGGAATAAACGAGCGGATTGGCTTGCTGGCAGGGCTACCATAGGTGCAAGAAATGCAATGTGGTCAAGGAGGCAGGACGAGAAGAAGATTCAAGAGACGACGTTCTTCTTCTTCTTCTTTCGTTCGCCTGAAATAAGTTGTCTATATTAGCAGTTTTGTCTCTTGTATAAATTTCACTGTCGTTGTTAGTTCATTCAGTGGTCCATAGAGTTTACGTTCCACTGTTGTTCTTTCTGGCCAAAAGGTTTGCCTTAATGTGTCAAATTCGGTGCAGTCCTGGAGTACATGCTCTGCTGTCTGGGGCACATTTCCACAGGTGCACATGGCTGATACACCTATCTTGAATTTTGTGTACATGTGGTTACGTAATCGGTTGTGCCCTGTTTTGAGGCGGAGGATAATGACTTGTTCTGTTCTGTCCATAATAAAATAGTCGTCTTGTGCTGGGGCTGGTGGTTTCCTGATCGATTTAATGATTCTTTTCTTTTGGTGGTATTGACTGGTACATCCGGCTGCTCTTTTGTCGCACCTTTCACTGCCAGATGATCAGCTTTCTCATTTCCAGGCACTCCACAATGAGACGGTATCCACTGCATTACGACTCTTCGCTGAAGGCTGAGTTGTGTCAGCAGAGTTTGCAATTCTGGTAGTTTCCTAGACTGGAGTGCTTCAAGTACTGATTTAGCATCTGTCAGCATTACCACATACTGTGAGCCAAGATTGGTATTTAGCAGTTTCTCTATTGCTATCTTGATAGCTTGAGTTTCCGCTTCATAGTTATGGCAGTACTTCCCGGTTGGTAAGCTGGACTTATCCCTAGTACCATCTGGGAATTCGATATACACTCCAGCACCACCATTTCTAACTGAACTTTCTGCGGACCCATCTGTACAGACTATGACCCATTGTTCTTGTAGGTATTCTTCATCAATATAACTGAGGGTGGCCATTCTGCGTTGTACACTATCTTGCTCTTTCTTGTCAAATATCCCTTTCACATGTGTCTGGATTTGTACTGTTAGCTTGCATTTCTCTCTCCGTCTGGTTTGTTCTGGAATACTTTTAAGTAAGCAACCAATTTCTGGAAGAGACGATGTTGGATTTTGTACACTTAAAAGACTATAAGAACTTCGTCAAAAGACGTGTCGCCAAACATGAACACTATCCAGGTGGCCAAAGAAGAATAGCAAATCAAGACAGAAGTAGTGTTAACAGTCGCCACACGCTCTTGAATATACTGAAGATGGGATCCGAGCGCTCATAGACTTGTCCGACAAATAATGGGGATAATCTGTCGATTAACTAATTACCAAACTAAAGGGCCCTGGTGAATCTTTTTTTGTATTGTTTTCTCTATCTTTCTTTTCACAAAATTTTCTAGTTGTCACAAGACAATCAAGTTTCTCTCTTCTTCTGACAGTTTTGATGTTGTCTTCGGATTGCCGCCTTCTTTTGAACATCGGGAGTATTGGTTTTAAGATTTTCGTGAAATTAAAGAAGTCTTCTGTACAACAAGAAAACCTCTTCTTATTCTTCTTCTATTCTCTACACATGGAATGTCTCGCAACATTAGGACAGGAAGGGATCTCTCGAACGGGCCTTTCTGTTCGCTTCGTATATAGCACTTAGATATTTCCGCTGTTCATTATCTGAGTGGTCTACCTCTGTTTCTATTACCGCTATGTCTGTAAAACACTGCTCTCTGTGGTTTCCTGTCTTTTGCCAATCTTATTACATTGTCAAACTCTTTGATTTGTTGTCTACAGATGAAGTCCCTGACACCCCACCCCCTTTTACTTGTTCAGTTATATGTCTCTCCTTTTCCCACGACTTACTTTGCGTTTCCCAAAACTTATCATGCCACTAATGTTTATTTCTTCTTTAACTGTACTTGTCTATCAGACCTTTTTAGATGAATATAATTCTACTATATCGTCCTTTAATAAGTCATTGTCTATCCTATATAGGCCGTTAAAAATCAACCCCCCCCCCCCTCTTTTCTTTAGGAAACATTCCTAATTATCACCTCCTACCACATGCTTGTTGAGGTTGGAACCCCACCCCCACCCAGCCTCAGGAAAAAAAATGTGGCCCCAAAACCCACGGAGGGAAATACCATCTGACTTAGACTGACGACAGTTCATTGGGTGTAATAATTTTTGGACTCTTTCGGCTGTTCGGCAGGGGCAGATAACTGGACAGACACCAACAGGAAAATGGAAAACAACACTCGAGAATTGTACTGCGCGTTTTCTGTAGACAGTAAATATTGCGAAACGATTGCCAAGTCAGCGCAGTTGGACTGAAAAAGATTTATCAAGACAGAAACAACAATGGCCTGTCAGACATACAAATGTGTAGATGATCGGGTAGGTAGATAGACGGTTAGATGTTAAGATAAGCGTGTCAATAGAAATATGTGTCGATCAACAGGCAGGTAACAAGAAGAAAAGGTTAACAGATGGAAAGACATATATGTGAACCGACTGAGAACAGACAGAGAAACAGACAGACAGACATGCAGACAGGCAGGCAGACAGACAGACAGACAGACAGACAGACAGACAGACAGACAGACAGACAGACAGACAGACAGACAGACAGACAGACAGACAGACAGAGAGGGAGTGAGGGAGGGAGGGAGGAAGACAGACAGACAGACAGACAGACAGACAGACAGACAGACAGACAGACAGACAGACAGACAGACAGACAGACAGACAGACAGACAGACAGACAGCCAGCCAGCCAGCCAGGCAGGCAGATAGATAGATAGATAGATAGATAGATAGATAGATAGATAGATAGATAGATAGATAGATAGATAGATAGATAGATAGATAGATAGATAGATAGATAGATAGATAGATAGATAGATAGATAGATAGATAGATAGATAGATAGATAGATAGATAGATAGATAGAGATAGATAGATAGATAGATAGATAGATAGATAGATAGATAGATAGATAGATAGATAGATAGATAGATAGATAGATAGATAGATAGATAGATAGATAGATAGATAGATAGATAGATAGATAGATAGATAGATAGATAGATGGATAGATAGATTGATGAGCTTGCGCTCGAGTTTTCTTGAAAGACAGACACGCAGGCAGACTGTGAAACATACAGAACTACAAAAGGAATGACAGAGGCATAAACAGACAGACAATACAATAAAAGACCAGAAACCATTTTCAATTCCCGATGTTGAACTGGCTGAAACACCCGAAAAAAAAAAAAAAAATTCAATAGCCGAAGGGTGAAACTAGAGAAAGCGTCTTTGAAATTATTTCCGTGTGAGAACAGCCGACCAACTTCCTTGAAGAGATTGCCAATCTGAGTGGGAAGCCAAGAAGAAATCTTTGAGTTGAAGCTACAACCAAACTGTTGCTAAACAGATGGAATGGATCGTTTGCTATGGTTTGTCGAAAACACAGAAATCCTGCCCGTATTTTTCCTCTTCTTACTGCCGGATGTGTCGGCTCTATGGCTAAGTCGGTGCAAACGCTTCGTAATGCCGGGATGCTGGGTTCGATCCCAGCGGCGGGCCAGGCGCCTTGCGTTGGTTTCGACAGTGGTATCAAGAAAGCCGACCGTCCAGTAGCAATGGCAAACTACTGGAAGTAAATTTGCCTAAAAAAACCTAGGGTTGGTTCTGCAACGTCATGTAAAGGATACGCAACTAACTAACCTAACTGCCGGATATTCTAAGAATCCTAATGTGACAGTTCAAAATCATAGATTTTCTAGCGTCAATCAATAATTATTACATTGAAAAAAAAAAAAATCAAGGTCTTCTCCTTCTTTGTTCACCTGGTGTTAGATCCGGTGCAATTGTCTGGTTGTTCGTCCATTTTGACTTTGACTTTGTGACAGAGCCTGAGTTTCGCGTGCACATCCGTTTTACTGGCTTATTTGTGTGTAGCTGGCTGTTCCATACCTCTCGGGCAGATGCGCTTCGACTTCAAAGGAAGTCTCCGATTAGTCGACTGCTAGGACATGCTTTTTGAGGAGCCAGTGGGTCTAATCTCACAGGACCCCACAACGGGGTCCCGGACCCCACACAGGGGAAGATATTAAGATGAAGTAAAAGACAAGTAATTGAAGTGAAAGACCCTTTTCCACACCTTCATGCGTACTGGGTATATAGGGCTAGACCTATATTTTTATAGACCTATCGGTACTCAGTTAGTGATGTGGTCAGCATCACATCGGTCGTCTGTACATAGACCTATCGGTAGTCAGTTAGTGATGTGGTCAGCATCACATCGGTCGTCTGTACTTCCCAGGAATTTACCCGGTACCCTCTCATGGCTGGGTCGACCCAGGAGCCAAGGTCATTTTTGAAAAAAGTCCGGTTCCTTTTAGATTTGAACCATCGATTTTGGGGTTGTCATTTTAAATTGCCCGACTTTCAGGCTGCAGCGCCTATGCCTACAACCAACAAGCTATGCTAGTGTAAAGAGTAACGAATGAGCGGACCAACTGGCGTTGTATGCATGGCTAGTGGATAGTGTCGAATCGCTGATCATCTCCTTGTGGTCTCCGAAGCCCTTTGTGGAGAAGTGGGTGGGGGGGGGGGGGGGGGGAAGAGACAATAATAGACCTGCTGCCTACCCAAATATAGCGTGTCGTAAGAGTCGACTAACTCGGAGGCTTTCTTCGAAGTCGAAAGTCATTTGTCTGAAAGTCACGGAACCAACAGTCTACATAGGTCTATACCGCCTTTGAGGTTGTTGTAATCTTATTGGCCAAGAGTTAGTTTCTTCTAGTAGTCACAGGACAGGTGAAAAGTTCACACAGCGGCCACGGGTCGGGTCGTTACCTGGGATACGAGCTAATTAAATTCTGGGCGATTAACACAAAGGCTCCTGCAGAACACAAAGGATTCTGCAGTCAAGATATTTTCCTTGTCCAAGTCGGACGTTCCCTCTTTGTGAGGTTTGGATTAACCGTTGCTTACGGGAGACAGTTTAATGGCTATTTATTTCTTATAATGGCAGGAGTCCATTGAGAAAGATTGTATATCATAAGAGTAGATAATGGAGATTTATTTTCGTACATGTTTTATTGAATAATCATCATCATCTTGTGACGTGTAACTTTAATGCCATTAAAGTTTATGTGGCCTGTCACAAGCGTTATTGTTGACTTGTAAAGATAACAACTGTATTACATGATGCTGTGCCAAGTGTGTCAGTTATAGTATGCAGGACTTCACTGTAGCACATCCATCAAGGAGATATCCAGCGGAATGTTGAATAGGCACCCTAGGCCTAAATACTTGGTTTTTGGAGATACAGTGTACAACAGAGTGTACAAAAAGTGTACAACAGAGGTCGAGATAGGAACCATTGTAATGAGCTTTTTATGGAAATGATCAACGTAGGTACCTTAGAGTTGCTGCTGAATGGGAGGAATGAGCACGCATGAGAATTCCCAATTTGCAGTGATGTCGCTTGTGATAACAGAACATAACATATAACATGCTCCAAAGCTAATTCACACAGGTTTCTATAGAAACCTTAAACACATCTTCGGTGTTTTCGCCTCATTGGACCTCCTGTCACTTCACCCCCCCCCCCCCCATTCCAACAACCCAGGGCTTGCAGCGTCCATTAAGCTAATGACATTTCTATCACTTGGACTCCGATGTAAAATTGAAAGGTATAATTGATGGAAAATCTTTACCCAGGCTGCAACAAATGCATAACGATTTGTTTGAAAACGTATAAACCTGGAATGTGACATTCGTTGCCTCGCGGTTCAAGCGATGGGAGCTTTGACAGATCTGCGTGGTTGTGTAAATAGTTGCAGAGCACAATGGAATCTGGTTATCAAAAAACGATTGTATGGTAAAGATAAAAGTCAAACTGATCGGAACTGTGGAATCCTTTCTTTTGTAAATTAAAAAGTTAGTTGCATATTTTTTGTAGGGCGCGGCAAACCAAATCTAGAATTTGTTGGATGTTTGTTGTGTTTACAAGGCAATTTTACGTTCAGTAGTTTCTTGTTCTCGTTCACCGGCTGTAAACTCCGGTGGAAAATGTTGGTTGTCCATCCATGTTTTGTTGGTTTTGCTGCGCAATTTTACGTTCACTAATTTCTTCTTCTTTACATCTTTCACCAGCTGTAAACTCTATGAAAAGTTTTGGTTGTTCATCTCCTTTTGGACTTTGGTATCTTTCTAGAACTTAAATTTTGCGTGCACATCCGTTTTACAGGTTTCAGGTTTGAAAAACTGATCAACATTATGGCACACGAGTAGTCACCCATCAGTGCTCCTTTCTACTTGTAACTCAAGTCTGAGTCCGAAGAAGCTCAGCACAATGCTCAGGCTGCGCAGCACCTGCGAAGATCCTGAAATATTTTGGGTAGATTTTTATCTTCACATTTTGCCTGAGCAGCGCCGTTAGGTTATTCTTTTCGATTTCCAACTATCACGGGACTTTTTTTTTTACCTGCGCAACGATATCCACGGGCGTCTGATCTCACTACGCAGAGACGAGGTAATTCCTGGGAAGTAAAGGCGGTCGGTGTTAGTGGACCCACGTGACCTGCACAGTACCTTTTGGTTCCCCTTCTTAGAAAAAAAAGGTTTTCTCTCTCTTCAGGATTGCAGTCTGTGAGGTTGTACATCCGTCTCGTCTTTCCCTTGAGTATTGAGCGTCGGCCAGATCCCCTGGTAACTCCCCGCAGCACGATTCTCTTCAGACTGTAATGATCTATTTGTGGCTCCGCACTGTTCACTCGCTCCCAAAGGGTGTTCACAAAATCTAGCTTGCCATACATCAGTTCACCACCAAGTGGTGCGGAACCAGCCAGTCTGTCTGTCTGCTTGTTGCCCAACACACCAGCATCACCTGGAGAAAATAACTTCCCGGGAATTCTGAGGCGATGCCAAAAGTAAACCGGAAATACCCGCACGATGGAAGTAACTAGAGAATGATGCAAGAACAGATGACAAGGACTTTGGATGAACTGCACGCGACAGTCAAAAACAGGACGACAGGGTGATAACTATGGCGGGAGTTTGGAATAAAGGAGGAACGGGGAGAGGAAGAAGAGGAGGAAGGCGGAAAAGAGAAAGAAGAACGAACGAACGAACGAACGAACGAACGAACTTTATTTTCAAAGGGTTACAAATTGGGCACGCAGGCCCGTCTTCCATTCGGCCCTTCCAAACACCCGTCTTTCACATTGCAGCTGTATTTTATCAATAAGCATGTAATATTTATATGATAATGAATATCAAAAAAGAGAAGGAAAAAAAAAGAACAATAGCATGGGTGGTAAAATGCATGCACACGCACACACACACACACACACACACACACACACACACACCAATACACTCACTTAAACACACCCACATACCTTCACACACACATAAACACACCCCATTCACCCACATACATAGCTACATATCCACACAGACACGCATATTCCACACACATACAAACATACAGATATAAACACAGAGACACACCCATAGAAACAAATGCAGACACATACACACAAACAGACATACGCGCACATACCTAATCACACACGCAGATACACACACACAGACACACACATGCGACACACACACAAACCAGCATACAGACACGCAGACACACACATACACATTTGCACAAACACACGCAGACACAAACACACACAGATACACTCGGAGACACACAAACACACACACAATCGCAGACACACACACACGCGCTAATGCTCACGCAGATACACACACACACACGCACACACCCACAGACACACTCTGTTTGGCAAGCTAGATTTTGTGAAGAGGAGAAGGTAGAGGAAGAGAAAGAAGAAGAGAAGGTAGAGGAAGAGAAAGAGGGGTACAAGGCAGAGACAGCCAGGAAAAAACGAAGAACAAGAAGAAGAAAAAGAAGAAGGCGAGTAGGCGGAAAACGAGAAACAGGACGAACAAGAACAAGATGGGAGAGGGGGGGGGGGGAACTAGAAGCAGCAGAAGAAGAATTCTTAAACAAGAAGAAACACTCCTAGAAGCAACACAATTCCGCCTTTCCGTTGATTTTCGTATTTTTTTAGAAGCCCTGAACGAGTCTTAACCCCCAGAATCTCTTTTGGCTCAGTCTTGATTGAGTCATCGAACGCTCTTAAGCTCACCCGGTTAAGCTGGGGCGCTTGAGAAATCAAGGGCTGTCTTAAGATATCTGCAACTCTGGGTCTTAGCAAGTTGTCTCGACCTTGTCTGTCAGATGTCTCACCTCGTTTTATGTGAAGTTAGGTAAAGAATAACGACCAAAATATTTCCACCACAGGGGCAGTTCATTTATTATCCTGCTGTGCCATTAGTTGTCACATAAGGTTCACTGTCTATTCTTCACTTCCATTCTATCCTGTGCGATCAGTTCAATATCATGGACGGAATATAGTTCAGCAGCTTTGGCCTCTCTCATCTACGTTCGTTTTAGGGTTTCTTTTAGTCGTCCTCGCCTCCTTAATCTCTTTATTTCTAATTTTAATGCCTGTTTGTTGATTCTCTGTTGGTTTTTTCTCTGTGTCCCATGTAACGCCATCTTCTCTGTCTTATAAATATTGATGCTACTGGTTGACCTGAAATTTCTTTTTTCTTCACTTCTTTTCATGGACAGAACAGAACACAATCGACTTCGCAACCACATGTACACACAATTTAAATTCGGCGAATCAGCCATGCGCACAAGTGGACTAGCACCTGAAATAACCGATCATGTCCTCTAAGACTGTTCCTTCTTCTTTTTCTTCTGCGTTAGACATCAGTCATGCTAAACATTGAGTCCCGTCTGGGTCACAAATAGGATTGTGCGTTTAAGGTCGCCACCGGTCCCCCAAAGCTTCTCTGGCAATGTGGATCCCCTGGGTCAGATCCACAGTCTGTGCTGGGAGAGGTAAGGGCAGTACTGCAGTATGTGTTCAGGGGTTTGTCTTTCTGCTCCACAATCACAGGCAGCAGATTCTGTTATGCCTATCCTGTACAGGTGTGCTCGAAGTCCACAGTGTCCTGTCCGATGTCTGAAAACTAATATTTGCTTCTTTCCTGTTGAGTTTGTTTATGCTGTCACTCTCTGGTCTGTAATCTCCATTCTGCCTTCTCCACTCCCGCTTGAAAGACTGCTGTATGTAGCTGTGTGGTGGATGAGGTTGTGGAAGATTACTTCCAGCTTTTGTCAACTCATCTGCTCTCTCATTTCCTTGAATACCACAGTGGGCTGGTATCCACTGCAAGACCAGTTCTGCTTTCTTGGAGAGTAAGCCAATGTTGGTCCTTAGATCTTTAGTTTGTAAAGACTGTTCCAAATACAAAATATAAAGGCAAAACATATCAAGAGAAACATTGGTGCAAGTCGAACTTTACGGGTCGCTGAGTGAATTACAAAAGCCATTGCGGTTCATACCAGAGACAACATTGCAGATATAGATAATTTATTTTAAGCGAACGAAAGAAGAACTTTTTTTTGAACAGGGGCAACAACACAAGTGAAAGCATGGAGGGGGGGGGGGGTTTGAGGGGGGGGGGGGGGGGTTGTGTTTGTGTGCCCCTATTATTGTTTGGGGCGAGAGGAGGGGGAAGGGGGAGGCGCCTCCCAGGGCATAGGCCTTTTATAAGTGTTTAAAACAGGCACAACATGGAGCCACCGTGGTGTAGCGGCTAGACGCTCGCTTGCGGATCCAAAGGCCATGAGCTGAAATTTAAATGGAGCCAACATAGTTTTTAAAATAACCTTGGTTTTCTTCGTCTTCTTTATCTTCTTTACGTCCTCTTTTACCGCTTGGGGTGTCGAGGGAGATATACGGTCCTGGTTCGTGCTTTTAAAGACACATCGTGGTACTATAGAGTTTCTCTGATGTTATCCTTCAATACGTTCTTGGTCTACCTCTTGCTCTACATCCTTCCCCTCTTTTGGCTTATGCCTTGATTGGCATAGTATAAAAAGTCATTCTCTCCAAGTGGGCAAACCATTCGATTTGATGACTCTCTATGTAATTCGGCTAACAGGTTTACCAAAGTTAAATAGGTACCAGGCTAAGTCCCGAGAAGCAAAGGCGGCCGGCTTGATGCTGACCACATCACCCATCAAGTGTCAGTTTGTCTATGAAAAATAGGTCTAGCCCTATGTGCCTAGTCCGCCCAAAGGCGTGGTAAAGGATCCTTTACTTTTACTTTATCAATGATATTGGGGTCTCTGTGACGAAATGGCCAAGTCGTTTACTCCACGCCCTGGAGATTGTGGGTTCCTTTCCCGGCTGTGGTATTCCGTTTGCGGAGGATTTTTTAAAGGCGATGATCATCGCAGGAGCTACAGTGTTCGTTCTCTGCAAACGACTAGCCGTTCTATGGGCAAAAAACCGGTGCAATGAGGGGGATTCTGGGCTTTGACTTTGTAAAACAAAATAATGTATTAATCACAATAATAAAAATAAAAATAGTAATATCGATAGCGATCGTATGAGGATTGGTAAATGCATATGATATAATAATTTGAAATAATAGAATGTTTCAGGAAGTCGCGTGGCGTTGGTGGCAAGACGTCCGCCTGCCGATTGGAAGGTCGTGGGTTCGAGTCCTAACGGAGCCGGACTTTAAACAAAATTAACCTTGACTCCCAGGTCGACCCATCCTCGAGTGGGTACCAGGTGCAGTTCTGGAAAGTAAAGGCGGCCGGCTTAATGCAGACCACATCACCCACTAAATGCTGAATAGTCTATAAAAATATAGCTCTAGCCCTATATGCCCAACACGCCTAAAGGCGTGGAAAAGGTATCTTTACTTTTATAGGATATATAAAAAGAAAACAGAACAACCAACAAGCCATGCTAGTGTAAAGAGTAACGAATGAGCGGACAAATTGGCAAGCAGTGCAACAACGCACGTAGGAAGAAACGAGGATAGAGAAGGTATCAATAGCGTTGTGTGGACGGCTAGTGGATAGTCTCGAATCGCTGATCATCCCCTTGGGGTCTAATTATACGGTATGGGAAAGCAAGAAGAAGAAGAAGCGGGTTATCTGGCTACAATAAGCGATAGCTACGGTTTGGTTTGGTTTAAACAACGTTTCAACATCATGGCACAAAGGTAGTAACTCATGTGCTCCGTTCTACTTCTAACTCAAGCCTGGGTCCGTAGAATCTCAGCGCAGTGCACGAGCTCTGTAGCACCGGCGAGGATCCTGAAATTCTTCGAGTAGATTTTTAACTATAAATTTTGCCCGGGCAGCGCCGTTAGGCTATTTTTTTTTCGAATTCAAACTGCCGAGATATTTTTTTAAAGTGCGCAACAGTACACACCGGCGTCCGATCTTACTACCCAGGGACCTGGGGAAATTACTAGAAGTCCACGTGTGTATAATTAGTGTGCAATGGAAACAGTTAGCATCTACAGCTTGGGACAATTTCTACGGGAGACGGAGCATGTATGGGTATGCCAGTGTGCTTTGATGTCTTTCTTTAAAATGGTCCTGTTCACGTTTCTCGACCCAT
>CAJHNH020007112.1:857482-859982 GCA_905116865.2 Candidula unifasciata
AATCCTGGCATTATTTTTGTACCTGAGAAACCTCAGATTTCTGCGAATTGTGGCAATGGAGAAGTTCCGAATTTAGCCAGGTTTGGCGAAGGCCCTAGATTTGCGAGTCGCCTAAAACGGTACTTTTGCCATCATTCATTGGTTCTACACCAGATGTATTACGACGGATAAGTACATATGTAGCGGAAAGAGTTCCTTCACATTGTTGTATTGCAGACTAACGTACCGTCTCCTCCTCTTGATAATTGTGGGGTATTTAACTCTGTATCTTTTTCCAAGTAAGAAAAAGCAAGTAGATTCTATTTTAACACTCGTTAGTAAGTAAGTAAAGTAGGTAAATATTACCCCACCAGGACATCACACAGAGTGATAAACACCTGGTGACACAAAGTGCCACCGTGCGGATGAGGATCCCCCGTAGAGAGGTCTCGGAAACCCCGTTTAGTTTAACGGTTTTGTTATATTAGGGTCCCCGGCAACAGCCAGGATGGAGCTTCAGAATAACGAAAAACTGCATCTCACAGGGAAACCTAAGCTTTCTACTGAGCCGTGTATAATGTTGGTGAGTTTGATCCCACCAGAACATCACACAAGCGATAAACACCTGGTGACACAAAGTGCCACCATGCGGATGAGGATCACCCGTTCAGAGGCCCTGGAAACTCCGTTCAGCTGTTAGGCCATATTTAGGGTCCCAGGCAAAAGCCAGGGTAGGGGGCTTCAAATAACGAAAAATTGCATCCAACAAGAACATTTATAGTTCATAGAACACTCGTGCTCGTCTCCCTACTATCCAATTAATTCTCTTTGACAGAGCATCAATTTTGCAAGTGTCTTAATCCATCCACTCTTCAACTATGCCCTAACACCTCTCTTTGAAATCGTCCATCAGCTAATGGAACTGCTGACCACTTCAATGGATCCTTTGTGATCGTCCCAAGAACGACCACTACAATGTCAATTTCATTAGTTTTTAATTCAGTTTTGCAGATGACGTTTTCTACACGAAGTTACATCCCTTTGCATGAGTGTTCCCGCCTAATTTCGATTATGTTTTTCACTGTTGATTTTCTGGCATTGTCGAACTTCATTATTCTATCTCGCACGATTTCTTCTAACATTATCGTTATAGCGGAAGACATCCATGGGGAAAATTAAACACGCAAAAACTGCTATCTTGATGTTAATTAAAGTTGCAATTAATATTATTACACCTTGAGCAGGCATAGAGGCTTTTTTTGAGTATCTTTACCACTTACATATTGGGTATGTCTGTTCCTCTGTTTGACTACAGATGTTTGTTTGCAACCTTAGTCATCCACTTGTGGAATGCAATTTTTCGTTATTTTGAAGCCCTACTCTGGCTCTTGCCAGGGGCCGCAATAAAGCCCGGCCATAAATATGCCCAAATGGCTGAACGCGTTTTCCGGGATCTCTCCACGGGTGATTCTCATCCACATGGTGGCACTTTGTGTCGTCGGGCGTTTATCACTTGTGTGATGTCCTGGTGGGGTAAAATTACTACTACTACTACTACATATGCCTCCTGATGTTTGACTAGTTGTGTGTGTACCTGTCTGGGTATGTGTGTGTCTACCTGTCTGGGTATGTGTGTGTCTACCTGTCTGGGTATGTGTGTGTCTACCTGTCTGGGTATGTGTGTGTCTACCTGTCTGGGTATGTGTGTGTCTACCTGTCTGGGTATGTGTGTGTCTACCTGTCTGGGTATGTGTGTGTCTAGCTGTCTGGGTATGTGTGTGTCTAGCTGTCTGGGTATGTGTGTGTCTAGCTGTCTGGGTATGTGTGTGTCTAGCTGTCTGGGTATGTGTGTGTCTAGCTGTCTGGGTATGTGTGTGTCTAGCTGTCTGGGTATGTGTGTGTTTGTATCAGTATGTGTGGGTCTGTCTGTTTCTCTGTCAGTCTGGCTATCAGTGTCTGTCCATCTCAAAATCTGTGTCTGTTTCTTGAGGTTTGAAGTTTAAACCACGGATCACCATCATGACCCACATGTAGTTACCCATAAGTGCTCCGTTCTTCTTCAAACTCAAGTCTGGGTCCGAAGAAGCTCAGCACAGTGTACTCTGTAGCACCGACGATGTTCCTGAAATACTTTGGGTACATTTTTAACTTAACATTTTGCCAGAGCAGCGCCGTTAGGCTTCTCCTTTCGATTTCTAACTGCCAAGGGATTTTCGTTACGTGCTCAACACTGCACACGGGCGTCCGATCTCACTACCCAGAGACCAGGGGGAATTACTAGAAGTCCAAATTCACTTGAAAAAAATCCCAGCCCTTACGGGGGATTGAAGCCAGAACCTCTAGCACTCGAGGCAGACACCATGCCTTGAGACCACGCAGGCCCCGCTGTTTTCCTGTCTGGCTATATGTGTGCATGCCTAGCTGTGCCTATCTATCTTGCTGTCTGTCTCTCTGGCTAACTGACAATATGTCTGCCTGTACGGCTGCCTCTTTGTCTGTCCGCTGGTTTGATAAAATACTT
>CAJHNH020007112.1:864982-877983 GCA_905116865.2 Candidula unifasciata
CATTATTATATCGATTTGTGACAGAAACGAAACAATTTGCGAGTATTATTCTTTTCAGAAAACTAATTAGTTAGTTATTATTAGAAATTAACTTGATTAACTTGTAAAATTACTTAATATGATTATTACAAGTAATAAAACTATGCAGTTCTCGGTGCAGTTTGTCTCGTTGGGTTATTGTTTACAGCTAGGCTGCGATTTGTGCCGTTCTGCCAATTACCTGTTGTCAGGAATCCTTCAAGAACAGCCTTTTACGACATGCTTGTTAGCGTCTGTAGTTTAGGCGTTGTGAACGCGTTTCGTAATGCCGAAGCGCCAGGTTCTATCCCAACTGCAGGCGATTTTGCAGCAGTCCTTTTTGTGTTGATTTCTTCAGTGGTACCAAGAGCTGGACGTTCAGAGGCAATGACAAGCTATTATAGTTCGTTCAACGATAGATAAACACACATGAAGACCATTTTCTCGAAAACTGCCTGTTTTATCGCAATAATGTTTTGCACGCAGCCTTAGAATATCCATGACATTAAGGAATTATTTCACTAAAGAAGAATATCATTTTTTTTTGCTTCTTTACGATATAAATATTTTATCAAGAAACCGTCTTGGTAGACTTTTGGAAGGTTTACTTTCATTAGTTTCAGGAAGTAATGCACACTACGACTGGTTTAACATCATTTTCGATTTTCTCGTGCAAAGTCGCACTGTTGGTGACCTGAAGCCCAAAATAAGACGACGGTCAAAATTATTTAGTCAAAGTCGTATCTACAAATTAGTATTGAGTTATTGTGTTATATAGCTAGCTTATAAAAGTTTACATATACATAAATTTCAAAATGAAATTGAGATGCAAAATTCTACCTATGCAGATGGTTACCGTTTTTTGTCCCAGCACTTCCTCGGGGTATCTAAGATGGGTCATTTATTTTGTGATATTGATGACCCAGAGAAACGAACACGATTGGCGCTTGGTCTGGATAGAGCATCATTTAACTATTGGATCAGACAGGACACAGAGTACACTCATGTCAAGCAAGGAAAGAGAAGGAAAGTTGACGACTTTGGTTTAGATGTCATTAGACGTGAGATCTTCAAAATGTTAGAGATATATCAAACTTGTTACTCTCCAAAATATAAAATTAACGTTGAAATCACAACCCTGATTCGCGATTTCCAAAGTAGTCTGTGAAAAATTGTAAGAGCCAGCGGGTTCACTTTCAGGAAAACTGTAGGTGGAAGAAATATTATTTGTGAAAATCAAATACCCGAGGCAGATCTGTGAGCGACAGGGGCAAGGCTATGATATTGCATACTTGGATGAATCCTGGGTCAATGATCACCATACCTAACCAAGTATTCCAAGCAGCAAGGGCCAGCGCATTACTCACTTATGCAGGAAACAGTGAAAAAGGCCTTATCCATGATGCTGGACTTATTTTACAATCAAAAAGTACGGATGGTAGGGACTACCACACTGAAAAGAATGGACACATTTTTAGGCACTGGATGGAGAATGATCTTCTTCCAATTCTGGACAGACCATCATGCCTAGTAATGGATAATACCGCCTATCATAAAACCGTATCAGAGAAGGAGAAAGTACCAACGACATCAACTACAAAAGATCAAATTAGGACATGGCTTGCTAAGTAGAAGGTCAATTTTAACGACACATATTTGAGGCAGAGTTGTTGCAGAAGGAAAACAGATAAGACAAAGGTGTATGACATTGATAAAATCATTAATGAATACGCCACACTTCTTTGCAACTCCCTGCATATCATTCTCACCGCAACCCGATAGAGCTTGTTTAAACTAAAGTCAAAAAACAAGTTGCGGGGTTAGGGGGGGGGGGGGGGGGGGACAGTACATTTACAATGTGTGATGTTAAAGTTCTGACACATGAGTACCTCTCAACAGACATTTATTTCTGGAAAAAGTGTTGAACATTTGCTCTGGGAGGAGGACGAGTACTGGCACCGAGATGGATTACAATTTGTTCAGCCAGTAACAATTTTCAACCATCAAAGTCTTACCCCACGTCCACGTCGTGAGAGGTGGTAACAGAACAAAGTAGGGGATTGCTAGGTGTGGGCGAAGTATGGTGTGGCCTCGTGCCACGGGACCGCTACGGTAGCCATTAAGGCCACCCTGGGTCACCCTGAAACGTCCTGGCCAACGGGGCTCTGGTGAAGTTGCGACAGGCCTAGCAAGCCGGCAATAGATTTATTATCGCTACAGAAAATACAATGAGATATAAACGGACTGATCAAACGGTATCTGACCATGGCTATATTAAGGGACTACGAGACAGAAAAGCGAATTACAAGATTGACAGCAGGTGAAATGGTTTGCCCACTTAGAGACAATGCCTTGTGACACCATACCATACAAAGCATACATGGAAAGAGAAGAAGGACGTAGAGCACGAGGTAGACCAAGAACAACATGGAAGGATAACATCAGAGAAACTCTACAACAGCATGATGTGCATATGGTCGAGGCGGTCAGAAGAGATAGAGACAGAACCTTATATCTCCCTCGACACCCATAGCTGTAAAAGAGGAAGTAAAGAAGAAGAAGAAGAAGAAGAAGAAGAAGAAGAAGAAGAAGAAGAAGAAGAAGAAGAAGAAGAAGAAGAAGAAGAAGAAGAAGAAGAAGAAGAAGAAGAAGAAGAAGAAAAAGAAGAAGTAGAAGAAGAAGAAGGAGTCACTACACCCACATGTTTTTTATATACAGAGTTAAAACAATTGTTTTATAATGGTCATTTGTAGGGATACATGTTATTGTTTTTGCATACTTTAAGTGGAGGAAAAATCATGGTTGTCATGGCAATAGCCGCCATCTTGGGAAAAAACTAGCTGTACTTGGAATCCTTAAAATTCAAAAACACACATACGTTTTAAATAATAAATGATAGATTTGTAACCCTTACACTCATTTAAAGGTACGGATATAGGTTATTTACTTTAAGCATGTTTTTAAATATTTTTCGTAGAATTGTTAAATGTACGTTTATTGAAAAAGTCAAAAAAATCTAGCATCATAAGAAAATAATCAAATTTTAAAAAGCAAAAACTTTTAAAAATCTACTTTTAAATATACCAGTGTCTACACTAATGTTCAAGAAATATGTCTACCAAATTTCATGTTTCTAGTCTTTATATTAGCTGAGATTTTAGGATTTCACACACAACAAACAAAAATAAAGAGATGTGAGAAAACTGACTTTTAAACTTCTTTTTTTTATTTAAAAAAAAAGTTCATGGGTTGGTGTCTTTAGTATTAACTTTTCAATGCTAAATTGTTTAAAAATGACATACATTTTGAGTGTAATCTATTCTACGAATGCCGAACTTTACAAAAACGAACACATTGAAAAAGTGATATTTTTGTCATAAATTAGAAAAAATGCCGTGTAGTGACCCCTTAAAATCGTCAGTTTCGGAATTATTAAAACTATTTTTTTTTTCGATGAGTGGTTTAATATCATCAACCGGTTAGGTAAATCTACAATTGCAACAAATACATCTCCATATCCAAATGTGTCAACCATAAAACAATTTGCTGCACAGTTGAGATACACCGTGGTGATCGAAGGGGAATACTAACAGTTGCATACTGGGGACAGGTTTACAACTGAACAAGGCAGACCGATTGGCTTGATCTATATCACTGGGTGGTAGGTTGATACATGACAAGGCAGATGTGGTCAAGACCTTTTTGAAACAAGTAACGAAGTCAGAAAAGAAAATATATTATCATAGCCTGGAGAGAATGATACACATATGTATGACCAGAGTTCCTGGCCGGTACACTATACTCAGAGGAAAGGCAAGCTGGACATATAATTAGACTGTGTCCGGTACCATTAGTATAGGAACTCTACGCTGGCTGCTCAAGATGGGGACGGAGCGCATATGGGACTTTTCCGAGTGCTGTGATGTCTTTCTTGCCTCAGCTCAATTGAACATAAATGACAACAAATGAATTAACTTCACCTATCAATGTATTATGAAGACACGCCTCTGAACGAAAAAAATAGAACTGTAAAATCATCTAAAGTTCACTCTACTTATTTACAACGGTTGGAAAATATCAAAGGAATAGGCTGATATTCAACATCCCGAGCATCTATGGACTAAATAATACCACTATTTTTGCGTCATGGATATTCTAAGGCTACATGCAAAAAAATCATTGCGATCTAACAGGCAGTGTTCGAGAAAATGGGTTGCAAGTGTGTTTATATTTTGTCGAACGAACTATAACTTTGCTAGCTATTTCAGTATAAAGCCCATGTTACTTTCTGTTGTTATATTCAGCCACGTTGTTACTGTAACCCATAACTGTCTGAATCTC
Source organism: Candidula unifasciata (assembly GCA_905116865.2). Classification (NCBI taxonomy): domain Eukaryota; kingdom Metazoa; phylum Mollusca; class Gastropoda; order Stylommatophora; family Geomitridae; genus Candidula; species Candidula unifasciata. The sequence continues at coordinate 869,342 of CAJHNH020007112.1, forward strand.
AGGATCACGTGTGGGTTGCCTGGAACTATTTGTTGTAGTGGGGTGGGGGAGGGGTGAATGGACCCACTGTGTCCCTACCCCATCAAGCATGTCGTAAGAGGCGACTTTTTTAGGGGGGGGGGAGGGATTACTGCGAAGTCGGGAAGCTTGAGAAGTGAGGGACCAATAGTCTGCATCCAAATAAACTTCAAATATAAACAGTACAACACTCAACATAAAACTATACACAGCTTTAAATATGAACCCCACACTATTCCACACGCAACTAAAGTACATAGAAACAGATAGTAAAGATAAATATCTATAATAATATTGCTGACGATAAAGATCAAAAGAAGGACAATAATACTGCTGTAAATGTATTGTCTTCACCTTGTGTCGGCTTCTCCCATTGATCCAAAGGAAATAATTAAGATGTCGCCGTTAGACCATTTCTCCAGTTCTAAAACCGGAAGGAAATTATAACTTTGATCTAGGGTTGTCTGCGCCGGAAGTCATGACCTATATTCAGATGAATGGCACCAGACGAAAAGTATAGACTTGATGTAGGAAACTCTAAGCATCATTACTTTCTTTCGTGGAGGCGAATTAACAAAATGAAGTCTGCTATATGTTTTGGCATTTCTTAGCGCTGTCTATGTCCTTTCCTGTTTCTGTCTTTCTTTTCATCCTCTCTCTCTTTCTTTCGTTCTGGTTCTGTCATTCTCCGCTCTCTCTCTGTCTCTCTGTCTCTCTCTCTCTGTGTCTCTCTCTCTGTCTGCCAGTGTCTTGCCCTCCAAATCTCTCCTCTCTCTCACCCCCTCTCTCTGTCTCTCTCTGTCTCTCTGTCTCTCTGTCTCTCTGTCTCTCTGTCTCTCTGTCTATCTCTCTGTCTCTATCTCTCTGTCTCTATCTATCTATCTATCTATCTATCTATCTATCTATCTATCTATCTATCTATCTATCTATCTATCTATCTATCTATCTATCTATCTATCTATCTATCTATCTATCTATCTATCTATCTATCTATCTATCTATCTATCTATCTATCTATCTATCTATCTATCTATCTATCTATCTATCTATCTATCTATCTATCTATCTATCTATCTATCTATCTATCTATCTATCTATCTATCTATCTATCTATCTATCTATCTATCTATCTATCTATCTATCTATCTATCTATCTATCTATCTATCTATCTATCTATCTATCTATCTATCTATCTATATCTATCTATCTATCTATCTATCTATCTATCTATCTATCTATCTATCTATCTATCTATCTATCTATCTATCTATCTATCTATCTATCTATCTCTATCTATCTCTCTATCTATCTATCTCTCTATCTCTCTATCTCTCTCTATCTATCTATCTATCTATCTATCTATCTATCTATCTATCTATCTATCTATCTATCTATCTATCTATCTATCTATCTATCTATCTATCTATCTATCTATCTATCTATCTATCTATCTATCTATCTATCTATCTATCTATCTATCTATCTATCTATCTATCTATCTATCTATCTATCTATCTATCTATCTATCTATCTATCTATCTATCTTAATGTCCCTGTCTTGCCTTCCAATTCTCTCTCTCCACATCGCTGTCTTGCCTTCCAAATGTCCCTTTCTCTTGTTATGTCTTACCTTCCAACTGCCTCTCTGTTTCTCTCTCTCCCTTGCCTTCCAATTTTATCTCTTTCTCTATGTTCCTGTCACTTGGCTTCTAGCTCTCTGTTTTTCTCTCCACATTCAAACTCTCTCTGCAAAAATTCAGTTTCTTTCTTTGTCTCTAGTTTTATCTTTGTTTCGCCCTCACCCCAATCTCTTCCTATCTCTGCAGTGCTTTCCAACTCTCTCTCTCTCTCTCTCTCTCTCTCTCTCTCTCTCTCTCTCTCTCTCTCCCTCTTGAAATCGCATTTTCTTTGTCCCTAATCGTATCTCGGGGGGGGGGGGGGGGGTTTATGTACGTCATTTCTTGGGGCCTAAACGTCTCTAAAAGCAAAACTTCATGATTTTGTTTGGGTGCTTTACTGCTTTGTCACGTTCAATCAACATCTCCGAAGAGGAAGCTTTAGGTTATAATTGTGACTAGGTTATGTGCGAATTAAAAAATATAGCTTAGCATTGGGCGCCACCAAAAACCATTAAAAAAAAAACTCCTGCAATCTTGATGAGATAAAGGAGACAGATCCAAATACTGTTCCGACTGGCAATGAAGTCGTCTACCGGCGAGCCAATGGGCGACACCAACAACCATGAAAAAAACTCCTGCAATCTTGATGAGCTAAAGGAGACAGATCCAAATACTGTTCCGACTAGCAATGAAGTCGTCTACCGGCGAGCCAATGGGCGACGAGGTCGCCGATGAAAGTTCAAGCAATCTGCTTGAAATTTTTAAACAAGCCCTATACTAACCAGGGAGTCGCCGTGGTGTAGCGGCTAGACTCTCGCGAGCGGATCGGAAGGTCGTGGGTTCGCTCCCTGGCAGAGCCGGACTTTTTTTTCAGAACGAAACCGGGTGCAGTCCCGGGAGGTAAAGGCGGCCGGCGTGATGCTGACCCCATCACCCATCTTGTGCCGATTGGTCTATAAGAATATAGGTCTAGCCCTATATGCCCTATACGTCCAAACTGATGGAAAGGGGGCCTTTACTTTTATACTAGCAATTTTCGTAAAAAAAAAAAAAGAAATACTGACAACCGTTTCTTACATAACAAGAGTCTGAACTTTCCCCCAAGGTCATAATCTCTAACGTCTGCTGCAGACTTGACGCCGGTTCTGTCTGAAGTCTGTCTGAATGATTCGATGTCTGCCTAAAAGCGACCGTGGGGGATTTCAGACCTAACCAGCCAGTGAGTCTTTGATTACGGGGTAGTTCTGGGCCGGAAATTAGGGGACTTGAAGTCCACCTAGATTTCTAGGACTTTCGCGTCGTTGGGTACGAAAGGAAGGCAACGAGACGAACTGGTTTTTTGAAGTTAATTTAAGCATAGGGAACACAAGACATTGTCAGGGAGTAGGTCTATTTTACCATTAAACAGATCTGGGGTTAAACAACAACAACAACGACAACAACAACTACAAAAACAACAACACATACACACACATTCATTGGGGGTGGGTGTGGCCTACGATTTTTATAATTGTGGAATAATAATAATAATAATAATAATAATAATAATAATAATAATAATAATAATGTCAATGGCAGAAAAAAATAACGGATTTTGGAGTGATAATAGAACTAAAAACACAAATCTTGAATAAGGTCTAAATGTTGTTTGTTGGGTGGTGGGGGGAGGGGGGGGGGGGCGGGGAGTAGGGTTTAGCTTCCCCCTTATGTGTGTGTGTGTGGGGGGGGGGAGGGGGCGGGGAGTAGGGTTTAGCTTCCCCCTTATGTGTGTGTGGGGGGAGGGGGGGGCGGGGAGTAGGGTTTAGCTTCCCCAATATGTGTGTGTGTGGGGGGAGGGGGGCGGGGAGTAGGGTTTAGCTTCCCCCTTATGTGTGTGTGTGTGTGGGGGGGGGGGGGGGGCGGGGAGTAGGGTTTAGCTTCCTCATTATGTGTGTGTGTGGAGTACGCTCAAAGGACGGAATTCACAATCTATGTGACTTTCTCTCTGACTGTTTGTCTGTCTACGTCCAGCTGTTTATTTTTTGTATCCATCGCATCTCTCTCTCTCTCTCTCTCTCTCTCTCTCTCTCTCTCTCTCTCTCTCTCTCTCTCTCTCTTCCCACCCTCCCCTCTCTCTCACTCACTCTATCCCTATCTCCCATTTTCATTAGTGTTTCTTTTTCTTACTTCTATTAGAAAAAGAAATTTAAAAAGTTTTTTTTTTTCAACTTATATAATATATGTATTTTTATTTATTTAAAATAATTCAGTACTTTTCCTTCGTGTTTCTGTCAATAAGAGTGCCTCTTGTTGACCTCCTAACCTCTTAAATTACTTTTTCTCTTTTTCTTCCTTTTTCACTTATCCTCTTTTTCTCCTTGTTGGTTTTTTCTTCGTCGTCGTCTCTGTCTTCGTATCCTCCTCCTCCTCCTCCTCCTCCTCCTCCTCCTCCTCCTCCTCCTCCTCCTCCTCCTCCTCCTCCTCCTCCTCCTCCTCCTCCTCCTCCTCCTCCTCCTCCTCCTCCTCCTCCTCCTCCTCCTCCTCCTCCTCCTGCTCCTGCTCCTGCTCCTGCTCCTGCTCCTGCTCCTGCTCCTGCTCCTGCTCCTGCTCCTGCTCCTGCTCCTGCTCCTGCTCCTGCTCCTGCTGCTGCTGCTGCTGCTGCTGCTGCTGCTGCTGCTGCTGCTGCTGCTGCTGCTGCTGCTGCTGCTGCTGCTGCTTCTTCTTCTTCTTCTTCTTCTTCTTCTTCTTCTTCTTCTTCTTCTTCTTCTTCTTCTTCTTCTTCTTCTTCTTCTTCTTCTTCTTCTTCTTCTTCTTCTACTTCGTCTTCCTTTTCCTCTGTTTCTTCTCTTCCTTCTCCTCCTCTTCCTCCCCTTCACCTCTTAATAACCTCGAATGCATCCTCTCCTTTCTTCTTCTCAATCTTCACTCTCTCCTTTTCCTCTTTATTCATTCAATTATCAGATAACTACGTCGATAATTAACTTAACAAGCCACCCTGAAACATTTCCTCGTTAACTAAAGTGAGCAAATCCGCCCGACCATCTTGTTCATCTTAACAGCTCTATTACTGTTAATTATATTCAGACTTGAATGAACTTGTTAAGATCTGCTAATTCACAAACACCATGCCTAGTTCTCACACTCATTGATTCCTCTGTCTTTTCCATCAAGTTTTATCAACCTGTCTAGCGTCCGATTTGGAATATAAATTCCCTCTCTTCATGAGAAGTATTGATTACAGTTTTTAACGGAGTCATTAGTCATGCAACTGAAGCCCGGTGTTTAAAGAGGCCCCCTGCAGAAAATTGTGAGAGCCGCCGATAGTTTCTGGTGATAAATAATGAACATTTAAAAAAATGAAAAAATAAAACACTGTTATTCAAAATATGTTATGTGTTTGCCCTGGGGTTTGCAAGTACTTCTCGTTCGATGTTTAATTCAGCACACATAGATACATACAATCTCTCTGTATCTCGCTCTGTCTCTTCTCTCTTCTCTCTTTCTCTCTCTCTCTCTCTCTCTCTCTCTCTCTCTCTCTCTCTCTCTCTCTCTTATACACACACGTATACAAACACACTAGCATGCATATAATGTTGAGTTGTGTGACAGGAACATTAATTCGTCTTCATAAACAGTGATGGTCGGCTCTGTGGCTAAGTCGATGCGAACGCTTCGCTTCGTAATGCCGGGATGCCAGGTTCGATCCCAGCTGCGGGCAATGCGCCTTACGTTGGTTTCGACAGTGGTATCAAGAAAGCCGACCGTCCAGAGGCAATGGCAAACTACTGGATGTAAATTGCCTAGAGAAACCACACAACAGCCAAGGGCTGTTAGGGTTGGTTCTGCAACGTCCTGTAAAGGATACGCAACTAACTAACTAAACAGTGATGGGGACACAAAAAAGATTATTTTAGAAATAATTGAAAAATGAGACCACCCTGCGTTGATTTCGTCATGGGTATCGCTAGCCGACCATGCAGAGAACAATGGCAAACTACTGAATGTAAAATTGTCTGTTAAAGCCGCGACAGCCAACAAATGTTGGGGTTGGTTCCAGGACCAGATGTTGGAGGGGGGCAGGGGGAGGGGGGGGGGGGGTGTAGAGTGACTGTTCTCCAACAAGCGTGTCGTAAAAGAAGACTAAAAGAGTTTTGTTTTGTTTTTTGAAGTCAGGAGGCATCTGCCTGAGAGGCAAGGAACCAGCAGCCTGCATATTAAAAAAAAAAAGTTTTAAGTAAAACATGTGCACGCAATAGTCAAGTTCATGCATAAGAACAAATTGCAGAAGTGGACGAATAACCAGAATTTTCCCCTGGAGTTTACTGCCGGGGAACGTAAAGAAGAAGAAGAAGGTACTATAGATGTCCAGTAAAGGAAAAAAAAACTAGCATCAACATAAGTGTCCAAAAAAAAAAGAAAAAAAAAAAAAAGAAGGAAAGTAAAGGACCCTTTTTCTACGCCTTTAGGGCATATAGGGCTAGACCTATATTTGTATAGACCAATCGGCACAAGATGGGTGATATAGTCAGCATCACGCCGGCCGCTTTTACTTACCGGGGCTGTACCCGGTACCCACTCAAGGCTGGGTCGACTGGGAGCCAAGGTCATTTTTGAAAATAGTCCAGCTTCGAACAATGAACCAATTGTTGCAGCCTAGCATGCAACACCTAATCACAACACATTGAAGTATCACATGAAAACTTGGATGTTTAATGTTGAATTAAGAATGGACATCACAGCAGTCGGGACACTCCCCCAATAACCGCTCCGTCTCCATCTTGAGCAGCAAGCGAAGAGTTCAAATTCTGATGGCACCAGGAACTGTCTGATTGTATATCCGTCTCGGATTTCCCCTGAGTGTTGAACGTCGGCCAGATCACCTGGTTACTCGCAGCGCAATTCTATTCAGGCAGTAATAATCTATCTGTGCCTCAGCTAGGTTCCCTCGCTTCTAAAGGGCCCTCACTATATTTAGCTTGTCATTAATCAATTCACCACCACCAAGTTGGGCAGAGCTGGCCAGTCTATCTGTTTGCTCATATCCCAACTCACCAACACGACCCGGAGACAATATCAAGTGAAGTATCACACGAACAGTGACAGCACTGGAAAAAAATAAAATAAAAACAGCGAACAAAAAAGACACCGAGGGCTGTCCTTCGACCTTCAAATGTCACAGAAAGAAATCTCGAATGAAGAGTGCTAAAGATCAATTAACAACACTTGAAAACGTCAGCTCCCTCGTTCAATATCTCGTTTTCTCGGTCTCTCCATCAGTAAGATATTTGTCCATCCTTTATCGGTTTTTTATGATCTTTGAAAAATCGTCTTTCATTCTAAAATCACTTTCTATGTTCTTCATTCTTTTCTTCCCCGTGTGGGTTCCAGGGCCCTGTTATAGGGAAAACAATAATAGACCCACTGCCTACCCAAAAGCATGTCGTAAGAGTCGACTAATTGGGAGCTTCCTTCAAAGTCCGAGTGCATCTGCTTGCGAGGCAAGGAACAAACAGTATGCACACAAATTATTCAGATCTGTCAAACAGATGCACAAGCAACACTCACGTATATGTCTGTGAATGTGTATGTGTTTGTAAGTATGCATTTGTGAATGTGTATGTGTGTGTAAGTATGAATTTGTATATGTGTGTAAGTATGTGTCTGTGAATGTGTATGTGTGTTTAAGTATACATTTGTGAATGTGTATGTGTGTGTAAGTATGTATGTGTAAATGTGTATGTGTGTGTAAGTATGTATTTGTAAATGTGTATGTGTCTAAGTATGTATTTGTAAATGTGTATGTGTCCAAGTATGTATTTGTAAATGTGTATGTGTCTAAGTATGTATTTGTAAATGTGTATGTGTCTAAGTATGTATTTGTAAATGTGTATGTGTGTGTGAGTATGTATCTGTAAATGTGTATGTGTGTCTAAATATGTATATGTAAATGTGTATGTGTGTGTGTGAGTATGTATCTGTAAATGTGTATGTGTGTGTGAGTATGTATCTGTTAATGTGTATGTGTGTGTAAGTATGTATCTGTTAATGTGTAAGTGTGTGTAAGTATGTATTTGTAAATGTGTATGTGTGTGTGAGTATGTATCTGTTAATGTGTATGTGTGTGTAAGTATGTATCTGTAAATGTGTATGTGTGTGTAAGTATGCATCTCTGAATGTGTATGTGTGTGTAAGTATGTATCTGTTAATGTGTATGTGTGTGTAAGTATGTATCTGTTAATGTGTATGTGTGTGGAAGTATGCATTGGTGAATGTGTATGTGTGTGTAAGTATATATCTGTGAATATGTATGTGTGTAAGTATGCATTTGTAAATATGTATGTTTGTGTAAGCATACATGTGTGAATGTGTATGTGGGTGTAAGTATATATCTGTGAATGTGTATGTGTGTGTAAGTATGTATCTGTGAATTTGTATATGTGTGTAAGAATGCATTTGTGTTAAATGTATGTGTGTAAGTATGCTTTGATGTATGTGTATGTGCGTGTAAGTATGCATATGTGAATGTGTATGTGTGTGTAAATATACATTTGTGAATGTGTATGTGTGTGTAAATATACATTTGTGAATGTGTGTCTTTAAATATGCATTTGTGAATGTGTATGTGTGTGTAAGCATGCCTAAATATGTGTGTGTGTGTAAGCATGTAATTAGTGTGGAGTATGGGACTGTAATGAGGTCTGTAATGTCTGTCTGTCTTATTGACTGACTGGTTGACTAACTGACAGTCTGTATGTATATATTTATATATGTTAAACGCAAATATGTATAAGTAAATGTATATATTCACAATCAGTGTCTTTGTGTGTGTGTGTGTGTGTGTTTGTGTGTGTGTGTGTGTTTGTGTGTGTATTAACTTGACAGTTTTATTATATATACTATTTATGTGCATAAGATGCTGTGACAATACGCTCGGTGACTCCAGAATGTCTTTCCTCAACCTACTTTTATTTCTTTGTATTTTGAAAGTATACAGGAAAATAGGGATTTGGATACATTCTTTATTT
>CAJHNH020007112.1:888071-915571 GCA_905116865.2 Candidula unifasciata
GCTTTGTACATCTAAAGCAGATACTACTTGCCTTGTTTCTTTATCACAGTTCCCACATTGGGCAGAGACTAAGTAGGCATCCATTATTTTGCCGACAGTCGAGTGTGTAACGACCTGCAGAAAGCAGTGAGGACGACAAACTGGAAAAAGATAGGCAGGGTCTCAAGCCGAGAACTGTCCTGATGAGCTAAGTTATGTACAACTTTAATGTCATCTATAACATCATCCCAACTCTACTAGCCTAAACAAGTTCATTTTATTTTTAATTTCGATTTATTAAATAAATCTTTTTGATGTTGTTACACAGAGTTAAGTAAATTGTGTACTTAGGTTCAAGTGTCTTTGTGCATATTAGTTTACTTCAGCTAACAAATATTTAAATCACTTGATGGGGGCTTTTAAGGAATGCCAGGAGAGGAGAATAGTCGAAGGGGTTAACTGTGTATCGAGATAATATCACAGTGGGTGTATCCTGATATCTATCTATCCCTTCTCCTACTCCTGTGGATACAAGTACAGCAACTTTCATTTCATGGAACGAGCCACTCGCTGTTTTCTTGGCTATCCAGGACTGTCTAGGATCAACATAGCTTAGATAATAGTCCAGTTTCTCACGTGGGTGGGCATTGTTAAGGTTCAAACCCACACCCTCACTATATCAGTGTATTTACCCACGTGGGCGCGCGACAGATGCTCTATTGATAAAATACAATTGCAGTGAGGGGGAGGGGGTGGAGGGGTGGGGGGGGGGTGTTAGGTACCTAGTCGAATACGTCGCTCTCATCAAAGAGGGGCTAAAAGAATCCAAGTCTGTCGTATTATTCCCCCTCCCTTTCTTACCCAGTTAGTTGCGTATCCCTTACAGGACGTAGCAGAACCAACTCATTTTTCGGCTATTGTGGTTATTTTAGACAAATTTTACGGTCAGTAGTTTGCCATTGCTGTGAACGGTCAGCTCTCGGTACCACTGTCAAAACCAACACAAGACAAATTGTTCGTAGCGGGGATCGAACCCGACACCCCGGCCTTAGGAAGCGCGTTCACAACGCCTAAGCCATAGACGCTTTCTTACCCAAGGTGTCACTAAAATCCTGTGCCAGTCGAAGTGCTGGTCGTCGCCCCCCCCCCCCCCGTCCCTCTATTCTGGCACCATGCCTTCTGTTATTTTTCTTTCTAATCTGCCGTGGCACTTCTTCTTCTTCTTCGCTTCCTCTTTTACCGCTGTGGGTGTCGAGGGAGATATAAGGTTCTGTTTCTAGCTCTTCTGGCTGCCTGGACCATAGGCACATCGTGCTGTTGTAGAGTTTCTCTGATGTTATCCTTCCATCTTGTTCTTGGTCTACCCCGTGCTCTACATCCTTCTTCTCTTCCCATGTATGCTTTGTATGGTATGGCGTCACAAGGCATTCTCTCTGAGTGGGCAAACCATTTCACTTGCTGTCTTTGTATGTAATCCAGAATTGGTTCTGTGCCGACTTGTTCTCTTATGTGGCACTTGATTCGCTTTAAACATTTCAGTTTTCACAAGATGTTGTTTACCAGCTAATCTTCCTTGATGTCAGATCTTACAGGATTTCAGTAGTTTTTTTTTCCCTTTTGGTCTATATAAACAAAAGTAAAGATCCGTTTTCCACGTCCTTTAGGGCATACAGGGCTGGACCTTATTTTGATAGACCATTCGGTACAAACTGGGTGATTTGGTCAGCAGCACGCCAGCCGCCTTTACTTCCCGGGACTGCACCCGGTGCTCACTCAAGGCTGGGTCGACCTGGGAGTCAAGGTCATTTTTGAAAACAGTCCGGCTCCGCCAGGGAGCGAACCCACGACTTTCCGATCCGCACGCGAGCGTCTAGCCGCTACACCACAGTGACTCCCTTTTGGTCCATATTTCAGCCACAAATCCTACAGAATCCTACACAATCCTACAGAATCCTACAGAGTAGAAGAAAAACACCACGGACCCTACATACTTACTTGATTTTAACAAGATAGTCGCGTATCCTTTACAGGACGTTGTAGAACCAACACCAGCTTTATTTCTGTATGGTTTTTCTAGGCAAATTTTACGTTAAGTAGTTTGCCATTGCTTTCTGCATAGTCGGCTATCAATACTACTGTCGAAACCAAAGCAAGGCGAAAAGTTGCTTGGGGATTGAACCCGACTCCCCGGTATCACGACGTGCGTTCGCAACGTGTAAGCCACAGATGCCGCGATGTTGGAGAATTGTTTGGCGGCCCACATTTGCCCACGAGTCGAAGAAGACTGAGCCCCAGGCCGCTAAAACTATTGTCCTATTTATTAAATTTCGAAGTCCAGAATGAAGTTTCGCCCTAAATCCAACACACAAGTAGCTGTCAAATTTGATTTCGTTCACTCGGAAGATATGTCATTGTGAGCTGAGTAATGTAACCACACACTTCACTTGTTCCACAAATTTATAGTGACCTTTTTGTGAGAATAAAATAGAATTGCTCACCTCATTTGTCTCCCTGTTGCTTTTTTCCCCCCAATCTTTTTCTCAGTGAACAGTTTTCAGGACTTCATTGAGAGAAGATGTGAGTGATATGATGTGGGCAGAGGGAGGCGATATCTGGGTGTTGACTGAAGGATGTGAGTATGTAAAGACTGAAGGATGTGAGTTTGTAAAGACTGAAGGATGTGACTATGTAAAGACTGAAGGATGTGAGTATGTAAAGACTGAAGGATGTGAGTATGTAAAGACTGAAGGATGTGAGTATGTAAAGACTGAAGGATGTGAGTATGTAAAGACTGAAGGATGTGAGTATGTAAAGACTGAAGGATGTGAGGATGTAAAGACTGAAGGATGTGAGTATGTAAAGACTGAAGGATGTGAGTATGTAAAGACTGAAGAATGTGAGTATGTAAAGACTGAAGAATGTGAGTATGTAAAGACTGAAGAATGTGAGTATGTAAAGACTGAAGGATGTGAGTATGTAAAGACTGAAGAATGTGAGTATGTAAAGACTGAAGAATGTGAGTATGTAAAGACTGAAGGTAAGGATGGTTGAGGTGGGCCTAAGTGGGGTGGAAGGGGGGAGGAGGAGGTTGGGGCCTCAGAACAATAAATTGCGTTTATAGGTGGAATCAATCGAATAAGCAGTGTTTAAGTGTGTAACAATAATCTTCTTTTTCTTCTCTGCCACTTTGTAACTCAGTGAAGTGTCGGGGAAAAAAAAAAGGGGGGGGGGGGGGGGTGTAACATTCGTTGATGAGCTTTGTCAAGAGCACTATTAAAGCTGATGTTCATTTCTGTAAGGCTGTTCTTAATGCCATCACTCCATATTTTCCGAGGTTTTCCACTCGCTCTGTACCCGTTATAACGTTTTAGTGTGGCTCGCTGTGGCAGATAGTACCAGGTCATTGTGTAATAATAATAACAATAAGTATAATAGTTTATCTAAAATTATTCTCCGCGTCGGTTTTGGGGCCATGTTGTGTTTGGGGGGGGGGGGGGGGGGGGTGAAAATAGACCCACTGTGTACCCAAAAACTTGTAAGAGTTGACCAATTGGGAGCTTCTTTCGAAGTCGGAGGCAATCTGCATGAGAGGCAAGAAACTTACAATCTCAATACAAATGAGTCAGATCTGTAAAACAGAGGTGCACGCAACAGTCAAGGCCTGGAACAGGACTAGAATCCAAAAGTGAACGAACAGCCAGAAATTTCTGCTGCTTCTTCTTCTTCTTCTTCTTAATAGAAGAAGAAGAAGAAGAAGAAGAAGAAGAAGAAGAAGAAGAAGAAGAAGAAGAAGAAGAAGAAGAAGAAGAAGAAGAAGAAGAAGAAGAAGAAGAAGAAGAAGAAGAAGAAGAAGAAGAAGAAGAAGAAGAAGAAGAAGAAGAAGAAGAAGAAGAAAAAGAAGAAAAAAAAGAAAGAAGAAAAAAGGAAGAAGAAGGGAGAAGAAGGAAGAAGAAAGAAGTAGGAAGAAGGAAGAAGAAGGAAGAAGGACGAAGCAAAAAGGAGGAAGGAAAAAAAAGAAGGAAAAGGAAGAAGGAAAAATTAAAAAAGAAAAAAGAAGAAGGAAAAAGGAAGAAGGAAAAAAATAAAGAGGGGGGAAAGGGGGGGGGGGAGTGGGGGGGGGGGGAAAGGAGGGAGAGGGGGGGAGGGGGGGGGCGGAAGAATGAAAAAAGGGGGGGGGGGAAGGGCGGGGGGAAAGGAAGAGGGAGAAAATGAAGAAGGAAAAAGGAAGAAGAAAAAAGGGAGAAGAAAAAAGGGAGAAGGAAAAGAAAGAAGGAAAAAGGAAGAAAGAAGAAGCAAAAGGAAAAAGGAAGAAGGGAGAAGGAAAAGGAAGAAAGAAAAAGGAAAAAAGGAAAAAGGAAGCAGGAAAAAGGAAGCAGGAAAAGGGAAGAAGGAAAAGGAAGCAGGAAGCAGGAGGCAGAAAGCAGGTGGCAGGTGGCAGAAGGAACAAGGAAGAAGGAAGAAGAAGAAGAAGAAGAAGAAGAAGAAGAAGAAAAAGAAGAAGAAGAAGAAGAAGAAGAAAAAGAAGAAGGAAGAAGAACAAGAACAAGAAAGAGAAAGATGCTGTGCGAGTAGAGTAAGAATAGGAGAAAAAAGATTAGAAACGAGGAGGAACAATAGTATATTATCATCATCATCATGAACAACAACAGAAGCAACTTCTATGGAGTGGTATATCTTTACTGTGCACAGTTCTTAGGCAGATGGCGCCTTTTGCGGAATGTTTGCCTTCCATTAGCAAACCTTACACAAGAACTGAACTAGAACTGCTCTACCGAAATGCTAATGAACTATCTATTGTGCTATTATTGTGGCTATGTTCAAAAGTACGCCTAGATAAATACGATTTGTTCGCCTGCTTTGATAAGAACCTGCCTGTTATGTATCGATTACCGATCAATAACAATTCTTTGCTGTACGGGAACTGTTTTCCTCAAACAATGACACAAAGAAAAGCTCATTTGGCAAATCAGCCTGAGCTGGAAAGAAAATAAACTAAATCGACTTGGATTTGCAGATTTATAAATAGCGTTCATTGTCGTTCAAACGACATGGACAAGTTGGGTTCAAGAGTCATCTATTCAGTACCGCTGAGATCTGCCTCTGACTCATATTTAGTCAACTGTAGCCTCTGTCATAGCTCTCTCCAGGCCACCATAACGTTTAATATGGTCAAAGTACCCCAGCTTTCGGGACCAGGATGCTGTTTACAAGCCAATTTTCCCTGATGATCAGATCAAGTGAGATGTCGATTTGTTTTCTTCTCCTTTCTTGTCCATGGCGGTTCAAAGAATGTTTCGGTAGCTTTTCAGTTCAAAACCTTGTATTTTTTTTTTCTTTTAATTGTGACGTGACGCGTGGTTTAAATGTTTATGTTGTTGAGTAGGGATCTTCCTTTCAACACATTCTCTCCACTAGATACACCGAACTAAAATCTGAGCTATGTTGCTCTCAGACAAAGTCCTGGATATCCAAGAAAACAGCCATATTGGCTCGTTAAGTATATTAACATTAGCTGAACTTGGTACCCACAAGAGAAGGCAAGGAATTTTAGATGTCTATCATACTTAATGTTAATGAATTATTAGACAGGGCAAGTGATTCCTCCGTCATCTACCTTCTCCCGGTGTTATTATTAATAATTAAAGAATTATTATATTATTTGAGCCCCCACGAAATGGTAATCTATCTTAACAGTTTAATTAAACATGTAAGAACAGACATTTGGAATTTAACAAACTATGTAGTTTAAAAACTTGACATACAGCTTTATTTACTACAATGAAATTCCCAGTTTGTTGATTTACACAAAACAGTGACTGGTTAACTTGATGATGGTGGTAAGCTTCAGCGAGAAAAAACAGCTCGGGGGTTAGAGTGGTATGATAATGATGATAATAGGTTAACATAAAGGGGTTAACTCAACTTATAAGCCTCTGACAGCCGTGAGGAACTGTCAAGCTTGTCCAACTCTTCCTTGCCTGTTGTCTGCCTGTTTCAGCTTATTCTCCACTTCATCCCCACCTCGTTCTCCACCTCGTTCCCCACCTCGTTCTCCACCTCGTTCCCAGCTGGCCGAGTCTAACACAATGTAGGCTACTTCATGGACTGATCGTCACATGGGCGCTGTAATCATGGAAACAAAACACATACGTGTAGTATCTTGACTTACACTAAGAATACATGTATCAATTAATACAACATATAATAATAAGATATAGCCCATCACTCCTCCTCATATTCCACATCCTCTCCAGTCTAGTCTGAAGGTCTTTTGTCTTACATGGGCTTCACATATCCTGCCTTCCCTCAAATGCTATGTCATGATAGTTGACTTTCTAAGTCTGTTGTCCGTCATCACTCAGACTTCCAACTGGCTGACATTGATATTACATGACCACGTGGAGCAGGTTATGTGCTGAAAACTCAAACAATTTATATGTGCACTCTGTCCTGAATATTATCTTTCAGTGACAGTAAATACTGTACACCCATCATTCTCCCCCTGGGTTATAAATCCCCTGTTTAGGTGAACACCTTAAGTGAGCACATGGTGGGCACACAAAACGTAACAGCATCCCTGCACATATGGGCATCATGGAAACAATATAATTACATTTCATTATATCAAATGTCATTGTTCACATCTTATTTTCTACACATGAAAACATACACTGAAAAACATGTGACACAAACATACAAGAAATAGGAATAGTTTAGCAGTTCCCTAACTGAGATACTGAATTCTCACAAAGAACTATTTCAAGCAGAATGTGCAGACAAATTAGGAAAAGGTAGTATAGACTAAGCTTAACTCCCTAACCTATGTATACAAGATTAAAATTAATATTTTCTCTTACCTGGGAACTTTCCATTAATCGCCAAAACAGAATGCGACCGTAAAATTTACCTTTTAGGTCGATCTGTGTTGTTTGCCGGCAGGCTGCGATTAATGACGGAAATTCCACAGGCTCGAAGCATAAGTATCAATCTATTGTCCAAATTAAACTCCTCCCTTTCCTTAGTTTTTACCCAACCCTCAAGATGATGGCTTAAGCACCGCCCCTGAGGTAACTATCAGATCACTTGGCTAACCAGTGACCTGTCACTCAATTCTGGACTGACATCCCTAGAGCAAACATTCTTAAGTGACCCAATCTAGTTTACAACGAATCTAACTGGCAGGTGTTAAAAGACGTTCAGTGAAGCCATTGTGTTTCCTACTTGACCCAGATCAAACAGTCCTAATTGCCACACAACTGTTCTCCCCCGAATTACACTGACGTGTGAAACCATGACCTCTGGGCTCCACAATGTCTAGCGTCCACTCAATTTAGCTGGTCAAAAGGGCCCCCCCCCCCTCAGTCTCTACAGTCTGGTCAGGAGATAACATTCTGACACTGGCGTGAGAATGCAATCTAACATCCCTAGTCTGAACCAGCGGGCTATATTACGTAGTGTTGGGTAATTTTAAACAAAGCGCAGTGGCTTGTCTCGAAGAAGGACTGGTAACAATTTAAATCAGTGCGGTTTAAAGCAATATTAGGATAAAGCGCAGAGTAAATATAATTCTGTCTCTTTAGAACCAGAAGAACTTATTACAAGTACTAACTTCTGGAATCACTGAGATCGTCTCGTGACATTAATGACTAACTAAGATTCCATGCCTCATATCCACAAGTTACCATGGACAAGATGCATATCTCTAAATGTTTACTAGAGTTAGCTTATAGGTTTTCCGCCATAGGTTCTTCATTCTGTTCGGTCTCTGCGTTACTAAAGTAAGTCTTTTTCTGATTTCTCATGATCTTAATATTAAGAGATAGTGCATCTGAACAATTAACGCACACAACGCA
Organism: Candidula unifasciata; assembly: GCA_905116865.2. Taxonomy (NCBI): domain Eukaryota; kingdom Metazoa; phylum Mollusca; class Gastropoda; order Stylommatophora; family Geomitridae; genus Candidula; species Candidula unifasciata. Next base: position 895,904 of record CAJHNH020007112.1, read on the forward strand.
TAAGAACAAGTAATACAAAAGCCCACAAGAAAAATATTTCCCCTTGTTTCAGTAAAAAAAAAAAAACTAAGGACGCACAAACATATTATCCATGGCCCAGGAAACCTAACAGTGCGCTCCAGAAGTACTGCCGTCCTTAAAAAATCTGACATATGACGTATACACACCGGAACCTACCAATACAATACCTTTCTTAAATGTCTGTGTATTCTAGACAATTGGCTGATTGGCTTATAAGCAGCATCCTTTCTCGGAAGCTGAAATATTTTGGTCATATCAAGCGCCACGACAGATTAGAAAAAATTATAGCAGAAGGCATGGTACTAGGAAGGAGGGGCAGGGACCGACCGACACGAAGATGGGCACAGGATATAAGTGACTCCTTGAGTATGAAAGTACATGAGGCGGGAGAACTGGCGAGAGACCGAGTTTCTCTCAGGCGGACTGTGATGAGAGCGACGTTGTGCAAAGGACCTTCTATATGATGATGATGATTCTAGACAAAGTAGTAACGTTTACTGTGTTTGTAAATTGTTGCTGTGTTTGTTATTCGACCTAAGCTTCGTTAATTTACATTTCTTTAACCTATGGTGCCATTTCAATGGTTTGAAATAAATTCTGTCCGTATTTCAAAGTTGTGGATTTCAAGCTGTACGATAGACATGGACAAAAAGACACCTTTGGGGGGGGGGGGGGGTGGGGGTGCCTAGTTGACCATGTTCTTAGTACACTTGTTTCCATAGCGAGGCGCACACGCTGTCTGGGGGTGACAGGCTCGATTCCCGGCTCGGTGACTATAGCTTTCGATTTTTACGTTGTCTAGTGTGTTCTTCTATCTTTCTTTCTATAAGTGCCAATCAATAAATTTTCTGTTACTTTATTACAGATCTGGCACTCAGTAACTGTTCAGTGCAGGTTGTTTAAATTTGGCATGCTGCCTATTAATAATAATGTTCTTGAAAACATTTTTTTTGGTTAAAATATAAACATACACATGTTTTCATTTCACCTTATATGCAGAAGATTAAAAAAAAAAAAAAAAACAGACATCGATTTAAAGCGAGCAGTCAGCAAGATTACAGTAACTTGTGTAAGTTGAGAAAGGGGAATTTTTCAAAACAACAGACTGCATCCATGTCATAGGCGTTTCACTCTCGGATGGTCATCTCCAGCATAAGTCTCACGTGAGTTGCAGAATTTTCATTACGTTGGGAATAGGCTATCAAAATAATCATCACCTATCGCTGTACATGTGAATTACTGTATATTCTATCTTTCGGGGGTATAGAGATTATTAATCAAACAGGGATTCAAAAAATGGTACGTTTTAAGAAAACAACAGCGTCTGAGCAAAAATATATTAAAGAATCAAAAGACAGGAGGAATCTAAGGCCACAAGCAAAAAATTCGTGTTGATTGCTAAAGGAGTTTTCGCGCCCCGGCATGAGTTTTGGAATGCACTATAACTGTGTTTGGAAACATATTCCCACAGGCAACGACTTTGGGTAATGATTCATTACACATCAGAGACAGAGCAATATGAACAGTTGGACAGAATTGAGGGGCTGGTGGTTTCTTTCTTCCTCTGACTAATTCTATCCTAGGGCGTCCTCATTATTCTTCCTTCTCTAGTACCGCGCCAGCTGGCTTTGTCGACAACACTGTTATATTCTTCTTCTTCACGTTCACCAGCTGTAAACTCTGGCGGAAAGTTATGGTTGTTCGTGCACTTCTGGACTACAGTCCTGTTCCAGAACTTGAGTGTTGCGTGTGCATCCGTTTGACAGATTTGACTAATTTGTGTGCAGACTGTTGGTTCCCTGCCTCCTAGGCAGAGGAACTTCGACTTTGAAGGAAGCTCACAGTCAGTCGACTCTTACGTCATGCTTTTGGGAGGCAGTGAGTCTAATCTTGTTGTCCCTATAACAGGGCATCGGAACAAACACAAGGGTATGGTATTAATGAACTGTGGGAGTCGTCATGGCGTAGCGGCTAGACGCTAGCGTTCGGATCGGAAGGTCGTGGGTTCGCTCCCTGGTGGAGTCGAACTTTTTTTCAAAAATGACCTTGATTCTCAGATCGACACAGCCTTGAGTGGGTACCTATAAAAATATAGGTCTAGCCCTATATGCCCTATACGCCTAAAGGCGTGGAAATGGGACCTATAATATAATTTTTTTAAATGAACTGTGTGTCCCGCCTGCCCAGAACTGCTACTATCTGTTTGTACCTGTCACAATCGTCTATATGTTCTGTGTTTGTTATATTGTAAAGCTTGCTTACATACTTTTCGTTCAGTTTTATATCTATTCTTATATATTTTTTATACCAGTGTTTAGGAAGTCAACGTGGTGTAGCGGCTAGAAGCTCGCCTGTAGATCGGGGTGGTGCCTAGTTGGTCATCCGTCCCACTATACTGTTTTCTGCAGCAAGGCGCTCTCGTCATTTGGAAGTGACAGGTTCGACACCTGGCATGGTCTATATTTTATAGGCTAATCTGCCTTAAAGAGTGAGATGGTCGGCCTCACGCCGGGCGCCTTTACTTCCCATGACCTTGCCTGGTATCCTTTCAAGGTTGGGAGCCAAGGTTATTAAAAAAAAAAGTCCAACACTGTCCGGATTTCAACCCACGAGCTTCAGATCCGCAGTCGAGGCTTTAGCCGCTGCACCACAGCTACTCCTTCTTCTGCTTGAGGGAGCGGCATTTCGCTATTTTGACCTCACTGCTGATACTATAGGGAGCCGTGGTGTAGTAGCGACTAGACGCTCGCCTGTGGATCGGAAAGTCCAGGGTTCAGCTCCCAACAGAGTCAAACTTCAAAAAAAAAAATGACTTTGGCTCCCAGTTTGACCCAGCCTTGAATGGGTACCAGGTGTAGTCCCGGGAAGTAAAGACGGCCGTCGTGATACTGACCATATAAACTACCTATTGGTCTATAAAATATAGATCTAACCGAATATGCCCAATTCGTCTGAAGGCGAAGAGAAAGGTCTTTTTATTTTTGTTAATGTTACTTTTACTTTCGCATTTGCGCGTGTGTGTGTGTGTGCGCGTGTGTGTGTCTGTGTGTGCGTGTGTGCCTGTGTGTGTGTGTCTGTGTGTGCGCGCGCGCGTGTGTGTCTGTGTGTGTGCGTGCGTGCAAGCGCGCGCGTGTGTGTGTGTTTTTGTTTTCCTTCTCGTTTTTGTTCTGGTTCCTTTTGCATTCCTTCAGTTATTCATTTCAATCTGGTGAAACTCTAGGGCGCTCTGAACCCTGTCGACTATTTTTTTTTTTTGGTAGGTTAAATTTAATTCTTCTTCAGCACCTCCATTTTTGCCTTGCCATGATTAATTATTTTTTTGTTTATTTCGGTTTCAAATCTCCCGTCCTTCTGAGTTTGCTCACGTGCTTTCTGGTGCTATGCGCGCATCTTTTTTCTTCTTCTCAAAAGCATACATTTTCCAAAGCATTCAGCTATTGCATTTTTAAGGAAGAATCGACATCACAGCAATCGGGACACACCCTTAAGCGATCCGTACCCATCTTCAGCAGCAAGCGAATAGTTTTGTTTTTAAAGGCATCAGTAGCTCTCTGACTGTATATGCGTCCCGTCTTTCCCTTGAGTGGGAGTCGCCGTGGCGTAGCAGCTAGACGCCCGCCTGCGGATCGGAAGGTTGTGGGTTCGAGTCCTAACCAAGCCGGACTTTTTAGAAATGACCTGACTTCTGGGTCGACCCAGTCTTTAGTGGGTACCAGGTGCAGTCCTGGGAGGTAAAGGCGGTCGGCTAGATGCTGACCACATCACCAACCAAATGCCGATCGGTCCATTCAAATATATGTGTACTCCTTTACTTTTACTTTCCTTTGAGTGTTGAGCTCCTGGTAGAGAACTGTCTTCTGCCTCTGCAGACGAATGTCTTCATCATGTAGTAGGTACTTTGCAGAACGTCGCTCTCATCACGGTCTCAAACTTGGTCTCTTGACAGCTCTCCCGCCTCATCTACTTTCATAGTCAAGTAGTCACTTATATCTTGTGCCCATCCTCGTATTGGCTGGCCCCTGCCCCTCCTTCCTAGTACCTTGCCTTCTGTTATCATTATTCCAATCTGTCGGGGCACTTCCGAGGCAGGATGCTGTTTATTAGCCAATCCTCCTTGATGTTCAGATCTTTCAAGATGTCAGACGAATGTACTTGATGCATTTCGCAAACCGGCTCAGATCTGGCTTGGTCTGGATGTCATGGCCTATTCGGAAATTCTTGGGTCTTTTCTTTAATTGTCTCCTTTGGGTATCCTTTTTTAGCTACAGGTGGTGCTGCTACCACATAAGAAAGCTTACATGAATGTCCCTGTCCGTCAGCCTAGTCCAATACAGAGTAGGAGTTTAACCCTCTGCGGATCGTTATTCTGTTTCTGAGTGACTGACGTTTTACCCCACCAGCTAAAAGCATGTGGTAAGAGTCAACTCACTGCGAGCTTCCTTTGAAGTCGGAGTGCATCTGAGAGGCAGGAACCTGCAGTCTGCACACAAATGAGTCAGATCTGTAAAACGAATGCACATGTAACACTCAGATTCTGGAACAGGACTACAGTCCAGAAGTGGACGAACACCCAGAACTTTCCACCGGAGTTTACAGCCGCTGAACACGAAGAAGACACAAAGTGTCACCATTCGGATGAGGATCACAGGGGAACAGGTTCCAGAAACCCAATTTAAATCCAGCAACAACCAGGCTGCAGCTTTAAAATACGAAGAATCTGGTCCCACACAAGGACAGACATAGATATTGGTCATCTTTATAATTTTCTTGCTCCCCCCCCCCTTTTTTCACCCCCTCCCCCGTGTAATTTGTATTTCTTTGTAATGTTTTTTGAAATTGTACATATTTATGGTATTTATTTGCCGTTAAAAACAACATATTATTATTGTTTTTTTTTAACTATTAATCACTTAAACAAGGCTTAAGCCCCTGATCTTCCCGCAACTCCCATTATAAACTCCCAGTTATAAATAATTATTATTGTCATATTATTTCAATTACATTATGATATTTATTTCCTTCTCAACATATTTTTGAGAACGGAGTCTAATTTGAGAATGGAGGTGGAGGCAGTCTCTGCTGCCTTCCGCTAGTTTGAGAATCAGCTGTACACACAATTGCCGTGATTGTAACTGACTCACAGAGCATGTTGAGAAAGGTCGAAACATACATGCTTCGTGCAGAGTGGCAATCATCACTTCAGAGGTCCCAGGTAGTTAGCATACTTTGGATATTTTCTGCAGGTATGCCAATGTGTTGGGAAAGGAGCAGACAGATAGACTGGCCGGCTCTGCATCACTCGGTGATGAATTGATTGATATATGACAAACTAGATATTGTGAGGGCCCTTTGGGAGCGAGTGAACAGTCCGGAGGCGCAGACAGATCATTTACACTTAGAAGAAGGTTGTGACGGATATTCAATCAGACGGTTAATCGTTCCATCGGAATTAAAAGTTTTCGCTTGCTGCTGAAGATGGAAACGGAGCACTTATGGGAGTGTTCCGAATACCGTGGTGTCGATTGTCAATTCAAAGTCCAACATTATTTTTAATCACTTAAACCAGGCTTACGTCCCATGATCTCCCCGTTCTAAAAATTAGTTAGCGAGGCTGATCGCTAAGCGCCCTCCCTCACCCTGAAACTTCTCCAATAATCACACAACTAGAAACATACAAACAACCACCCCTTTCTTAACAACAAACAAGCGTCAGAATAATTACTTCCCTCTCACGGACCGCACCAAATTACGATCCCTGTTACCGCACGCTCCCGCCACGACGAGTCACGTTTCTCTAGATTGGCACGGACAGCGCTGGGCTGCCTGGCGATCTTCGCAGTTCCACCAGACATCTGCTCTGTACTGCTAGTAGAGTTCTTCCATCTGATATAACTGCGTCTCTGCCATCGGTTTGAAATCCGAGAAGAAAAGAGTAGGGGCAGAACTTGTTTCAGTGACATAACTGTGCCAGTTGGGTTTTCACGTTCAGTGGATTAATGTTTGTTCAATCAGAGATGGTGAATTCAAGGTAAGGTGTTGTTATAGAGCTGACGGAGTGGTGTCTTTGTTATTGTTCGTCCTTTCTAAATAATTCTTCGTCTTCTTCTTGTTACTCATTTTGAGCTATTTTGTTTTCTTGGTCTTGTTTTTCCGTTTCATTTCGCCTTGTTCCTCCGCCCCCTCCTTTTCCAGTATCCTTTCTTCCTCACCTTTCCCTTCGTCTTCTTCAATTTCTTCTTCAATTTCTCCTTGTATTTCTTTTTGTATTTCATGTCGTATTTCTTCCTTCTCGTATTTCTTTTTTATCTTCTTCTTCTTCTTCTTCTTCATCTTCTTCTTCATCTTCTTCATCTTCTTCATCTTCTTCTTCATCTTCTTCATCATCTTCTTCATCTTCTTCTTCATCTTCTTCTTCATCTTCTTCATCTTATTCATCATCTTCTTCATCTTCTTCATCTTCTTCATCATCTTCTTCATCTTATTCATCTTCTTCTTCTTCTTCTTCTTCTTCTTCTTCTTCTTCTTCTTCTTCTTCTTCTTCTTCTTCTTCATCTTCTTCTTCTTCTTCATCTTCTTCTTCTTCTTCTTCTTCTTCTTCTTCTTCTTCTTCTTCTTCTTCTTCTTCTTCTTCTTCTTCTTCTTCTTCTTCTTCTTCTTCTTCTTCTTCTTCTCCTCCTCCTCCTCCTTCTTATTATTTTTCGACTACCTCACCACAAAGACCGATGTGAGAGTAAGAAGTATTTACCTTTTAACAAAGCCACCTGAGCGAAAGCAATATTTTTCTCTTACAGCCTCCTCTTTATCGAATATATCTAAATTCAGAAATTAATATTTGGAATGTAGTGCCACATAAATGAACGTATATAATCTTAAAAGAGAATAATGTAATGGCTAAATGGCATTGCGGAGTAGCGGCCCGTAGGCTGATATGATTAATCAGCTCTAGGCAATGCACACCAAATGATGGCTTGATTGTGGCCATGTGGGAAGGGATTATGTGCGGACTCCGAGGAATGAATTTATTTGAAATTTTACTGATGCTGATAAAATTTACTATTGCGTATTAACAGATGTATGAATGAAATGATGTATGAAAGGAGGGAGATTGGAAGGGCAGAATGTTAGCAGGCATGCATGCCCAATTTTTAACCCCTTGAAAGATTGTTCGTTACCAACTTCTGTCTGTCTGCTTGTGTGGCTGCCTAGCTTATCAAATGCCTGTCTGGTGTATTATATAAGAGCAGCGGTTCTCAAAAAACTATCGACACACCTACCCTTAAAGCGGCTGGAGTACTTGGGAGAAAAAAAAAAACACAGTGCAAAATTAATGTTCAGTTGTCTTTAATACGACGAAAGAAAGTGTTTGGATGAATGTTTCATTATTTCCTTTGTGTATATGGGAAGTTAAGTTAATTATACCCTCAAATCACTTGCCCCGGAAAGTTTGCTTTTGTACCTGTTTTTGTGTGTGTTATGTAAGCGTACGTTGAGAATGTCCTGCAGCCTTGCCAATAGCATTGTCTTCTGAATACACCTGGATTGAGAACTCTTCTTGGCTTTCTTCAAGGTATTTCTGTTTTAAACTGTTGATCTCTAGCAGATTTGGTTCTTAATTTATAACGTACCCCAAACAGGAAATCCCCGTGGGAAATCCGCAGCTGACCTGACAGTCCATTATTTCAAGGGGTGCAAGTGTGCTGTTGTGTGGTGCTGTTTTTGAGTGTTCATCTAGTGTCTGCTAATCCTAACCTTAACCCTAAACTTTACTGTAGAGAAATCGCGAGAAACTACAACCTGAACACCCTAAAATTTATTGGGAATGTCTCCTGTGACCTTGTCGTGACGTCAGGGGTAAGTTTTAAATTAAGTACCGCAAATTTTGATAAATTCTTGATTATTACCGCCGCACCCCTTGGCATACGCTGGCAGCACCCAGTTTAAGAACCGCTGTATTAGAGGCCTGCAAATCAAGCTTTTGGACATTTTACCGGATATTCATATTTTGCACATTGTTATGTCAACATAACATGTTTCGCAGATACAATTCTTCTCCTTCGCGTTCACCGGCTGTAAACTACAGCGAAATGTTTTGGTTGTTCGTCCACCTGCGTACTTAATTCGTGTTCCAGACTGTGAGGTCTATTCTTATTTTCCCTACAACAGGGCCACCGGAAACCCGTACGGGGAAGATACAATACAATTTTTTTTAAAAATTAATATTCTACCCCCAAATGACGTCACAGGACAGTCCAACATTTTAGAGGGTGGTAGGACTGGGTTTCCCGGCTTTCTAATGCTTTTAACGACCCCATCACTTCTAGAACTGGCCCTAACCCCAACCCACCTACGAGTGAGTGCTGCCTAGGTCCCACAATTGCATGCAGTCCAGGTCACACGACTGCAAATATTAGACTGTCCCGTGACCTATTGATTTCTCCTATTTGGGGTAGGATATTATTAAAGCGTCAATACAACTGCTTTGTGAATGACGAGTGCTTGGAAGGGCCGAATGTCAGACAGGGCCTGAGTGTCCAGATGGTGAAATTTTGAAAATCTTTGAAAAGCAGAGTTCCTTTGTTCGTCGTTCTGCCTGACTTACTTTTTTGTCTGTTTACTACTTACTTCCTACCTACTATATGTCTGCCTGTCAGCCTTTTTGTCTGTCTTACTGCAAGGCTAGAAATTGCCATAATATCTAAATAGCCAACTTTCTAAGGCTCTGTGTATCTCTGTATGTGTTTGTACCTACATGTCAGTTGTCTTTCAGTCCATCTGCTTTTCTTTCTGACCAACTAATTAATTTTCTAGCACTTTCTCTCTCTCTCTCTCTCTCTCTCTCTCTCTCTCTCTCTCTCTCTCTCTCTCTCTCTCTCTCTCTCTCTCTCTCTCTCTCTCTCTCTCTCTCTCTCTCTCTCTCTCTCTCTCTCTCTCTCTCTCACTCACACTTTTTATCTCTACGTATCTTCCTCCGTCTTCATGTCTGTCTATCTGTAAATTTATCCATCGATCCATCAACTGATCCAATAATTAAAGTATTAAGTCTACTCACCTGCCCGTCTATCTGTCTGTCTGTTTCCACCTGTCTGTCTGTCTGTTTCCGCCTGTCTGTCTGTCTATTTCCGCCTGTCTGTCTGTCTGTTTCCGCCTGTCTGTCTGTCTGTTTCCGCCTGTCTGTCTGTTCCGCCTGTCTGTCTGTTTCCGCCTGTCTATCGGTCTGTCTGTTTCCGCCTGTCTATCGGTCTGTCTGTTTCCGCCTGTCTGTCAGTCTGTCTGTTTCCGCTTGTCTGTCTGTCCGTCTGTTTCCGCCTGTCTGTCCGTCTGTTTCCGCCTGACTGTTTGTCTGTCCGTCTGTTTCCGCCTGTCTGTCCGTCTATTTCCGCATGTCTTTCTGTCTGTTTCCGCCTGTCTGTCTGTCTGTTTCCGCCTGTCTGTTTCCGCCTGTCTGTCTGTGTCCGCCTGTCTGTTTCCGCCTGTCTGTCTGTTTCCGGCTGTATGTCTCCGCCTGTCTGTCTGTCTGTCTGTTTCCGCCTGTCTGTTTGTCTGTTTCCGTATGTCTGTTTGTCTGTTTCCGCCTGTCTGTCTGTTTCCGCCTGTCTGTCTGTCTGTTTCCGCCTGTCTGTCTGTCTGTTTCCGCCTGTCTGTCTGTTTCCGCCTGTCTGTCTGACTGTTTCCGCCTGTCTGTCTGTCTGTCTGTTTCCGCCTGTCTGTCTGTCTGTCTGTTTCTGCCTGTCTGTCTGTTTCTGCCTGTCTGTCTGTTTCTGCCTGTCTGTCCGTCTGTTTTCGCCTGTCTATCCGTCTGTTTCCGTCCCTGTTTCTGTCCGTCTGTTTCCGTCCGTCTGTCTGTCTGTCTGTCCCTCCGTCCGTCTGTCTGTCCCTCCGTCCGTTTGTCTCTCTGTCTGTTTATCATCCGTCTATTCATCTATCCACCCACCAATCAATCGATCCATAATTTCTCCATGTATTCTCTCAATCCATAAATCTGTCTGTCGGTCTGTCTGTCTCCTTCCCTCTTTGTCTACCCGAATCTCTCTATGTCTTCCTCTTTCTCCGCGTACGTCCTTTGTGTCTCTATTATTTCCTTCCGTTTATTTGTCTGCATGTTAATACAGACATTAGCAACACATTTGCCGTCCCCCAAGACAGGAAGATTTGTTTGGGCATTTGTGTTGGCAAATTTAAAATCCTTTTAGCATTTCCCGGCCCCTCAATAACTTGGGGAGAAAAAACACACAACATCTGTGAAATGTGTCAATTTTGTGTTTAATCTACGGTAGTCAGGTTGAATGTTTAATTAGGGATCGACATCACAGCACTCGGGACGTTCGCATAAGCGCGCTGTCCCCATCTTCAACAGAAAGCATATAATTCCAATTCCGATAGTACCACTGGGCTGAGGGGTCTTGAAGTATGGTGTCCGCCTCGAGTGCTGGAGGTCCCGGGTTCAAGCCCTGGTGAAGGCTGTGCATTTTTCAAGTCGACCTCTAATAATTTCCCCCTGGTCTATGGGTAGTAAGACCGGACGCCCGTGTGTATTCTTGCGCACGTAAAAAAAAATTTGGCAGTTGGAAATCGAAAAGAGTAGTAAAACTAGCGCTGCCCGGAAAACAATTTGAATTTAAAAATCTACACAAAATTATTTCAGGATCCTCGTCGGTGCAACGGAGTTCGTGCATTGAGCTGAGATTCTTTAGACTCAGGCTTGAATTAGAAGTAGAACGGTGCACTTATGGGTTACACCCGTGTGCTATGATGTTGATTCGTCGAATAAACATATACATAATAAACATCAGTGTGATTAACTTTTTCTTTTTCGTGTGTTCATCTAGAGATGTAAGTGCTAGAGCTTCTGGGTTCAATCCCCTGTAAAGGCAGGGATTATTTTACGTGGAAGGACTCTAGTAATTTCCCCTGGTCTTTTGGTAGTGAGATCGGACGCCCGTGTGCATTGTTGCGCACTTAAATCATTCCTTGGCAGTTGGAAAACGAAAAGAGTTGCCTAACAGCGCTGCCCAGGCAACATCTGCTGAAAGGATTTCAGGATCCTCGCCGGTGCTACGGAGCCTGTGTACTGTGCTGAGCTTCTTCAGACACAGACATAAGTTAGAAAAAGAGAGGTGCACTTATGGGAGTACCATGATGTACTTCATCCTTCTAATTTCAAACTTCCTGTCTCCATTCTAAAAATTATGTTTCTTATCTATGTCTTTATGTGTTTTTTGCACTATTCTAAAGTCTTAATGAGTTAAATAAAAATATATGACAGAAGTGAATGAATGGTTAGTGATCAGTGATTAGAAAGGATTATCATCACAGCACTCAGGAGAGACGTAAATAAACGAAGGAATCAATCAATAATTTATATCAATGCACTGGTGACATTCCCACACCTGCTCTTTGCCCTTCTTCAGTAGCAAACGAAGAGTCCACATTCTAAAAGTACCAGCTGTAGCCTGATTTAAAAATCCGCCTTTGTTTCCCCCTCAGTGTTGAATACTTTCCAGAACCTCTACCTCCTCCTCTTCCCCCGATTAATTAGTCTTTCAATGTAGGGATTCTCTATCTGTTCTATTGCACTGTCTATTTAATCCCAGAGAGGCTACACCCCGTCCCCTTTATCATAAAGTAGCTCACCGCCCCGAGGAGCGGCAACAGCTAATCTATAGCCTGCTCGTTACCTGGCACACTTGAATATCCTAGACTGAAAATCTGTTCTATGCTCCTGATCTGATTCTGATCAAGTGATGCAAGCCTCTTAAATGACAGAGGCAATGATCACGAACATTCTCATCATCATTGTCCTGCAATACCATTATATGTCCCACCAGGCTTGCAGTCTATTCTTCTATTGCCCTATATCTTGTGCAATCACCTCATGGATGGAATCGAGTCCAACACCATTAGCCTCTCTTGCCAACGTTCCTTTTGTGGTTTCCTTTGGCCCCGTCACTTTTTAAATCTCTCTATTTCCCATTTAAGTGCCTGTTGAGTGAACCTCTGTTCGCATCATCCAAGAATATCTCCAGCATAGCGCTGTCTTCTCTCCATGTTGATACCAGTGGTTGCTCAGACATTTCTCTTATTTCTAAACCACTGAATGTAGATGATAAATTCTAATATGAGGCAGTGAGTGAATGAATGAGTGAATGATTGATTGAATGAATGACGCAATGACTGTTCAATTCCCAGAGCCCACAGGCTGAGAATAACCTGTCTTCTGTTTATATCTATAATTTCTTCGATTGTTTAATAGTTTTTAATGATTGAACTAAGCCTATAATTCGCTCGCCATATGCGCAATTTCCCGGTGTTATTGACTATTCTTGCCCATTTTTTGTTGTTGTTGCTTTTTCCTCTTTTACTTCTGTGTTCTACTTTCAGTACATATATTTTAGTTCTGCAGACGGTGTCTAGTAAATGCGAGTAGAAGTGCGATGGGTAGGGCGTGGGATAAGGGTGGGAGTTGGAGTGGGGGCCAGAAGGGGGGGGGGTGGGGTGGGCAGAACATGAGGTGGGACACTAAAGCATCATTAGAAAAGACGAAACATCCTTATTCCTCCCCCCTGCCCCCCCCCCCCCCCCCCCCCCATAGAAACAAACACTTCAATGAAACAACTATACGACAAATGTTCTTGGCTGTCGAAACTGGAATGTTTTTTTTATTTCTACGTTCGTTGGCTCCCCACCCCCCTCCCCCTCCACCCGAGAGAAAGAAAGCAGTTACAAGGAGCGTAGGAATATACAAATATCGCAGTTTCTGTACTCCCAAACCGTCGCCCAGTTAGTAGAACTTGAAAAAAATCACGCAAGCGAGCGGTGAAAGGACGAGAAAAGTGGCAAGGGTTACACCGTTCACAGTAAGGAAAACATGGCTCCTCTGCGACACAGCAGAGGTCCGGTGACCTAAGGCGGCATGAATGGCAAGGGAAGTTACCCTAACCCTAGGCCTGGAAACGTTAACAGCACCAGTTTTTTTAATCAGCCCGTGGCGCCTGATATGACCAAAATATTTCAGCTTCTGAGGCATCTTATGTTTATTAACCAATTCAGCACGCATTAACGTCCCAAATATAATCTACAAAATAAAGCTACGTCTTATGATACGGACAAACCACCAAAGAAATATAGATTTTCAATTTATTTGCATACACAGAACAAAAATAATATCACTGAATATATACACCACAAGTCGGCATCAGGTTGCCAGGTTCAATCCCAGCTGCGGACGGTCTGCCTTGCGTTGTTTTCGACATCGGTACTGAGAGCTGACCGTCCAGAGCCAAATCCTGAACATAAAATTTGTCTAGAAAAAAACACAACAGCAACAAAAATGCTAGAATTGGTTCTGCGACGTCATGTGAAGAACACACGACTGTTTTTTTTTTAAAGCACAAACCTAGTTCATTTCAAAACGGGGCAAAACACGTTTGTTTGATTTTCCCCCGGGACTTTGTCATGGATATCAAATATCATGACTGAATATTCCAGCCTTGGGGCGGGTCGTGCAGAGCTACGTCATGTATTTCATAGCTGTCTGCCTTGAGTCGCAAGCGTTATAATTGTATTCCATAGTTCTCTTTTGGGTTGTCACCCAAAAATAACAATAAATGGTGAAGAAATTGAAAATGTCACAAACTTTGAATATCTAGGCTCTATAATAAACACCAATGGAGACTGTTCGACAGAAATTAAAAGGAGGATGGCCATAGCAATGCAAAGATTAAACAGCCTTAAAAGTCTATGGTTAAGCACCAGTAAGGAGATAAAAATTAGAATTTTGAGATCATGCATCTTCCCTGTGGCTACATACGGATGTGAGTCGTGGACTATCTCTCAGTCCTTAAGAAAGAGAATAGGGGCTTTTGAGCTGAAATGCTATAGAAAGATTCTCAGAATATCTTGGACCAAGAAGATGAGAAATTTTGACATCTTAAAAGATCTGAACATCAAGGAAGATTGGCTAATAAACAGCATCCTTTCTCGAAAGCTGAAATATTTTGGTCATATCAAGCGCCACGTCGGACTGAAAAAAAAATTGTATCAGAAGGCATGGTACCAGGAAGGAGGGGCAGGGGCCGACCGACACGAAGATGGGCACAGGATATTAGTGACTCCTTGAGTGTGAAAGTGCATGAGGCGGGAGAACTAGCGAGAGACCGAGTTTCTTTTAGGCAGACTGTGATAAAAGCGACGTTCTGCAAAGGACCTGCTACATGAGGATGATGAGTTTCTCTTTTGGGTTCCTGGGGCCTATTTTGGCAGAAAAGCAATAAGAAGTATTGTCTCCTTACAAGCAACTCGTGAAAGGCGACAATTTAGGAGTTTCTGGTAATTATACATATCGCAACCCTTCGGCCTTGATTCCATTGTAAATACCGTAAATCTGGGAGAAATGTGGCTTTTCTGCCTACCCCTGGGAGTGAACCCGGACCACAAGGAGTTCGTCACCCGCTCACCGCGCAATCCAGTTTAGTCAACTACGCTAGAGAGACGGGTGAGCTTCTGCTATAGAGCAGATATCAAATTTTGTTCGTTTACCATTAGGTGGTGATATGTACGTCTTTCGGCGTAAAATGTATAATTACCAGAAACTCCTAAATTGTCGCCTTTCACGAGTTGCTTGTAAGGAGAAGTATTGTCTCCTTACAAGCAACTCGTGAAAGGCGACAATTTAGGAGTTTCTGGTAATTATACATTTTACGCCGAAAGACGTACATATCACCACCTAATGGTAAACGAACAAAATTTGATATCTGCTCTATAGCAGAAGCTCACCCGTCTCTCTAGCGTAGTTGACTAAACTGGATTGCGCGGTGAGCGGGTGACGAACTCCTTGTGGTCCGGGTTCACTCCCAGGGGTAGGCAGAAAAGCCACATTTCTCCCAGATTTACGGTATTTACAATGGAATCAAGGCCGAAGGGTTGCGATATCCATAATACCGAGCCTAAGGGTTAACAACTCAAGGCATCTGGATACTAAAACAAACACACATAACAGAAGCTCAGCTTTGACTATAGGGAACTTTTCTAAGGCGGCCCTCGTAGCTTAGTCGTTGCGAGTCTGACTGGTAATTCCAACATACCACGATCTTATTAATTCCAGTCATCTCCTTGTAAGATTCAATTTTTCTTCCTAGGAGTTGCTATAAGGCCTGGCCATAAATATTGTCTAATGGCTGAACGCGGTTTCTGGGACCTCTCCACGGGTGATCCTCATCCACATGGTGACACTTTGTGTCATCCGGTGTTTATCGTTTGTGTGATGTCCTGGTTGGGTAAAAATCCACCACCACTACTACTACTGCTACTACTACGTACCGTGATCAAAAACCACTGCTGGCTGCATGAATTATTATCATGGTATGGGTCGTCGCAGGTCGATCCAACCTTAAATGGGTACCAGGATGCATGTCCTGGGGAAGTAAAGAAGGTCGGCGTAATGCTGACCACATTACCCACCTTGTGCCGAATGGTCTGTAAAAATATATGTGCTCTTCCCATATGCCGAATGCGCCTAAAGTCGTGAAAAGGGACCTTAACCTTTATCTTCTATGTTAGGACTTTTCTAAACATTAAATTGCAGGCGCGTCAATCTCAGATGGTCAACGCCAGCATTAGGCATGAGGATCCCGAAATACTTTAGGAAGATTTTCAACTCCGTTAGGCTACTCTTTTAAATTTTCAACTGTCAATCTATTTTTTTTAACGCGCTCAACAATACACACGGGCGTCTGATCTCACTACCCAGAGACCAGGGGGGAATGACTAGAAGTCCAAGTCCATGTAAAAAAAAAATGCCAGCCCTTACCGGGAATTGAACCCGGAACCTCAAGCACTCGAGGCAGACACAATGCCTCGAGACCACGCTGCCCCCCCCCCTCCTTCCCTCCCCATGCAGGGAAACACGACCCAAAGCCAGCGAGACACCTCTAACAGTTCGCTTTGGGTAATTATATGCAGCGTCCATTTTTCCCGTACAAGCCACCCGAAAAGGGAGAGTAATTCACAAAATATCGTGAAGTGTTTGATCAATGTTGTTGCTAAATGCTTGGCATAAGAGCTGCGACTGTTTCAATGCAATGTATTTTTAGAACATGTTTTAAGCGACACGATATGTTATTTTTAAATGTTTATCATTAGTTCACTACGTGAAGTTGTGATTTCTTTTTCTTTTTCTGGTTTAGGTTAGTTCGATGTTAGTTTCCCCAAATAGAGTAGTTCACTTTTCATTCACAACTTTCTTGGGCTGGTCGACTTGCCTAAAGGTTACGGGTGTGTCCTGTTCTGTTGTTTGGTTTCTGTGGTGTCTTGCATTTACGTTTTTATTCCTAGAAAAAGAAAATGCCTGTAACTAACGTCGAACTAATTTTGGTTTATTGTAATGTCTTGTCTTTTTGCCTCTTTCAGTCAAAAATAGAGGAAATGGTACTTCAATTTTAATTCCCCCAAACAAACCTGATAGCTTTATTCGCACACTTTTGGCACATCAGACAACATAATAAATATGTAGTAAAAGGAAACAAAATTAGGATGATTTCTTTAAAATCGGATTGCATCTGATTGCGAGGCGAGGAACGAGCATACAAATAAGCCAGATCAGTAAAACAGATGTGCACACGGGACTCTAGTTTGGGAACAAGACCAAAGTAAAGAAGTGGACAAAAAACTAGGACGTATCTTAGGAATATACAGCCTGGGAATGCTAAGTGAACAAATGGTTTGGACATGCATGAAGACTGCCACCAGACAGTGTGCCACAGAGAGACCCGTCACTTGGACATACTGGAAGAAGACCCAGAAGCCGACCACGCAAGCGATGGATAGATGAAATATTCCAGGCCGGAAATACCAACATCTACATAGCACATATCAAGATTCTCACCCAGTGCCTCTTCAAAGCCATACGCTAAAACGGCAACACAGAATTGGAGAAAAAGAAGCAGCAGCACAAGAAGAAGAAGAAGAAAAAGCAGGAAAAGAAAAAGAAGAAAAAGAAGAAGACGAAAAAGAAAAAGAAGAAGAAGAAGAAGAAGAAGAAGAAGAAGAAGAAGAAGAAGAAGAAGAAGAAGAAGAAGAAGAAGAAGAAGAAGAAGAAGAAGAAGAAGAAGAAGAAGAAGAAGAAGAAGAAGAAGAAGAAGAAGAAAAAGAAGAAGAAGAAGAAGAAGAAGAAGAAGAAGAAGAAGAACAACAACAACAACAACAACAACAACAAGAAGAACAAGAAGAACAAGAAGAAGAAGAAGAAAAAAGAAAAAGAAGAAGAAGAAGAAAAAGCAGAAGAAGAAAAAGAAGAAAGAGAAGAAGAAGACGAAGAAGAAGAAGAAGAAGAAGAAGAAGAAGAAGAAGAAGAAGAAGAAGAAGAAGAAAGAAGAAGAAGAAGAAGAAGAAGAAGAAGAAGAAGAAGAAGAAGAAGAAGAAGAAGAAGAAGAAGAAGAAGAAGAAGAAGAAGAAGAAGAAGAAAAAAAGAAAAAGAAGAAGAAGAAGAAGAAGAAGAAAAAGAATGAAGAAGAAGAAGAAGGAGAAGGAGAAGAAGAAGGAGAAGGAGAAGAAGAAGAAGAAGAAGCAGAACAACAACAACAACAAAAACAACAACTTGTGGTCATAAAAAAACGTCTTTAAAACAAAAATCGCGTTTACATAAGCTTGGCTGCAGTACACATCTGCTGTATTTTCCAGAATTACGTGCCGAGGCGCCAGTCTCTTCCACCAACAGGCTCACAGACCACTGCCCAAAGCCACCAGAACTGTCGATTGAAGAAAAAAAAAATCCCTTTGAGTCCTAGCAAGTAGGTCGAGCATAGTGAAATTGCAATCTCATTTACTGAAGCAGAAAAGGGAAGTTGAGCTGAGTTTAGAACTGACATTAAAGCACTACGGATATAGTCACAAGTGCTCGGTCCCTTTCTTCATCAACTTAGTTCTAATCACCGTTAGTGGCAGTCTGCCTTTCTTACCACCAATGGAGCATAGGCCTTCAACCAGCTGACGCAAAGTCGTTCTATCCTTCGCTATCGCATGCAGCTTTCCCCATGTCCTCCCTATCTTTTTAACTTTACTACCATCTCCCTTCTCCACGTGTAATTTTCATCTCCCTGTATTCCGGTCAAAATGGACGTTAGGCAGCGACACTGTTCGAAACAGAGGCAAATTTTTTTGCTTCTGCCGGACGGTGGCTGATGCATTTTTGTTCCATTTGTAGACTGGATATAGTTTCGTCGCCCAGCTTCTGGGTTGAATGCATGGCGTGACCCTGCGAGCGGCGGATTGCATTTGAAATGTTTTTTCGACTGTGACCAACGTGTTGGTGTGAATTGTAGATTCAGAAAATAGCGCGATGCCTGTCGTGCAATGTTGGTGGTGCCCGTATGTGATTAAAATTTATCGCGTGGGCAACTGCTGATCTGTTGGCGACTTCTGCTACCATCAATGATAAACTGCAATTATAATACTGATAAACATTCTGTGTGTTTTTCGTTGGCACAGGAGCGGAGCAAAGATGGGGTGACCCGTTTGCTATGAAGCTGAAGCTAAGACTACCAGACTACCATTCCTATGCCCTGTGGGTTCCATTTTAAGAAGCAGTAGAAGTTTGATTACTTGTGAGTGTTTTGCTATTTTTTAATTGAATATTGAGTATCAGCCAGATCCCTTAGTCCAGTATTTCCCAAATTTTTCTTAGTCGCGGCATCTTTTTTTTAAATAAAAATTTTCCACAGCGCCCAAACCTAAGTAAAAGAATGACTATTTATATGTTAGAAAAAAATAAAACGTGTATATTCGAATATTTCGCGGCGACCCTGTGAAGAGGTCGCGGCTTCCCGTCTATGG
Organism: Candidula unifasciata; assembly: GCA_905116865.2. Lineage (NCBI taxonomy): Eukaryota > Metazoa > Mollusca > Gastropoda > Stylommatophora > Geomitridae > Candidula > Candidula unifasciata. The sequence goes on from CAJHNH020007112.1 coordinate 914,750, forward strand.
CTTAGGCGTTGTGAACGAGCTTCGTAATGCCGGGGTGCCGGGTTCGATCCCAGCTGCGGGCCTTGCGTCTTGCGTTGGTTTCGACAGTGGTTTCTAGAACCTGACCGTCCAGGAAGCAATGGCAAACTACAGGACGTAAATTTGCCTACAAAATTTACAACAGCCAAATAAATGTTGGTTCTGCAACGTACTGTAAAGGTTACGCAACTAACTTACTTTCACTGTATGTTGTTGAGTATTTGTTCTCTGTCGACCTTTTTCCTTATGATTTCATTCTTGAGACCTAGTCCAGGAAAGAGCTTTCAGATTTAAAGTTTTTTTTTTTTTTTTTTAATATCCAGAAATCATGAGAAACTATGTTCTTCTTCTTCTACATCTTCTTCATCTTCTCTTCATCAGCTTCATCTTCATCTTCATCTTCTTCTTCATCATCTTCATCTTCTTCATCTTCTTCATCTTCTTCATCTTCTTCATCTTCTTCATCTTCTTCATCTTCTTCATCTTCTTCATCTTCTTCATCTTCTTCATCTTCTTCATCTTCTTCATCTTCTTCATCTTCATCTTCTTCATCTTCTTCATCATCTTCATCTTCTTCATCTTCTTCTTCATCTTCATCTTCTTCTTCATCTTCTTCATCTCTTCATCTTCTTCTTCTTCATCTTCATCTTCTTCTTCTTCTTCATCTTCATCTTCTTCATCTTCATCTTCTTCTTCTCTTCTTCTTCTTCTTCTCTCATCTTCTTCTCTTCTCTCCTCTTCATCTTCTTCTTCTTCTTCATCTTCATCTTCATCTTCATCTTCATCTTCTTCATCTTCTTCTTC
>CAJHNH020007112.1:918071-933071 GCA_905116865.2 Candidula unifasciata
TCTTCTTCTTCTTCTTCTTCTTCTTCTTCTTCTTCTTCTTCTTCTTCTTCTTCTTCTTCTTCTTCTTCTTCTTCTTCTTCTTCTTCTTCTTCTTCTTCTTCTTCTTCTTCTTCTTCTTCTTCTTCTTTTTCTTCTTCTTCTTTTTCTTCCTCCTCTTCGTCTGTCTCTTCTTCTTCTTCTTTTTCTTTTTCTTCGCGTTTACCAGCTGTAATTTCGAGCGGAAAGTATTGATGTTCGTCGACCTCTGGACATAAGTCGCGTCGCAGAACCTGTGTGTTGCGTGCATATCCGTTTTAGAGATTTGACCTATTTGTATGCAGGCTGTTGGTTTCTTGCTTCTCAGACAGATGCACTTCGACTTCGAAGAAACTTTTAGTTAGTCGACTCTTGCTTGTTGAGAAGGCAGTGGATGTATGTTATTCTTGGAAATATTGTAAATTTTTATCATAAATGAGGTCTAGAGAAACAGATGAATGTAGAGAGTAAAAAACAAAAATGCTACAGAAATGCAATATGACATAAAGACAAGCAACACAACTAGCAAAAACAGGAAACTACATCTATCTCCTCCCTATCTATGTCTGTATATGAGTGTGTATGTGTGTGTATGAGAATGTAGGAGTATGTGCACGTGTGTGTGTTTGAGTGTACATGATTGTGTATACCTGATGTGTGTATGCATTATTCTATAATGTCTATTTTTAAAATTATAAACGTAACATGCATTATTGATAACAGACATTGGTACTCTGAAAGATAAATGCTTAGAAGGGCCCGAATGTGCGACGGGCCTGCGTGCCCAGTTGGTAACCCTTTGACGATAAATTTAGTTGGTTCGTTCCTCTCTTCAGCGTGAGCTGTGGTAAAGAAGAAAAATATAAATTGAATATTTTAATGAGCTAGGATTGTCAAAATATTATTTCATTATTACAGTTTGTGCCAGAAGCGGCTGGTCGAACGGTTAGAACGCTGGGCTCTCAAGTGGGAAATTCGTGTTCGAATCCTCGATAAGGCTGGGGATTTTTTTTCTGTCTGGAGAAAAAAAAAAAAAAAACCTTACCTACACAGTCGTGGCGACAGCACTTGCCATGCGGCCGTAAATCCCAAGTCTCACCCCCCCCCCTCCCCCCTCCGCCGAAAAAGTGGTATAAATAAAGGCAGTAATTAGCAGCTGATAGTTTGTGTGGGTTTTCCTATCTCCTACGATGTTGTGTGGGTTATCCTATCTCCTACGATGTTGTGTGGGTTTTCCTATCTCCTACGATGTTGTGTGGGCTTTCCTATCTCCTACGATGTTGTGTGGGCTTTCCTATCTTCTACGATGTTGTGTGGGCTTTCCTATCTCCTACGATGTTGTGTGGGCTTTCCTATCTCCTACGATGTTGTGTGGGCTTTCCTATCTCCTACGATGTTGTGTGGGCTTTCCTATCTCCTACGATGTTGTGTGGGCTTTCCTATCTCCTACGATGTTGTGTGGGCTTTCCTGTCTCCTACGATGTTGTGTGGGCTTTCCTATCTCCTACGATGTTGTGTGGGCTTTCCTATCTCCTACGATGTTGTGTGGGTTTTCCTATCTCCTACGATGTTGTGTGGGCTTTCCTGTCTCCTACGATGTTGTGTGGGCTTTCCTGTCTCCTACGATGTTGTGTGGGCTTTCCTGTCTCCTACGATGTTGTGTGGGTTTTCCTATCTCCTACGATGTTGTGTGGGCTTTCCTGTCTCCTACGATGTTGTGTGGGCTTTCCTGTCTCCTACGATGTTGTGTGGGCTTTCCTGTCTCCTACGATGTTGTGTGGGTTTTCCTATCTCCTACGATGTTGTGTGGGCTTTCCTGTCTCCTACGATGTTGTGTGGGCTTTCCTGTCTCCTACGATGTTGTGTGGGCTTTCCTATCTCCTACGATGTTGTGTGGGCTTTCCTATCTCCTACGATGGAATAATTTAACCTTTGGTTTGCAAGTGGACTGAATTACTGTGTGGCGAAATTATGTTGCAACTGATTTACAACAACTGCTGGATATTGTGGGGATGGAGAGTACAAAGAAAGGACTTTCACTGAATATTAATAAAACGGAAGTAATGGTTATATCAAAGAAGATCATTCCACGTTCTGTTATCTCAAATAAAGCAAAAAGACTAAACCAAGTCAGTTAATTCAAATATCTGGGAACAATCATATCATCAGATGGAAAATGTGTGACAAAGATTAAAAGCAGAATAGGTCAAGCGAAAGCTGCATTTCAGAAAATCTAAAATATCTTATGCAATAAATCGCTTTCATTCAATGTCAGAAAGAGGGTGCTAAAATGTTAGATAGAACCTGTTCTGCTGTATGGTAGCGAATCTTGGAATGTCAGTGAACAAATTAGTAAGAATTTGAAAGCAACAGAGATGTGGTTTCTGAGACGAATGTTACGAATACCTTGGACGGCCAAAGTAACTAACAACGATTGCTGTAGAGAAGCTATTGAAAGTAGATTTCTATATACAACAATAAGAAAGAGACAAACATTGTTATTTGTCTACATAATGAGAAGAGTAACGCTGGAGAACATAGTGACAACTGGAAAGATCAATAGAAAAAGGGGTAGAGGCAGACCAAGAGAGAAGATGCTGGATTGGCTGAAACGACGACATGGAGGAAAATCACTAAGGGAAAGCTGTTCCAGGCAACCAGGGATCGTGATCTGTGGAGACGCATGAGTGCCTACGCCAGTAGCCCTGAAAAAGACTCTAGAAGTGTTGATGCGATCAAAAGTAGACAGACTCAAATACTGTCCTGACTGGCGTAGAAGTCGTCTACCGGCCAGCCAATTGATGACCTGGTTGCAGATTAGGACGCTGCCTCCAATACACAGTTAATACCACGTCACGAACTGTTAATTGAACACTCCACGAGAGAATGAAAGACACATGAACTCAGCGTCCTGAAAAATTGCGCTATCTCCAGGCAGCTGAACATGAATGAGAATTCAACAACATGAAAAGTTTGAAGACCTCTGCCTGAAAGCATGAAATTACAACAATTAACTCTTAATTGTTACATTAAGCGTTCAGTCTAGTTTCATGTTTAACTGGATCTATTTTAGAGTACTTTTACCTTGGCATTGAGGTTTTAGGTCAAAACTGTTCTGTACGTAAAGTATTATTCCTCTGTCAGTAAATTTCTTTGTTTCTCCGTACCGAGACTGGATTATGAATTATCGTAAACGCTTGGCATGTCTTGAGGTGATATAAGCAGCTAGTTATCACCTTCACCTTTCAAAGTTATTCACTTTGTCTTTACAGGCTGTGTCTTTATTACAACTTTGTTGTTGTTGTGGTTCTTGTTGTTGTGGTTATAGATGTTGTTGTAAATCTTCTTCTTCTCATTCTTCTTTTTCTTCTTCTTCTTCTGCTTCTTCTTCTGCTTCTTCTGCTTCTTCTGCTTCTTCTTCTTCTTCTTCTTCTTCTTCTTCTTCTTCTTCTTCTTCTTCTTCTTCTTCTTCTTCTTCTTCTTCTTCTTCTTCTTCTTCTTCTTCTTCTTCTTCTTCTTCTTCTTCTTCTTCTTCTTCTTCTTCTTCTTCTTCTTCTTATTATTATTATTATTATTATTATTATTCTTTTCCTTCTCCTTATCCTATTCTTCTTCTTGTCTTCTTCTTTTCTTCTTTTTTTTTCTCCTTCTTCTTCTTTTTCTTCTTTTCCTCCTCCCCATCCTCCTCCTCCTCTCTCTCCTCCTTCCTGTTCTCCTCATTGTCTATGAAAATACTAATTTACAGCCAGACAAAGTCTAACGGAGAGAATAAGAAATAAAAAGAAATTAAACACTGAAACAGGAATCTTGTAACAGATGACAAATTGCAGACATCGCAAGCAACGAGGAGCAAATATCGCGGTCTAGCTGTAGACAAAGACACGAGATGTCAACCATTCTTTTAAAGTGAGCACAGAAGTAAAAGACAAAGAAGAAGAAGAAGAAAAGAAGAAGAAGAAGAAGGAGAAGAAGAAGAAGAAGAAGAAGAAGAAGAAGAAGAAGAAGAAGAAGAAGAAGAAGAAGAAGAAGAAGAAGAAGAAGAAGAAGAAGAAAAAGAAGAAGAAGAAGAAGAAGAAGAAGAAGAAGAAGAAGAAGAAGAAGAAGAAGAAGAAGAAGAAGAAGAAAAAGAAGAAGGAGGAGGAGAAGAAGAAGAAAAGGAAAAAGAAGAAGAAGAAGAAGTAGGAGAAGGAGGAGGAGAAGAAGAAGAAAAGGAAAAAGAAGAAGAAGAAGAAGAAGAAGAAGAAAAAGAAGAAGAAGAAGAAGAAGAAGAAGAAGAAGAAGAAGAAGAAGAAGAAGAAGAAGAAGAAGAAGAAGAAGAAGAAGAAGAAGAAGAAGAAGAAGAAGAAGAAGAAGAAGAAGAAGAAGAAGAAGAAGAAGAAGAAGAAGAAGAAGAAGAAGAAGAAGAAGAAGAAGAGAAGAAGAAGAAGAAGAAGAAGAAGAAGAAGAAGAAGAAGAGAAGAAGAAGAAGAAGAAGAAGAAGAAGAAGAAGAAGAAGAAGAAGAAGAAGAAGAAGAAGAAGAAGAAGAAGAAGAAGAAGAAGAAAAAGAAGGAGAAGAAGAAGAAGAAGAAGAAGAACAAAGTAGTAGTAGTAGTAGAAGAAGAAGAAGAAGAAGAAGAAGAAGAAGAAGAAGAAGAAGAAGAAGAAGAAGAAGAAGAAGAAGAAGAAGAAGAAGAAGAAGAAGAAGAAGAAGAAGAAGAAGAAGAAGAAGAAGAAAGAAGAAGAAGAAAGAAGAAGAAGAAGAAGAAGAAGAAGAAGAAGAAGAAGAAGAAGAAGAAGAAGAAAGAAGAAGAAGAAGAAGAAGAAGAAGAAGAAGAAGAAGAAGAAGAAGAAGAAGAAGAAGAAGAAGAAGAAGAAGAAGAAGAAGAAGAAGAAGAAGAAGAAGAAGAAGAAGAAGAAGAAGAAGAAGAAGAAGAAGAAGAAAAAGAAGAAGAAGAAGAAGAAGAAGAAGAAGAAAAAGAAGAAGAAGAAAAGTAAGAAGAAGAAGAAGAAGAAGAATAAGAAGAAGAAGAAGAAGAAGAAGAAGAAGAAGAAGAAGAAGAAGAAGAAGAAGAAGAAGAAGAAGAAGAAGAAGAAGAAGAAGAAGAAGAAGAAGAAGAAATACAAATAACAAAACACCCCTAAATTTATAAAACAGAGATATGTATATCCGTTACTAGCATTCGAAAGAATACGTATCCTAAAACAGACGCATAATACCAGGACAAGAACTGTTACACTTTAAAACTCCACAAGAGAATAAAAAACACATGAACTCAGCGTCCTGGAAAATTGCGAGTCTCCAGGCAACTAAATATTAAAGAGAAATCCTTGACTTCAAAAGGCAGAATGCTATAAGTCTGGCTCAACTTGAGCTGACTGGTGAATCCAATAAAAGAAATTCTCAGGAGATATTAGCACAAACACAGTACATGAAATATGGCTAGTTTCTTTAATCTGGGAAACATAAACCAAGTTCTTTAAGGCGGAAGATTTAGTATTCATAAAATATTAATTTGGAAACCTCAATCTTGTTATGCAGACAATGGCTAAGCCAGTGAAAACAAAAGTAGGATCTAGCCATATCTCTTTCTCTGCCTCCCGCTCTCTCACACTCCTTCGGCTCCCTTCTCCCGCTCCCTTCTCCCGTTCCCTCTCACAGGTTGAGTTAATTAAAATACTCCGCATGAAGATTGGATTTGTGAACAACAAATCAACATCATGGCACACAGGTAGATATTTTACGTGTTGCTCAACAATACACACAAGCGTCCGATCTCACTGCCCAGAGTCCAGGTGTCTAACTCCACGTGAAAAAATCCCAGCCCTTACCGAGGATTTAACCCGGAACCTCTAGCATTCGAGGCGGACACCATGCCTCGAGACCACGCAGCCCAACAGACAGAATAGTCTGAGCCAGGTTAAAGTGAGATAACATTTGCTTTACAAAACCAACCCCAGCAATTTTTAGCTGTTTTACACTTTTTATCTTTTAAGCAGAAACTACCTAATTGTTATCCCAAGTAGGGCTGTACCGAATAGTGATTTTTACTATTCGGCCGAACACGAATAGTGGGACCAACTATTCGGCCGAATACGAATACGAATAGTGTATCATCATCATCGGGTGCCTTGCCGACTGGAGTGGGCTATCATGCCTCTCCATAATCTGCGATCTCCTGTAGCATGTATCAGTTCGTGTGCTGACACACTTCCATGCCATGCAACAAGACTGTCAAGAATCTTCTATTGTTGTCTTCCTCTATCCCTCCTTCCACAGATCTTTCCAGCAGTCACCACATGTTCCATTTTCCCTCTTCTCATAACATGGCTGAAAAATGACGACTGTCTCCTTCTGATGTTTGTGATTAGTTGTCTTCGGGCTCCCGCCTCTTTCAAAACCATAGTTCGCTCGGCCGTTCGTTCGATGTAATTCAAACGCACCTTCATATTCTCGTTAGCAATATCCTTCAAATTTGATTTGGGCGAAGACACCCTGAAAGAACGAAAAATGCACGATCTCTCGATCTCTCTCTCTCTCCCTCTCTCCCGCCCCCTCTCTCTCTCACACACACACACACACACATACACACTGCGGTTGACATTTTATGCAGTTTGTACCACGCAACCGGGTCGCAATTTCCCCCGCTACGACAGGCTTAGGCAACAGCATCTATTGTGTTGATGAGACAGTTATTTCAGTCCATCACAGTGTATGCAGAAACGGGAGTAAGGTAACAACTATTCGTATTCGGCCCGACCGCAACTATTCGGCCGAATACCGAATAGTTATTAGGTCCACTATTCGGCCCCGAAGCGAATACGAAGCGAATTTTCGGTACAGCACTAATCCCAAGTAACTTATCACGGAAGTTAAAAATGAATTGAAAGAAAACACAACAATAAATGATGAGAAAATTACAAAAGTCACAAAAGTTGAATTATGTTTATTTTTATACAACGGATCAACATCTAGGCACACGGGTGTTAAGTAATCCGTTCTACTTCCAACTCAAGCTTGAGTCTGAAGAATCTTAGCGCAGTGCACGAACTCTTTTACAGCGGCGAGGATCCTGAAATACTTTGGGTAGATTTTTTACTCGAAATTTTAGCCGGGTAGCGCCTTTTAGCTACTCTTTTCGATTTCCAACTGCTAAGGGATTTTTTTACTTGCGCAACAATGCACACGGGAGTCCGATATCACAATCCAGAGACCAAGAGGAATTACTTGAAGTCCAAGTCTACGCGAACAAATCCCGGCACTTACCAGTGATTGAACCCAGAATCTGTAGCACTCGAGGCGCACACCATGCCCTGAGACCACGCAGCCACCCTAATCTACTTGGGGATAAACAACAAGTGAACTCAGCGATCCGGAAAATTGCAAGACTAAATATGAGAGAGAAGCGCCCCTAGTTCAAGAGACAGGTTGTTAAAAGTCGTGTCTAAAATGAGCTAACCCGCCAATCCAACAAGAAAAGTTTTCAGGAGGTTTGAAAAAAAAAAAAAAAAAAAAACACAGACATGAAATATTGCTAGTTTTCGAAATCTTGTAAAGGGATTTTTTTCTTAGCAGGGAGATTACCGGTTGATAAAATATTAATAATATAGTAGTATAGTTTCAGAACCATTTTTTTATTCTTCAGAAAAAGAGGAGATATAACTGATTTAAATATTGGAATACAAAGTAGTTTTTACATGTCTCTCTCTCTCTCTCTCTCTCTCTCTCTCTCTCTCTCTCTCTATATATATATATATATATATATATATATATATATATATATATATATATATATATATACTTTTCTGTCCTCACGCACCTCTTCTCTATCCTATGTATGTGTGTCTGTGTGTGTTTGTATGTGTGTGTGTGTTTGTATGTGTGTATGTGCGTGAGTATGTGCAAGTGTGTGCGTGCGTGCGTGCTCGTGTGTGCGCGTGTGCGCATGTGCGTATGTGTGTACGTGTGTACGTGGGTACGTATGTTTGTTTTGTGTTGAGGTTGTGGTTGATGCATGCATGCATGCATGCATGTATGAATATGTGTGTGTGTGTGTCTGTGTGTGTGTGTATGTATGTATGTATGTATGTATGAATGTAGGCAGAACTGGCTTTTGGAAGACTTTCAGGCTTGCTGTGACAAAGGCGACCTTCGGTAAAGGACCCGTTGATGATGATGATGATTGCTAGGAGATGGAGGGTTTAGTCGACATCAGGCCTGCCTGCTTTGCTCTCTACACTATTTTTGGGTTGAGGGGGCGGGAGGGGTGGGGGTGGGAGTAGGGAGGTACACTTTATACACTGGGACAAACTGGGAGCCCATTTCAATAAATAAATAAATAAATAAATAAAAAATGCGGCACCAGTAGACATGAACTCTCCAGCCCTTAGCGCATACAGTCAATACATCTGCAGGATCGTGGACCCACATACACGGAGATCTGCCTTCGGGTCGTTTTCCGGAAGCTTTACACTTTATCCCCGTTTTCTTCAGATCATCAGGACGTTTAACATGGCCGAAATACCCTAGCATTCAGGACTGGGTGCTGTGTATGAGCAACTTCTCCCAGACCATGCAGCATGTCGGTTAACAATCTCTTCTTTTTTCCTCGCGGCGTCAGGGTAGGCTGACAAGTGATCTAGAAAATATGATGCGCACCATGATATCATAATTTATAGATCAATTGTCATTCAATGATTGAAGTGGTTAGCTTCACGTTACAAGAGATTTCACCGAAGCACGTTTTAAATTGAGAGACATGTGAACGAAAGTCAATTACAAAAAGCCTCATTCAAATCCAGAACCTTCGGACTGATAGGCAAGGTACTAAACACCGTTATACTTCCGTTCTCTGACAAGATCTAATGCAATGGAAGAATTCTTAAATCAAATAAATTACTTATGAACGCAGCGACCTGGCAAATTGCGAGTCTCCAGGCAACTTGAACATGAAAGGGAAGTTCCAGACTTCAATGGACAGAATTCTCTCTCTAGTTTAAATAAGGCGACCAGTGAATCCAATAATAGAAATTCTCTGGAGGCATTAGCAAAAACACAGCGTATGGCAACTAGTTTCTCAAATCTAGTGAACATATACGAGTTCTCTAAACAGGAAGGTTTTCTGGTAATAGAATAATAATTTTGGAATTTCAGATTTTGTTAGACTAAAAAGGGCGTGTCAGTGGTACACAGGGGGAAGTCATAAAGTAAAGACAAATGTATCCTAATCTTCATGGAATAGTATACAGAAAAATAAAAATATTTCAGGACACAGAACGCTCCCTTTGGAATACTCAAATTAGGTGTGGTGACGATTTAACAGTTTGTGGTACAGTGATATCTTAGGGAACAAGCTAAAGACCGCGATCCGATAGCAAAGCTGGGGTTCTTCTCTCAAACGGAGTTTCGTTGCTGCATGATCCCTCAGTGGTAGAAGGTATTATCTGGACATTGATTTATTTTGACTCGTCTCGTACATATACATGATATACAGCCCTCCTTTCGAACAGCGTAAAGCGAATAGAAAATTTAATAATGTCTGTCCAAAAGCACAGTGAAGATCAAAATCTGTTCTTGAATTTAAAGAAAACGAAAATAATGTCCACAGATAAAACTGACTGTCAACCAAAAAATTGCAATAAATGATGAAGAAATTGAAAACGTCACAAACTTTGACCATTTAGACTCTATAATAAACAGCAATGGAGACTGTTTGACAAAAATTCCAAGGAGTATGACTATAGCAATGCAAAGACTAAACAGCGTTAAAAGTCTATGGTTAAGCACCAGCAAGGAGATCAAAATTGGAATTTTGAGGGCATTCATCTTCCCTGGCAACATACGGACGTGAGTCGTGGACTATCTCTCAGTCCTTAAGAAAGAAAATAAGGGCGTTTGAGGTGAAATGCTATAGAAAGATTCTCAGAATATCTTGGACAAAGAAGAGGAGAAATACTGATATCTTGAAAGATCTGAACATCAAGGAAGATTGGCAAATAAACAGCATCCTGTCTCGTAAGCTGCAATATTTTGGTCATATCAATCGCCACGACGGAATGGGAAAAAAAAAAAAAAAAAATAGCAGAAGGCATGACACCAGGAAATAGGAGCAGCGGCCGACCTACACGAAGATGGGCACAGGGGATAAGTGACTACTTGAATATGAAATTACACGTGTAAGGAGACCGAGTTTTTCTCAGGCAGACCGTGAGGAGAGCGACGTTCTGAAAGGGACCTGTTACATGATGATGATGACACATTAAATGTATTCTTTCTCTGCGTTCAGCTGGACAAGAAATGTTCACAAAATATTACCTTAGGAATCTCGGATCTTGCAAACTCTTTCAGCATCAGTATTCTCACAGTTTCCTCTGCAGCGAAATGGTGAAGCAACACGCTCTGAAGAACGTGGTATCGTTCCGCAATGTCGCTAACTTTCCGAGACAGGTTTTACGGACATTCTCGCGAAAAGCTTTTGGAACTGATTATTTGTCGCTGGTTTTGTCAACATCGTCTGCTATGACTGCAAAGTCAAATGATTGACAGTCTAACACACAGTAAGCCACGTTAGCGCAGTCGATAGGAGGCTCGCTTTCAAATCCAGCTGCGACTCGCTGTAGCCACGGTCGGTGTTCGAAATCAGGCGGTTCCTGGGGTTCACCCAGCCTCTAGGAAATTAGTACCAGAGTTAACACTTTAGGGTGAATGGGAGGATTGTCGCTGTAGCTACGGAGTTACGTGCGGACGGCGACACAGGCGAACTGTTTTTATCAGCTGTCCGTACTGGTGGCAGAACACTTATGGTTTATAACCGTGTGCAATGACGCAGGTTCACATCTCCCGGCTTTAACTTTACTTTTACCTTTACATTGACTACACACAAAATATTGAATCTGTTATACTGAGGTGGATTTTCTATCAAAACGTCTCGTTCTCTGTAGTTTGTTACGTTTTGCCTCTTGCAAACTGGTACAGACCGTCTTTTACTGATTGCCGGCGTATGCGCCGGTCTGCAGCTGATTTTTCGTAAGTGTCTGTGTCAGTGTTAGGATCTTTCAGATCGCCTGCGACCGGTCGTGACGAGACTAAATATATCACATTTAGTTACAATTTTTTCTTCCTTCATTATTTTTCGTCTATCTTCCTTCGTCTTCCTTCCTTCCTTTCTTCCTTCTTCTCTATCTTTCTTGTTCTTTTTCTTGTTCTTCTTTTTTTTCTTCTTTTTCTTCTTCTTGTTTTTCTTGTTTTTCTCTAATTTTTCTGCTTGTTCTTGTTCTTCTTGTTCTTCTTTTTCTACTTCTTGTTTTTCTTGTTCTTCTCTACTTCTTCTGCTTGTTCTCGTTCTTCTTGTTCTTCTTGTTCTTCTTGTTCTTCTTGTTCTTCTTGTTCTTCTTGTTCTTCTTGTTCTTCTTTTTCTTCTTCTTGTTTTTCTTGTTCTTCTCTACTTCTTCTGCTTGTTCTTGTTCTTCTTGTTCTTCTTGTTCTTCTTGTTCTTCTTGTTCTTCTTCTTCTTCTTTCACCGGCTGTAAGCTCCGGTGGAATGTCCTGGTTGTTCGTCCATTTGGACACTGGCTTTGTGCACGAGCCTTAGTTTTCAGTGTACATCCGTTTTACTGGCTTATTTGTGTGCAGTTGGTTGTTCATTGCCGCTCGGGCGGATGCACTCCGACTTCGAAGAAAGCTCCCAGTCGACTCCTACGACATGCTTGAGGGGAAGGCAGTGGGTCTTTTCTTTTTTCTATAACAATGAGGCCCCATAACCCCCACAGGGATGTTACATTTCAGCATGTTGCTGTTATTATTTTTAATCACCTAATCAATACGTAGACATCTTAGGCCCGCTACCAGTTTTTATATAATTTGTAAACGGAGCTGAATGCCCCCCCCCCCCCTCTCCCGCTCACCCAAATTTTTGCTTGGGGTTTCCTGACTAAAGAGGACACCGACACGTAACATAGGAAGTAAAGGCAGCCAGTTTGATGTTATCAATCCAGTAACGTCCAATCTATAAAAATATAGCCAATGCGTAAACGAAGTGAATAACGCTTTGCATGTTGTTTAGGTAGACACAACGAGACAATTATCTTGCTAAAAAATGTTCGTGATCAGAAATAGGATATTAGCAAGTTGTATAACTCGCACACAATATTTTCTTTAGCGTTGATTCTACTTTGTTTTTTTTTTCTTTTTACAGGTTACGGAACAAAGTCCTGCAACATCCATTACGCTGTATACGAAGATCAATGATTTACATTTCTCTAATTCTGCTACGCATCGTTGAATAACAAGATAAAAACCCAGCCAGGCAACATGAATGCACTTCCGGGGAAGGTGTAATTATAAGGTGGTTTTTATCCGGAGGAATTATTTTCTTTGCTACAGATTTCCATATTACTTAAGGTCACTGACAGCAAATTAAATCGAGACTAAAATGGAAAGTTCTTAAACGGACCTTTTGTTGTTGTAAGATAGGTTAAATTTATTACTGTCAAGATTTATTTACTCATCGCTAAGTTCAATGAGACACAAAGATTGAAATAGTTTAGCCACTTGATGAGCCTGAATCCTTGAAATAGTTGCTGATGGCACCAGCTGTTGCTGTCTAGAGGTCTAGAATAATGCATCTGTTTGGATTGAAAAGCATCAAACCTTTAGGCATTGCCAGATTTAGCGGTCTACGTTTTCTGCGAATTCGACGTCGAGAAACGAACCCAGGAACTTCAGACATACACTACCTTCGACATGCAGGTGCCATGTCCGCAGCCATCGCTAAAAACATGACTTCGCTGATGAGTCAGTCAAGTGATTTGACTCAAAGCTCCACAAAGTCAGAGGCCGCGAATTTTCTGGAGGTTCACAGTCACTATTCTTTCATCGCAGTAGTAGCTCTGATGTCGCTCTTTCTCGTCGTGACACTCTCTGCAACCGGGCTGCTGCTGGCGTTTTGTCGAAAGAAGAACACGGTCTTTACTGCACCGACAAAGTCAGAAGATGACTCACAGCTCGAGCTTGATGACATTGAGAATTCTGACGTAGAAATTCGCAGAGGAGGTAAAGGGGAGTGTTATATTCATCTCAGTGATGATTATGATGAAGACGACGATGAGAATGAAGAGAACGGTAAAATGAAAAATAGCGAGGATAATGATCATGAAGATGATGAAAGTGATATTCACTGGGGTAAACGACTGAGAAAGTTTCAACGAATTCGTGATATTCTGAAACATTGCAGGTCGTTTGCTACTTCTAATAAAACTGTGCAATGTGGTAAGCAACAAAAGGCTTCAAAGGCTGTCGCTCCACTCCTCAGTTTCAACAAAAATATCCAAAAAGAAAATCAGATATGCAGGGTAGTTGTGGATAATAAACAAAACAACGCAGAAAGAACAACAGAGGTGCAAGGGACGCAAGTGAAACACGGCCAACAAGATTGGATAGCTGGATATAGCAAGGTGGTTTGTCATAACCCAAACCACAAACATCATTACACCCACTTCAACTTTCTCCATCGACATCACCAACGCCCAGGCAAACCATCTCGAGCTGGCAGAACCCATATTGTGTACCCTTCTTCCCAACATCACTGTTTCTCCACTTCTTCTGGAAGGCTTCAGCGGTCCCACACAATCCATGCAATTCCTATAACATCCAAACGAAGCCAACATAAGCCAGTTCCAAATAACCACGGGGATAACATCAAAATCAAAGTGGAAGACATTGATAACCTTACTGTGGTTAATTATCTCAAGCTAACACCTGAAGATGCAACTGGAATCCAGAAAAATTCAGCCGAAACTTCGGAAATGGAGATTCTTAACGATGACGACGATGACCGAGTGTGTTCTAAAAAGAACTCCCTATTTGATAATTTGCAACTGCGTCTCGACGATGATAGCGACAAGGACACACACAAATACCGAACCACGCATGATTTGGAACAACTGAATATAGACTTTCATCCATCATCGAAAGATGATTCAGTAAACGGGATTCACAATGATGCCGATTTTATTGCTATATCTTCTGAGTGTAAGATGGCTCAAAATTTAGAACGTTCTACATTTTCTAAATCTGACATTCCCTATTCCAGCTGTGAGCGTAACCATGGCACTGAATTAAATACTAGATATAGTCCGAGCAGAACCTTCGGCATACCATTACCGTCAGCAACAGGAGACAACACGTTCGAAGGTGTACCGTCACCTGCAACACAACCTGATTTAAGTGCACCTAATCTTCGTAACGATTCAAATACAGGCGAACTATTTCAATCACAGGCCCCTTCTTCACACGAACCACAATCAACGGAACTGCCTTTATCACGTGATACAGATTCAAGAGAATCTTTGCCAAAAACTAAAAATGCACCTATTTTACTAGACAGGCAAAACGATACTAGGAAATCATTCCACGCAAATCTAACATCTTCTGGAAGCAACAGCGGATGCGATCAGGGGCGAAAAGATGATTCTAAATCTTCAGACGACCGATCTGTAGGCGTAGAGAACACATCTCTTCACACTGTCATATGTCAAAGCAATGTTTTAGAGAATGGCAGTGAATATGATCAGTTTCCTTTGGTAAAATTTTCAGATCCAGATAAATACTCGGTGATTCTGTTAAATATCGCAGAAAAGCATGAAATGGCAAATTCCTCACACGATACTCAAAAAAGTAGTTCTTCACCAAAAGAGAATTCAACGGAAAATAGTTTGTTCAATGCTGGAAGTAAACGCGGCGAAATACTCCATGTGGGTCATCATCGTCGCGTTGAGAATCAACATGACTTTTATAACGATAAGGGCGATGAAGAAAATTATTATCTTACAAAATCTGACTACGATGGCGATGACGATGAAGATGATCAGACGACAGCGCTGCTGAATTAACTGAACACGTTGTTAAGGATCCGATTCTCTTGCACTCAGATCACACTCATAGATGGTTAGTCTACCTCAGCAAATGCGCTGATTATCAGCGGAATTCATTTTGAGCTTTTACTTACATG
>CAJHNH020007112.1:938071-991561 GCA_905116865.2 Candidula unifasciata
GATTGTTGTCAACATTTGTGTTTAGTCTGTTTCTTCTCAGACGCTCAGCTCTCATTCGTTCTGCCATCATTTCTTCCTTCCTTCTCATTTACTTCCTGATGTGCCCCCTCTAAACAACACGGTCCATGGCAGATATTCCACACTTAGAGAACAGGCAAGATGGATATATAGTCAGGCTGCTACTGGCTCAAAAAGAGCTGGAACTTATAGCTGGCTGCTGAATATAGGGACGGGGCGCTTAGGGAAATGTCCCGAGTTTTGTGATGTCTGTTCTTGAAACTCAACTATACTTCAGTCTGTCTGTCTGTCTATCTGTCTGTCCATCCGTCCATTTGTCTGTCCGTCCATCTGTCTGTCTGTCCGCTCGTCCGTCTGTCCATCCTTCCGTCCGTCCGTCTGTCTGTGTGTTTGTCTGGCCGTCCCTCCGTCTGTCTGACTGTCCGTCCGTCTGTCTGTCCGTCTGCCTGTCCATTTGTGGAGGCTAAACTCCACACCCTACCATACATATTTGCAAGGCATTGGTCGGGGGATGGGAGGGTTTGGGAGAAGGGGTCTCAATGAATAATCAAAGTTTGAAAGAAAAAGTAAAGGAATTGTTGTCCATGACTTTGGGCGTACTGCGCTTCCACAGCTTGACCTAAATTGTGGTCAGCATCACGCCGGTCACCTTTACTTCCCCGGACTGTACCTGATACTCATTTTAAAGCTAGGTCGACTTTGGAGCAAAGGTCACTTTTGGAAACAAATTCCGGTTCCGCCGGGACCCGGAATCGCGACCTTGCCGCCACACAATGGTGGCTCCCAGAAGTTTAAAAGCATAATGATAATTATACTATGTTCAATGGTGAATTTATCTGACAAAACATTTAAAACAACATGAAATGTACAAATAAATTTAGTGATGCTCTGATACACGTCCGCTTTCGTATACGTCCAATTTTGTGTTCGCACTGTTTAAACGCGCAAAATGCAGCTTGCTATACGACATCTGTGTGGATTACCTACCACTCACGTGCTGTAACTTGTAGGAGTTAAAATGAGCGCGCCACTCTTGTTTCCTACTCTTATTAATCAAGGAAATGTTTGCCAAATGGATGGATGACAAAAACGTTGCAGATAATTACCACACCAACAAAGCCCAAATAAGCCGTATCAGCACTGTCTAGAGTTGATTCAAGAACCAATACCACAGCACTCAGGGCATTCCCATAAGCACTCCGTCCCCATCTTTAACAGCCAGTGCAGAGTTCCAGTACTAATGGTGCCAGCAGCATTCTGATTCAACGTCCGTCTTGCCTTTCCTCTGAGCGTCGAGTATCGACCAGAACCCCGTCGTCACTCCCCGCTGCATCAGTCTCACCAGACTGATAAATTTGCTCCTCTGAACTGTACACGTTCTCCCACAAGGCCCTAACCCCGTCTGCCTCATCATGCATCAAAACGTTGTGCAGAGCCAGCCAGTCTGTCCGACTGTTCATTTCCCAACACACCACCGTAACCCGAAGAAAGCAAAGACAATACTCATCACCCGTGTGTTCTGCAGTGAAGCTTGCCACTCTGCACGAAGCATGCCAGTCCTGACCTTCCTGAGTATGCTTTCTGAGTCAGTTACAATTAGGGTGTGTGTGTGTGTGCGTGCGTGCGTGCGTGTGTGCGTGAGTAGTGTTCTGGAACGACAAGAAAATTTAACATTTCCAAAATATTTTAAGAAAATAAAGACTAATTTTTTGGACAGCTTTTTAGTTAAAGTCAAACACGATGAGACTTAACCAGGCCCAAGTAGGGGAAAGAGACAGGTACAATAAAAATAAACAGAGAGAAAAATAACACTATAATTTCAGGAACACATAACGTTGGTTTCCCCAGGCCCCGCCCATATACACACTAGCTCACTGCTGATTGGTAGTTCCTGAGCCCCGGGTCCTTCGCACAAGGTCAGAGGGGTGTTTCGCGATGGCCTTGATATTGCGTGTTTTATATTTCAGTACTCCAGCGCTTTTAACACTCCAAATACATGAAGAAACTAGTCCAAACACCAGACACTTAGAGAGTGCTGCAACCTATGTCACAATCATTTTCTTTCTCGAATAAAAAAAAAACGTTAATGCTAGACAACGCCGAAAGCAAACAACAGAGCGGGACACGCCCGTAACCTCCACGAAAGTCGACCAGCCCAACAAACTTGTGATTGAAAAGTGACCTACTTTGTTTGGGAAGATTTGCGTGAATCTAACCGAAATTAGATCCTGAACTTTTTTTGGAAAGGGACTCTCCTTCTAAACATAAACATCTCATCCTCCTCCCTTCTCAGTACCATCCTAGTAGGCACTCGACTTTTCTCAGCAAGAGGGATTGCGTTGTCTCGAGGCATGGTGTCCACCTCGAATACTAAAGTTTCCGGGTTCAATCCCCGGTAAGGGCAGGTTTTTTTTTTTTTTTTTCACGTGGACTTGGACTTCTAGTAATTCCCCCTGGTATCTGGGTAGTGAGATCGAACACCCGTGTGCATTGTTGCGCACTTAAAAAAATCCTTGACAGCCGGAAATCGAAAAGAGTAGCCTAACGACGCTGCCTGGGCAAAATTTGGAGTTAAAAATCTACCCAAAGTATTTCAGGATCCTCGCCGGTGCTACAGAGCCTGTGAACTGTGTCGAACTTCTTCGGACTCAGGCTTGAAATAAAAGAAGAACGGAGCACTTATGGGTTTCTACCCGTGTGCCATGATGTCGGTCCGTTGTTCAAAACTCAAACCTCTTCTCAGCAAGGTCTAGTAAGGTTAATTTGTCATTTATGTCAACGAAGTGTTTTTTTTTTTTTTTTTGGATAAATGTAACATTAAGTAGTAGTAACATTTCACATTATTCCTGTTATAACTCTACCAATGTCGAATATGCCAATAACGATATGATTTTTTTTTTTTTCGTTTTAACAGATCAATTATTGTCCGTTTATTTGTTATGCAAAAATTCCATTGGTATACGTCCTGTTTGGTATACATCCTGTTTGGTATACGTATGGTTGGTATACGTACTGTTGTTAAACGTCCTGTTTGGTATACGTCCTATTTGGTATAAGTACAATTTGGTATATGTCAATTTTAGTATACGTCCTATTTGGCATACGTACTGTTTGGTATACGTACTGTTGGTACACGTACTGTCTGGTATGCGTACTGTTTGGTATACGTCCTGTTTGGTATACTTATTGTTAGTATACGTACTGTTTGGTTTACAACCAAGGATCAGGAACGGATTAAGGACGTATAGCACGACGCCACTGTACTTTAAAAAACAATCTCTATATTTGGTTAAAGAGGTTGCATAACCTCTTTACAAAATTATTGTGTGTGCAGTGGCAGAGACGTAATGTCCCAAAATCTCCATCACGGTCTTCTGAGTAAAACCTGACACAGACTGCCGTGTTGGAAAAATCCAACAGCTTACACGAGCAATAAACTGCCTTATGCTAATAATGCATGTGCATGCTGCTGAATATGCCGAGACTGCTGTTAGTTTTTTACAAGGGGATAGAAATGGACATTATATGTAGTTTTCGTTGGCACAGGAACGATGGAGTGACCCGTTGGTCGTGAAGTTGTAACGTTGATTACCTGCTTACAGAACCTATTCTTCCCCGTGCACCTTTTATCGCCCAAAAAGAACAAAGGCAGCCAACCGACTCACACCAAGAGCCCAATCTTTTGCGATCGCTCGTGGAGGAACACAAGTCTTAACCATCTTTTCCATTTCGAAAATGTGCCGGTGTGGGGACAAATCAAAAGATGGTAACTATAGCCTTCGATTTCTCTGCTGTCTAATGTCTCCTTATTCAATAACTGGTGCCTGCACAGAATAGAGGGAATTAAATGGCGTGATAGAATCCTTAATGTAGAACTTTGGGAGAGAACTAGACAAGTTCAAGTGCACTAAATGGTGAAGAAAATACACTGACTTTCGATAGGATACATGTTGTTGAGAAAACCTGAGAACATTACAACTAGAATGTCTTTGCACTGGAACCCACAGAGGCATAGACATAATGGAAGACACACACAAAACATGGAGAAGTGAGCTAGAACTGCATAAAATAGGAAAGAATAGAACGACTTGACGTTGGGTTGGCTAAGGGTCTATGCTCTATTGGGGGTTAGGCAAAGAAAGAGAATGTCTCCTTCTATCGTTCTATTTCTTTCTATGAGTGTCAATAAAAAACATCTATTTGTTTAATATAAACGACGTTTCTCGGACATAAGATGTATATAAATATGTAAAATATCTTTTAATAATATAAGCTTATATTTAATATACATCACACATTTAACTCATTTAAAAGACAAAAACAATTTATAATATAGTTGGATGGACACACAAGATTTAAAAAAAAATCTTTTCGCACCATTTATTTACAATACGATGACTAATTTTCAAAAATACCAATTGTCTACGTCAGTGTTTCCTAAACTTTTCTTGGTTGCAGCGCCTTCTTTAAAAAAAAAATCCAAACCTAAGTTAAAAGTATGACTATTCGTGTCTTGGGTAAATTAATTATGTAGCTTTTACAATATTTCGCAGTGCTCCTGTGAAGAGGTCGTGGCTTCACGGGGCGCCGCGGCGCATAGTTTGGGAATCACTGGTCTATGTAATACTGTTAAACTGTTTGTGACCGAAAGCTTCACTTTTTCACACTGTAATACTATTGCCTGGAAAGACAGAAAGTTGTCAGGAAAGCGGAACCTCCTATCTCAGCTCACTTTGACCGGCGAGTTTCCCATTCCCTGCTGCATGCAACTCTGTACTGGCGACAGGATGTTTAATCTTCTCACGCTGATTTATTCATTTCAAACTTGCCTTAGTCTGGCCTCTCTAGGGAGGTAACTGTAGATAATGACCACCTGTGTGTTTTCTGTACAAGCGATGGGTTTTTGTAGACCCCGTATTTGTTGTCGTGCTGTTATTGTTTTAGTTGTTGTTGCCTAATGTTGTTGCTGCCTGGTGTTGTAGCCGGGTGTAGCTGTTGCTTGATGTTGTTGTTGCTTGATAATGTGTTGCTTGCTGTTGTTGTTGCGTGATGTTGCTTGACGTTGTTGTTGTTTGATGTTGTTGGTGCTTGTTGTTTCTTGATGTTGTTGCTGCTTAAAGTTGTTGTTTTTGCTTGCTGTTTTTGTAGCTGGTTGTTGTAGCTTGACGTAATTGTTGCTGATCGCGGCAAATTTAGTTACTGTTGCTAGTTTTTGTTGTTGCTTGTTGTCACTGGCGCTGCTGTTGGTTGTTGATTTTTGTTGTTGCTAGTTCTTGGTTGTTGTTGTTAGTACTCTCCGTGGTTGTTAGTGGTGGTAGTTGCTGACAAGCGGATGTTTATTATTGGTGCTCTTGTTGCTTGTTGTGAATGATTGTTGGTGCTGCTTATTGTTGATGCTTGTAGGTTGTTGTTGTTGTTGTTGTTGTTGTTGTTGTTGTTGTGTGTGTGTGTGTGTGTGTGTGTGTGTGTGTGTGTGTTGTAGATAATGATCACCTTACATAATCTACATTTCGGGAAATTTCAATAGACCCTAAGTATGTTGTTGTTGTTGTTTATGTTGTTGCCGTTGTCTTTCTGTAAGTAATGATTACCTTACGTTATCTTCACTTGTGTGTGTGTATTTATATACATATAATGTTTATACAGGGTCAAAAATTCGTCATCTATTGATTTTCTGTGTATAATTACGCTTTGAAATTTTCTAACATTAAAAAAAAACAAAAAAAAAACAAGGTCTATAACTTATGATTCCCCTTATTGAGAAGACTTTAAATAATTCTTATCTCCCTTAGAACAACACGGTAATTCTTAAACAGTGTTTCGTCCATGAAATTGTAACAAAAAAAAAAAAAAAGAAACACTGAGTCCTTAGAAAATAAAACAAATACTTATGCTTAACTTATAGTCTGCTGTTCAGCAAAAGCGTATCTAATTGCAATTTTTTGGGATCTAAAGCACCAACTTTGCTTTTTGCCGAGGCCCTAAAATAACCCAACTCATGGCTTGGACAGGGTTTCTGGGACCTATCCCGGGGTGATAATCAACCGAATGGTGGCACTTTGTGTCACCGGATGTTAAACGTGAATCATCAGTTGCTTAACCTTTACCTGAATTTACATAACCAAACCATGTATTGTTAGGTGTGTGTATTTTAGATAGGCCATATTGTGTGCAGTAAATTTACCATTGCGACTAAAGGGTCGATGCAGCCTACCATTGTTCGAATCAAAGCAAAGCCGTGTAGTGTCAAATTGCCACAAGTTAATCTAAGAAAATCTAAGAAATTGAAAGTGTAACAAACTTTGAATATCTAGGCTCTATAATAAACAACAGTGGGGACTGTTCGACATAAATTTAAAGGAGGATGTTCATAGCAATGCGAAGATTAAACAGTCTTAAAAGTCTATGGTTAAGCACCAGTAAGGAGATAAAAATTAGAATTTTGAGAGCATGCATCTTCCCTGTGGCTACATACGGATGTGAGTCGTGGACTATCTCTCAGTCCTTAAGAAAGAGAATAGGGGCTTTTGAGCTGAAATGCTATATAAATATTTTCAGAATATCTTGGACAAAGAAGATGAGAAATACTGACATCTTGAAAGATCTGAACATCCAGGCTAATAAACAGCATCCTTTCTCGAAAACTGAAATATTTTTGTCATATCAAGCGCCACGACGGATTGGAAAAAATTATAGCAGAAGGCATGGTACCAGGAAGGAGTGGCAGGGGCCGACCGACACGAAGATGGGTACCGGATATAAGTGACTCCATTAGTGTGAAAGTGCATGAGGCGGGAGAACTGGCGAGAGACCGAGTTTCTTTCAGGCAGACTGTGATGAGAGCGACGTTCTGCAAAGGACCTGCTACATGATGATGATGAAATGTAGCGATTCCTGGAATTACCAGACGCATTCGCAACGCTTACATCACTGACGGAGACAAACATGTGTGCACGTAATCAATAGACTACATGTTAGTTTGTAACCGTCGTTGTGGGTTTTAACGAACCGACAGACAGACAGATGATGTGACAGACATACCTATAGACAAACAGACAGGCATAAAGACATAGAACGAACGAACTTTATTTATAAAGGACTAATAATTGACAGACAGACAGACAGACAGACAGACAGAAAATGCTCTGCGTTTATGATAATTTATCTACTCATCCGCCTAGCTCTCTAGCGTAGTTGGCTAAACCGAACTGCGCGGTGACCGGGTGACAAACTCCTTGTGGTCCGGTTCACTCCCGGGGGTAGGCAGAAAAGCCACATTTCTCCCAGATTTACTGTATTTACAATGGAATCAAGGCCGAAAGGTTGCGATATCCATAATACCGAGCCTAAGGGGTAACAACTCAAGGCGTCTGGATACTTAAACAAACAAAACAAACCTACTCATCCAAAATAACTCCTGAACCAATACACCAACCCCCCCCCCCCCCCCCCCCCCCCCCCCCCCCCCTTTTTTTTTTCCACCCAACATTCCCTGTTTTACATAATTTAATAATCGAATTTACATAATTAAAGAGGGTGTGTGCGCTCAAGAGGCTTAACTGTTACGAGAATACTACTACTACTAATAATAATAATATTAATAATAGGAAGAAGAAGGAGAAGGAGCAGAAGCAGAAGCAGAAGAAGAAGAAGAAGAAAAAGAAGAAGAAGAAGAAGAAGAAGAAGAAGAAGAAGAAGAAGTAGTAGTAGTTTAGTGTTTGAGATTGTATTTGGCCAGAAAATGTTGATAATTCTACGTAGGCACGTGTGGTGGAAGGTGGACAGCTTGTGTGCATCCTTTTAGGCAGTAGATATGAAATGTATATTTTTTTTTTTAACGTATCCAGAAACCATGAGTTGTAAACCCTTTGGCTCGGTACTATGGATATCGCAACCCTTCGGCCTTGATTCCATTATAGCTACCGTTAATCCGGGATAAATGTGGCTTTTCTGCCTACCCCCGGGAGTGAACCCGAAACACAAGGAGTTCGTCACCCGGCCGCCGCGAAAGTCAGGTTTAACCAACTTCGCTAGAGAGCCGGGCATATGAAATGTATAAATAAATACTTTGAAAGACAATTTCTAAATATGGATAACAGGAACGAGACGCTTAGTTCCCCTCCCCCTTCTTTTACCCCACCCTCAGCCCCAACCCTAAATATTTCAGGAGGGCTCGAAATGCCCACTCATTCCATCGCCCATGGTATCATTTGGGGGGAAAAACAGGGAGGCGCCAACATTGCGCGGCAAAAATTCGACTGCCTCTTTGTGTGCCATAAATATTCAAATTACTCCTGGACATTAAGTCCAGAAACGGGACAAAATATATCATATTTGAATCTGTCTGTAATGTCAGCAGACGTAAATCTAATGTTTGCTAAACAATTTATGATCTTTCCATTAACCTCGATATTCCGGAGCAAGGTTTTCTTGTCGGCGTTTGTAAGAACTCACTCGTTGCAGTCAAGTATGTAGAGATTTCGGTTGGTTTTGTTCATTTCGTTTAGAAGGGGGAATTTACATTTATAGTAAGCTTCTTGTTTGTTAATGTTTCTGTGTGAGTGTGTCTGGGTTGGTGTGTATGCGCGTGCGTGTGTGTGTATGTGTATTGTGGGTGTGCGTGCGCGTGTCTTTGCTCCTCCTTCTCCTCCGCTTCTTTTTCTTCTTCCTCTTCTTCTTCTTCTTCTTCTTCTTCTTCTTCTTCTTCTTCTTCTTCTTCTCTTCTTCTTTTTCTTCTTCTTCTTCTTCTTCTTCTTCTTCTTCTTCTTCTTCTTCTTCTTCTTCTTCTTCTTCTTCTTCTTTTTCTACTTCTTCTTCTGCTTCTTATTCATCAAGATGTAGAACAAGAAGATAAAGAAAACAACAAGCACAAAAAAGAACAAGAAAGAAGAACAGCTAAATCAAGATCACTGTCAAGAACAACAAGAAAACAGACAACAAACAAACTGGAACAGGTAAAACAAGAACAATGGAAAGAACAAGAACAAGAACATCAACGAAAGAAATACAAGAACACTTACTGGTAGCTTTCACGACCGAAAGTTTCTGTAGAATATCTTTTGGTTGTTGCAGTTCTGCTAACTTCTACTGGATATGCCATGAACCTGTAGACACTGAGATGATTGGTGCATCGGAGGATGGCGCATATTGATATTGATAAGATGCAGATGGGGACAGCAAGTAACAAGTTAACTAACGTTCACTATCGAATTGGTTGAAGCCTTGCCTTAAACACGCGGCGTCCGTGGCTAAGGCGTTGCGAGTCTGACTCGTAATCCAACGTACTGCGATCAAAACCTACGTGGGCTGCGTGGATTTTAATCGTGGTATGGGGCGTCGCAGGTCGACCCAGCCTCAAATGGGTACCAGGATGGGCTGTCCTGGGAAAGTAAAGACGGCCGGCGTAATGCTGACAACATTACCCACCGATTGCCGATTGGGTCTGTAAAAAAAATGGATGCTCTTCCCATATGCCCGATGCGCCTATGAGCGTGTAAAGGGATCTTTACTTACATTTGATTTGTCTTGAACACACATTGAGCACTCAATGATCGTCTTTGCCAAGAGGTTGATCAGTCGTCGTGTGTCGGAGCACTTCCACAGGAAAATCTCGTGGGAATTGCTAATCCGCGAGACTGTCCGTGTAACCGCTGTAATGTCGGTCAATTCTGTCCGTCCCGGTGTGAGTTCCAGGGCTCCATTGTGGGAAAATCAAGGATAATCCACTGCCTTCCCAACAAGCATGTCGTAAGAGTCGACTAATTAGGGGCTTCCTTCGAAGTCGGAGTGCATCTGCATGAGAGGCAAGGAGCCAACAACCTGCATACAATTAATCAGATCTGTTAAACGGATGTGCACACAACACTTACGTTCTGGAACAAGAGTAATGTGGACAAACAACCAAAACTTTCCGCCTTAGTTTACAGCCAGTGAACGAGAAGAAGAGGAAGAAGTTCTAATCATTCCTGGTTATTCTGATTTCATTGTTGTCTCACCAGCTGGAAACATGAGTTTCAGTGTTGACTCATTTAACTGAAAGTTATAAGTGCTGACTACACATTAACACACACATATACGTACATCCATAGCACATACATAAAAGGTTAGTTGCGTATCCTTTACAGGACGTTGCAGAACCAACCTTAACAGCCCCTGGCTGTTGTGTGGTTTCTCTAGGCAAATGTACGTCCAGTAGTTTGCCATTGCTTCCTGGACGGTCGGTTTTCCTGATACCATTGTCGGAACCAACGCAAGGCACGTGGCCCGCAACAGGGATCGAAACCAGCATCCCGGCATTACGAAGCGTTCGCATCGACTTAGCAACAGAGCCGACAGCACATACATACATAAATAATACATACATAAAATAAACGTATACCTAGAACCATATTATACGGATGTGAATCATGGACAGTTAGTAAATTGGTGCAAACTAATCTAGAAGTTGCGGAGGTGTGGTTTTATAGACGAATGATGAGAATACCCTGGACAGATACAAATAGTAATAAAGACGTCTTGGAAGAAACTGGCTCATGAAGAGAACTGATTGCCTACATCAGGGGGAGACAAATCTACATTCTTTGGTCATGTGATGAGAAGGAGAAAGTAGAGTACATCGTGACGGTAGGAAAGTTGGAGGAGACGAGAGGCAGAGGGAGACCGAGAGAACAGACGCTGGACGATTTAACATCATGGCATGAAAGATCATCTATATTATTTGACATTAGAATTACAATTTTAAGTTTAATATTAGTTTTAATTTCTTTTGACCTCCACACATTTTCTTGTGTTATGAAACTTTTCTTGCCTTTATAGTGTCAGTCTACAATTTAACAATTACTGCTGACGATAAAAGATGCGGAAAAAAAAAATGATAGCTGAGCAAATTAAACTTTATTTGCATAAGAATACAAAGTGATACCCAGGCCTTTCTAACTTTCAGCTCTTCTGTTCGCTCAATGACACAATAAGTATCATCACTATCATCATCGTCATCATTATTTATGCTCCTGTGTCATTTTATGTCATATAGTGCTGGCAACCTATTCTTGTCCATTGCCGCTCCCAATCCCGGATGAAAAAGGATAAGGGTTTAACCTTCAGCCTTGCAAGAGTTAACCACATTTTTCACGTTTGAATTTAAAGTAAAAATATATTATCCTATTTAGATGTATTAGGCACATAGGGCTAGACATACATTTTTAGACCATTGGTCACTAGGCAGGGGATGTGGTCAACATCACGCAGGCTGCCTTTACTTTCCTGGTCCTTTTCTGATAGCCATTTAAGGCTGAGTCAACATGGAAGCCAAGGTTAATTTCTTTCAAAGAGTCAACCTCTGCCAGGGCCTGAACCCACGACCTTCGGATCTGCAGGCAAGCATCTAGCCGCTACACCACAGAGGCTCCCTTTAAAAAAAAAATACAAATAAGAAAAGTAAATAATGAACTAATATATGGCAGATAATGCTATGTATTTTCAAAAGCTAAAAAAAAAAAAAAAAAAAATTAACAACAAAAACTGTTATACATTTCTGAGTGGTTGGTTGGCAGTTTAACCCTCTTTGACATTGTTGAGGTAACCGTCTAATACAATGGGCTACCGCAGCGACAATATATATATATTCAACTTCGGATCTCACAGTACCATTTGCATAGTCACCATTTTCGTCTTGTCCCTGTTCGAGAACATCCGGTAGAGTGCAGCAGGAGAAGATGAGGCCTAGGGGTCATGACCCAGGTCGGCCTACCCTCTGACATTTTCTAGGAGTTGATAGACTGAAACAATTGTGGACAAGGGATCTTCTACAGATGATCGGTGGACTCCTGTGGTACATTCTCCCCTGTGGAGTTCTTTCTATTATGGGAGAGGAAGGGGATGCTAATCTCCTAGCTTGCAGCGCTCATGTCGTGGTGTCATTTGTCAACGCTGCCAATTACTGCTTTTGTATACCACTTTTTGCGGTGTAGGCGGGGTGGGGGGGGGGGGGGGGGGGTTCTCGAGCCTGAGGTTTGACGGCCGCATAGCTAGTGCTGTCGCCCTGACTGTGCTGGTGAGGATTTTATTTTGTCCCCGACAGAAAAATTCCCCAGCCTCACCGAGGATTCAAACCCGGGTCTCCCGCTTGAGAGCCCAGCGTTCTAACCGTTCGGCCAGCCGCTCCTCATTTGTCAACACTACTACACAAAATGTTCGCTCAGAAAGAGACTGGAAACCAAAACGAAAGGAAACAAATCACATGAGAAACTACCCCCGTGTAGGTTCCGGAGCCCCATTGTGGGGAAAGCAAGAATAGACCCACTGCCTACCCAAAAGCATGTCGTAAGAGTCGACTAATTGGGGAGCTTCCTTTGAAGTCGGAGTGCATCTGCCGGAGAGGCAAGGAACCAACAGTCTGTATTCAAGAGAAAGAGATCTGTAAAACTGACGCACACGCAACACTCAGGTTCTGGAGCAGGACTGCAGTTCAGTAGTGGACGAGCAACCAGAACCTTCCGCCAGAGTGTACAGCTGGTGAACGCGAAGAAGAAGAAGAAGAAGACATGAGAAACTGCTGTTCTCGTTAGCTTGCCTCTGATCCATGATTTACCCAGTCATCGCTATGTTCTGGAGCAAATCCGGAACAATCAAAAGTAGAAACTCAAAACGTCGCTTTTCTGGAAGAAGTACGTGACTGCCATCCCTTCAAATAGGAACACAGTAACACCTAGTGTTGCCACTTTGGAAGTTTTACATCCAGATTTAGATTTTTTCCTTGCATTTAGATGGCGTTTTTAATGTTTAGATGGTAGATGTTTTCTTCATGTTTTTCGTTTGGAGTGAATTTATCAAATCTAACCTAAGAAACAGGATGAAATTTGACCTCTTAAATGCTATCTTGACAATAAAATTCGGCCTTATAAAGAGTAGGAAAAGGCTGTTCCGCTTATCAACTCTCTGATTGTGTATTAAAAGAAATTGGAACAGCTAAAGCATACCCGAGTCATTTTGGATCTGAAGCTTCAGCTTCATCATCCAAGCTAAGTTTATCCTGTGGATCTTGTAAGGCAGACTTCTGTAAATATGAGGACATGATTCTATAGGGTAAGTCCTATCAATTGCTATGTAATTTATGACTCTTTCCATTTGGATGCTTTTTCTAGATGTTTTCCACGCAAATTTAGATGTTTTTTGATATTTTTCAACTTCGTTTTGGATGTGTTTTGTCAAAGAAAAGTGGCAACACTGGTAACATCAGAGGGTCCTAACCCGTTATAGATCCTACACGGCTAAAATCAGGTTCTTTTATTTACATCTTGCAGTGTGTTGTGTCATTTGAAAATGTTTCTCAGTCTATCAAACGGCAAACAAAACGAAATTTAAAAAAAAAATAAAAAATAAAAAATAATAATGTGGATTGTTAGATTGCTTAAGCAACCGACTCACAACACATGGATGTCGATCTGTGGGAGAACTGTAGTCAAATTTGTGCAAATCAAAAATGGTTGTTTACTGTGATGTTTGAAGTTTGAATAACGGATCAACATCATGACACACGGGTAGTAACCTATTAGTGCTCGGTTCTTCTTCTAATTCAAGTCTGAGTCCGAAGAAACTCAGCAAAGTGCACAGGCTCTGTAGCACTGGCGAGGATCCTGAAATACTTAGGGTAGAGTTTTAACTTGAATTTTTTTCTGGGCAGCGCCGTTATACTACTCTTTTCGATTTCCAACTGCCAAGGAATTGTTTACGTGCGCAACAATACACACGTGCGTTCGATTTCACTACCCAGGGAATTTACAAGAAGTTCAAGTCCACGTGAAAAAATTCCAGTACCCACCGGGGATTAAACCCAGAACTTCTAGCAATCGAGGCAGACAGAAAGTCTCGAGATCAAGCACAATTGTTTACTGCGAGATGCTTTTAACTTGAACTGAGACCAGGCTTGCAAAGACAAATAAAGAAGCTGCAGACAGACAGACTGGCTCAGAAAGTATGCTGAAGAAGGTGAGAACAAGCATGCTTTCCTGCAAAGTGGCAAGCTTCGCTTCGGAGGCCAAAGTGAAGAGCATTGTCTTCCATGACGTAACCACATGTACACAAAATTCAAGATAGGCGTATCAGCCGTGTGCACCTGTGGAAAGGTACCCCAGATAGCAGAGCATGTACTCCAGGACTGCACTGAATTTGACACATTAGGGCAAACCTTTGGCCAGAAAGAGCAACAGTGGAACGTAAACTCTATGGACCACTGAATGAATTAACAACAGAGAAATGTATACAAGAAACAAAATTGCAGATATAGACAACTTATTTCAGGCGACCGAAAGAAGAAGAAGAAGAGCATTGTCTTGATTTTTTCTCCGGTATATGCCGGTGTGTTGGGAAATGAACAGGCGGGCAGATTAGCTCTGAGCAACTTTGTGGAATACTGTTGCGTAATATTGCAGACGTGGTTAAGGCCTTATGGGAGCTTGTGTGTAATTAAGGGAGCGAATTTATCATCAAAGTCTGGTGTGAATGATGTAATGACGAGAGAATCTGGCCAGTTCTCGACGCACAGAGGAAAAGCAAGACGGATTTATAATCAGGCTCCTAATAGTACCATTGGTATGGAAACTGCGCTGGCTGCTGACGATGAGGAGGGAGGGTATATGGAAATGCCCCGAGTATTGTGATAGTTTTTGAATCAACTTAACTCAGCTCATAAGTAGAGATAACATGGGATGGTTGACCACGCATAGGAATTCACAGTAGTCAGCCATGTCCTTCGAGATAACATAAAATATAACACTTCTAGTGGAGCCCCACTCCGCTGAAATTAAGTTCCTTATTGACATCACTGTTACCGCTGTGTGGATGATCGCATGGCCACCATCCACGCCATCTTCCCAGAACATAAACTGGAGCACCACTTGAGCCCGGACACGTGGGCGTCGTGTAGACATACCTTGTAAGGTTACGTGCGTCTTTGACTTCCACTCGTTCGGTGTAATAGCCGATGCTAATTTGCTTGTTACAACCGTGAGGATGGGAAACAATTACTGTCAGGGCTGGATTGGCAACCGTATCCGATCGGCCATCTGTGGACTGCGTACGGCGGGACAGGATTAGCCTTGGCTCATGTGAGACTTCATGTCGTTTGGAGCTGACCTTCTGGCAGTGCTGCTGGTGAGTTGAATGCTCTCTTTCAGAAGCGTTGTTTCTGGGCTCAAGGAATTTGGGCGTGGTTTTGGCCGAATGCGATTGATTAACTAAGGCGTTAGTTGAATCTGATTGGTTACATCTAGCAGTCACTGAAACTGATATGTTCTCACTTGAATTCATTGGCTTATTTTCGTCAGATCTCTTACTTATTGCCCCTGATTGGTTGTTGCTGGTTTTATTTGTCTCAGACAAGAAACGCGAGACCAATGGAGACTCGTTTCTTTGAAAGGTTACGTTTCCCTCCTTTAGTCTAATTAACACTGGGTGTCTTGATGGTGATTTGTCAAAGAGAACTTTTCTTGTATTTGACAGGTTAAGAATATGTTGCGACTGTGATTGGTCGTAGCGAATACTTATTGATCGTGATTGGTTACCACTAACTTTACATGTTTGTGATTGGTCAAATGCTAAGCTGTTTGACTGGTCGGATATGTCGCTTATTGACTGCGACAGTTTCCTCATGTCAATTGTTGGTTGTGAAATGGTATTTAAAATAATTCTATCTTGTGAGTTAACACACACAGCAGTTTTAGTTTGTGGCCCTTTATCGGAAACTGTATTTTGTGGAAAATCAGACATAACATTTCGAGTGGGTGACCTGCGACGAGTGGAATTGTATGAAGTGTCGATTATCTTTGGGAGATGTACATCTGTGACACTCTGTGTTTCTGCGTTGTCACTTAAAACACTTTTCATGTGTGACGTGTTCGTTGTGATATTTCTCGAAAGCGATCTGGTGGTACTGTTTCTATACTCCGACAGACCAAAAGTGGCGCTAACTGCTTGTACCGCGTCATGCGTGGACAATTTGGAGTTCACTTCCCGTTTTGTTAGAAATCGCGGCCTTGACCTATCACTAGAGGGACTTTCCAAAAGCCGCTCTTGGGACAGATTTTGTGATGTTAAATCTCCATGAGTCAAACTTCTCGAATGTAAATTTTCAGAACTGCCGAATTTCGGCTGGGCTGCCACTCTCATCATTTGCCTTACCTGTGATCTTTGGGTTTCCTCACGTCTTGATCGCGAAGAATTCCTTGTCATTGATGCCTCACGTCTGGACTGCATCTCAACTGAATCTAACTTAGAATTGAACATCTGGTTAAGAATTTTCTGCAGGTCAACAAAACGTTTCGTTAAGCTTTCCAGTCTGTCTGCTAGCTCCATGTCATGGGTGATATATATCATCTTGCATTTGTCTTCCTTGATGTTCGTATCCACCCGATACATCCCTCTGAGAGTCACAACACCCTCGCAAACCTCAGGCGTGCTTCCTTTGTCATAGAAGAGATGACACGTCGTATGCCTTCCTTCCTTGTCGTCAAACACGACATGAGCAGCTGAACCGATGACGATCTCTGCCCATTTGGTTTCTGGATTCTCCGACAGTCGGCACTGCAAACAGGGACACGTCTTCATGTCGTACATCTGTGAGAACTTCTCCAGGTTCCACACCCAGCCAGTCCCAGTTCTGACCATGTTGGTGTCCCTCTGTCTGTAGAACGGGTACGGGGTACCGTTATGTGGGCAGGTTTCAGGTCGGTTCTCGCTGGTGTACTGGACAGATACCCGGACTGTAAGATCTGATAGCACCTGGATTAGCTCCATCAAGCAGCTATTCTGGAACCCCTTGGGAAGATGCTCTTTACGAAATTTGTACACGGGGATGAAGTCTTCGTGGCCTGGATTCTTACTGCACATGATGAACGCGCGCTGCAGGTCTGCCTCGCCATGGGAGTGGGTGCAGAGCTCAACTTCACAGCGTCCTGTTTAAAATAGAAAGAAAACCATTGCTTATTTTCATTACATTTTGCTACCCAAAACGCTGCCCAGTGTGTTTAAAGGTAACGGCCCTACATCAACATCATCATTATCATCATCATCATTATCATCAGTTTTTTTATTTTAAGAGAATCGTCACTTTCCACCAGCTCCTTCCGAAAAAGAAGCGTTGGGTTATAAATGTGGCTATGTTTCTTGTGCCAACTGTTGCTGGCTAAGATTGTGTTTGTGTGCTGTATTAACTGGGTTAGTGTCTCTGTCTGTTTCATTATGATTTTTCCCGCTCGTCCAGGTCTCGGCTTCTGTTTGTCTATGAGTTTTATGGTTCTTTTAACTGAGTTGGCGTTTGTGGCTTAGGCGTTGTGAAATCGCTTCGTGATGCTGGGCTGCTAGGTTCGATCCCAGCTACGGACAGTTTGTTTTGCACTGGTTTCGACAGTGGTACCTAGCGCTGACCGTTCAGGGCAATGGCAAATGAATTAGCGTAAAATTTGCCTTTAATAGAATAAAACCTACAAAAGCCAAAAAGTGCTGGGGTTGGTTCTGCAACGTCATGTAAAGGATACGAAACTAACTTTTTATGTGAGCACACCTCCTGTTGTTAACTTGTTACCGAAGTATTAAAAAGTAACTACGCCAGTGTCACATCGGACACATGCTGCTTTTTTTTTAAATAGACCTGAATAGCTGAAGTAGTGAACATCAGGTGCTATATGTGGTTGAGTTAATGAGTTGGTTAAAGAATTGATATAATAGCACTTAAGGCATTAAAATAAGCGTCCCGTCCCCATTCTCAGCAGCCAATGCAGAGTTTCAGTATCAATGATGCCAGCAGCATTCTGATTTTATGTCCATTTTGCCTTTCCCTTGAGCGTCGAGTGACGGCCAGATCTCCTCTTCACTTCTCGCTGCATCACTCTCACCAGACTGTGATGATCTGTTTGCTGTTCCAAACTGTAAAACGTGCTTTCAAAAGGCCTTGCCCGCGTCTGCTTTATTATGCATCAGTATTGCACCAATATGTGCGGAGCCAGCCAAGCTGTCTGCCCTTTCATTGTTCATAGGTGTGGTTGAATATAGTTAATGTAGCAAACACACTGTGAGCCGTCTCCGCATCGAAGGCTGACCACAGTGCGCCAAATGTTCTTTTCTGGAATATTAGATGGTATAGCACTAATCAAAGAGATTTCTTAAAGGCTATATAGTTACTATCTTGATATACGGAAGTAAATCATGCACAGCTGATAGATAAGTGAAAAATTGTTTGCAAGATGCGGAGTTGGGATTTTATAGACGACTTATGTGTTTAATGTTGAATTAAGAATCGGCATGACAGCACCCAGGACACCCCCATAAGCAATCCGTCCCCCTCTTCAGTGGCAAGCGAGGAGTTAAAATTCCGATAATACTAGTAACTGTTTGATTGTATATCCGTCTCGCCTTTTCCATGAGTGTCGAGCATCGGTCTGATCCCCTTGTAACTGATCGCAGTGCCATTCTCCTCAGATCATAATGATCAGACTGCATACGTGTATACCAGTTACGTTTACCCTCCCTAAGTAATTGTTTTGTTTGCCACGGGGTGTGGACGAAGAGGGAATCTTCCTGAGAGGGCTAAATTTGTCAGAGGGTTCAATTTGTTAGAGGTATTCATTTGTAAGAAGGCTAAATTTGTAAGAGGGTTCAATTTGTTAGAGGTATTCATTTGTAAGAAGGCTTAATTTGTAAGGGGGTTAAATTTGTTAGAGGCATACATTTGTAAGAAGGCTTAACTTGTAAGAGGGTTCAATTTGTTAGAGGTATATATTTGTAAGAAGGCTTAATTTGTAAGAGGGTTAAATTTGTTAGAGGGCTTAATTTGTAAGAAGGCTAAATTTGTAAGAGGGCTTAATTTGTAAGAGGGCTTAATTTGTAAGAGGGCTTAATTTGTAAGAGGGCTTAATTTGTAAGAGGGCTTAATTTGTTAGCCGAGCGGCTAGACGCTGGCTGTGGATCGGAATGTCGTGGGTTCGCTACCTGGCGGAGCCAGACTTGGCTCCCAGGTCGACCCAGCCTTGAGTGGGTACCGGGTGCAGCTCAGGAAGTAAAGGCGGCCGGCATGATGTTGACCACATCACCCATCTTGTGTCGATGGTCTATAAAAATATAGTTCTAGCCTTTTATGTCCTATACGCCTAAATGCGTGGAAAAGGGTCCTTTACTTTACTTTTACTTTAAATTTGTAAGAAGGCTAAACTGATTTTGTAAAAAGGCAAACTTTTTTCAGAGGTCTCAATTTAAAAAAAATGCTAAATTTGTAAAACGGCTTAATTTGTAAGGCGGTCTAATTTGTATGAGGTCTTAATTTGTGGTTAAATTGGGGCTAGATTTGTAAAAGGGTATTTGTGAGAGGGGTATATTTATAAGAGTTCCGAAATTTATAAGAGCGGCCAATTTTGTGAGAGGGCTAAATTTGTAGGAAAGATACATTTATAAGATGGCTAAATTTGTAATAAAGCCTAATTTGTAATATGGGTAAATTTGTAACAGGGCTAAATTTGTAACAGGGCTAAATTTGTAACAGGGCTTAATTTGTAATAAAGCTTAATTTTTAAGGTGGGTACATTTGTCAGAGGGTTACATTTTAAGTGGGCTAACTTTATAAGAGCTAAATTTGAGAGAGTCAAAAAAAAAAAATGTTGAAAAAAGGTTAATCTGCGCCCACCCCCTAACCAAGTACAGAAGCTATTGTTTAAAGTTTGTGTTAACACATTTCCTCTTGCGAAAAGAATTTAGAGGGGGGGGGGGGGAAGGGGGTAGACCCACTGCACCCTAACAGGACCCACTAAACCCTAACAGAACCCACTTCACCCTAACCAGGATGTCGCAAAAGTCGACTAATCAGGGATTTATCCTGTGAAGTCGGAGTGCATCTGCCAAAGAGGCGAGGAACTAACAAACTGCACACTTGTATGCCAGATGTGTAAAACAGAATGTGCACGCAAAATTCACGTTGTGGAACAAGACCAAAGTCTAGAAGTGGACGAACAACCAGCAAGTTTACAGCCGGTGAAACCAAAGAAGAATAACACGTTTATAATAACATATTACTTCTAATATATTATTAAATATACATACTGTTTGGCTAATAATATTGTTTTTGTTATTATTATAAGTACTACTAATATTATTAGTAGTAGTAGTAGTAGGTGTAGTGGTAGTGGTGGCTGTGGCTGCAGTAGCAGCAGCAGTAGTAGTAGCAGCAGCAGTACTAGCAGCAGCAGCAGCAGCAGTAGTAGCAGGTAGTAGTAGCAGCAGCAGTAGTAGCAGCAGCAGCAGCAGTAGTAGGCAATTAAACAATGCCTAGGCTCTTTGAAGTCCCACCCCTGGAAAATGTGAAAATGAGATGTGCTCCGTTCCGAATCCTACCTCTTCAATGTTCTGTTCGTGTCAACGCCCATGACTGCAAGTACCTTCACTGCACACGCAGCTTTAGTCAACACAGCCCAGCAAGCAGTGAAGATATTGGGGAGGGGGAGCGGGGATGGAGAGAAAAAGGGGGGGGGGGGGAGTTACAGATTGTTTCACATGAGTCATAAACACATAGTTAACACACCATACCTTGATCACAACGCTGTGTTTTAGCTGCGTCTGTTGACATTTCTGTTGGCAGAACAATCAACGAAAATGTTATATGTAGATATAATATAACACTATACAACACAATAATATAACACTATATAACACAATAATATAATACTATATTACACTATAATATAACACTATATAACACTATAGTCTATTACTATATAACACTATTATATAAAACTATGTAACACTATATAACACTATAAAATTACACTATATAACACTATAATATAACACTATATAACACTATAATACAACACTATATAACACTATAATATAACACTTTATTATAACACTATAAAACACTACAATATAACACTATATAACACTAATAAAACACTATAATATAACACTATATGACACTATATAAAACTATATAACACTATACAATAACACTTTATAACACTATAATGTAACACTATATAACACTATAATTTAATACTATATAGCACGATAGTCGTCCTGGAACCCATACGGGAACAAACACACACTTACACACACTCACCCACTCTCACACACTCACCTCCCCACACATACACCCACACACACACCCACTCACACACCTACTCACACACACTCACACACACACCCACTCACACACATCCACTCACACTCACCCACACCCCCACTCACACACACCTCACATCCACTGACACACACCCATACCCCCACACACACACACACACACACACACACTCACACACATGGTTAACATGCATTTGAATGCCGACAAAATTGAACAGCTTATGTTACACAAAAATGGGGCTAATTACAAGCTCAGAAAAATACATCGTCGCAGGATCCAATATTGTGTTCACGTTAACCTGGTGCTCTTCCCAAGCCAGTGCGGTTTCGAGCTGAAGTCTTTTACTGGAAAGTGCTCGTTTATGTGCTTTGTAAAGGTGGAATTCACATAAAGTCTGTTATTCCTTCAGTCCATTCTTTGCAAGTTCGGTCTCTTGTTCGTCTCCCTCCTGGTCCTTACACCGTTGCTTGCTGTGGTATACTGGTTGTTGGCATCCGCGTTATATGGCCAAACCATTTCATCTGTTGTCTTTTAATGAAATCTACAGCTGACGCTTCCCACATTCTCTTTTGGATTTCATTACTGCTGATGTTACCTCTGAATGTAATATTATTGTTATATTTGTTGGTTGACACGTATTAGTTTTTGGAAGAAAAGAAATCAGTGTGTTCTGTTTGATTCGAAAATTCTCAAGTTTGGTTTGAAAAACGTCCACGTTGGTTTAATAATTGCCCAGTTGGAATTAAAAAAGCGTCTTTGATACTTAAATACTGGAGGGATTAATTAAAGAAGAAGAAGAAACTATCATCTTGTGCCGATGGGTCTATACAAATGTAGGTCTAGCCTTATATGCCCTATACGCCTAAAGGCGTGGAAAAGGGTCCCTTACTTAGAAGAAACTATGAAACCGTGTTTCTTTCTACACATATAGCAATACAGAAATCAACATCCAAAACGCCCAAAATCATACGCAAGAATACTTACTGAATTACAAGATTATTCCACAGCAGTAACTTCGTGTTAAGTCGACACAAGTCTTAATATTTCACAACCTATTGTTCTACCACTGAAACTTCATTATCGCTGAAATTAAAATTAAATTTGAAAACATCCACGATAGTTCCCTTCGTTTGTTTTGAGAAATCTATATCTGAAAGGCTGGTTAAGAAAAGAAACGCATTAAATACCCCCCTATAAAAATTATACAAGGCTCTTCTTTATCACATTGGTTCAGCCTTTCCAAACGCGGCCTAGTTAGCCATATAAGGTGCGATACGTTCCTGTGGATTCACAGCTAGCGAACTAGTTTGAAACGGAAGACTCCGTTGAAACATGGACGCCACAGAAACATGGACGCCACACAAACATGGACGCGTTAGAAACTTGGACCGATAAAACAGGACTAGGCGGATATGTGGAAGGTCAATAGATGTGCTTTCTGCGCGAGCGCCCTGCGATCCAGGAAGATTTATAATGGGGCTAAACTTGTGTTGTGATCACCGTCCCGCTGTCACATAGTGATAGCAGTCGATACTCTGTTCCATTCTATCGTGAATTAATCAAGTAACAGAAAGTATTTTGAACGGCACTCATAGAAAGAAGTAGAAAGATAGAAGAACACACTAGACAACATAAAATTCGAAAGCTATAGTTACCGTGCCGGGAATTGAACCTGTCACCTCCAGACGGCGTCTGCGCCTCACCATGAATACAAGTGCACTAAGATACATGGTCAACTAGGCACCTCCCAAAAAAGGTGTCTCATTGGCCATGTCTATCGTACAGCTTGAAATCCACGACTATAGAATACGGACAGAATTCATTTCAACCCATTGAAATGGCACCATAGGTTACAGAAATTTATATTAACGAAGCAAATGTCGAAAAACAATCACAGCAACAATTTACGAACACAGTAGACCTTATTGCTTTGTCTAGAATACACAAACATTTAAGAAAGGTATTTGATTGGTAGGTTCCGGTGTGAATACGTCATTCCTATAAACAAACAGAGGGATACTTTCTGTTACTTGATTAATTCATAATATTTAACGGCCTCAAATGCCCCCCCCCCCTCCCCTTTCCATTCTATCGTGTGCAATCCCCTCTATATCAAGAAGAAAATCCAGCTCTCTCTCTCTCTCTCTCTCTCTCTCTCTCTCTCTCTCTCTCTCTCTCTCTCTCTCTCTCTCTCTCTCTCTCTCTCTCTCTCGTTGTACCCCACCAGGACATCACACACGCGATAAACAGCCGGTGACACAAAGTGCCACTATGTGGATGGGGATCACCAGTGGAGAAGTCCCAGAAACCCCATTCAGCCGGGTTATATTTAGGGGCCCCCGACAAAGGTGGGGCTTCAAATACCGAAAAATTGCATTCCACATAGGGAAGCACTGATATCAATCTCTCATTATTATTTTTTTTTTTTTTTTGAAATTCCATCTTCCCGCCACTGTGTTTCTTTGATTTGATTTGATTTGATTCAAGAACCGACATCACAGCACTCGGGGCATTCCCATAAGCGCTCCGTCCCTATCTTCAGCAGCCAGCGAAAAGTTACGTTTGTTTGTTTATATATTTTATATTACAGTATTTGAAGAACATTTTTACATTTATTTGCAATTCTGCACATTATTATTATTATTATTATTATTATTATTATTATTATTATTATTATTATTATTAAAATGGTACAACTCACGAACTCGGGCCCAGAAAGAGAGTGACTTCCCTCGTCATTTATCCCTGGTCGTGTCGTATGGTCTGTCCCATGTTGCGGGGTGTTACGCTTAGTGATCGTCCAGCAACACAACGAATTTTACACCCTGTTGTCACAGGCCGGCAAAATCGTGTGGTCTATATTCCACGAAGTGGGCGCTTTTAACTTTTCTAAAACACGTAGAACAGGCCCTAACCCAAACCATCTTCACCTCAGCCTACGTCCTACGAGAGAGTGCAGCCTACGACTGCATGCAGCCTGTGACAAGAACGCGTAATTTAAATTCTGTTGCAGAAACCATCACTAAGCGTGACCCCCCCCCCCCTCCCCCGCAAGATATGACAAGCCCTTTGACACGACCGGGGATGAATGGCAAGGGAAGTCACTCTCTTTCTGGGCCTAATATCGTAAATTATTCAATTATTATCATTATACTTCACTTAAGAAAGGTTTAGCCTTATCTGAGCCACCCTCACTCGTTTTGAAACTAACAAATGTCCCAATAGAACAATCAGTAGAGGCATCTTGATGTGGCTGCTGCGTGGTAGGAATTATCACATATGGGAATGTCCAGTTCGCCGTGATGTTAATTGTGACAACGACATAATAATAACTGTTAACAAAAGAAGAATCTTCACTGCCAATACATTGAATACAAAAGCAACTAAGACAAGGAAGAAGTTTCAATTCGCCACAGGCACAGTTGAAAAAACACGATGTTTTCAAAGACC
Source organism: Candidula unifasciata (assembly GCA_905116865.2). Classification (NCBI taxonomy): domain Eukaryota; kingdom Metazoa; phylum Mollusca; class Gastropoda; order Stylommatophora; family Geomitridae; genus Candidula; species Candidula unifasciata. Next base: position 962,658 of record CAJHNH020007112.1, read on the forward strand.
TATTGTTTAGAAATTGGTAGCAGACAACGCGACCTTGCCTAATACCGCATTAAATAAACAATGGTTACGTGATCTCGCGGACGCTTGTGTCAAGGTTAAGCGATTATTGACAGAAAGCAAACTAAGAGGAACCGGAAATTGGTAATTACTTTCTCCACTGCAATAGTTCATGTTTTATCATCTGACAGTCTGGGAATTAGAATTGCTTTATTTCCTTTTTGAATTGAGATTTAAGTTATTATCACGAACAACAAGCAGCCATCTGAGAAGCCTGAGAAACATCAGACTGCTTCGAAATGCAGAAGAAAGTGAGGCAGATGTAGATTCTCTCACCATACCAATTCAATATGTAAGGGGAAAATGTAATGACAAATGTGTAAAATGACCAGACTTGTGACATATTCACTAGCCATTGGTGGCAACACTATTTCAGAACTTCACTCCGCAGTTGATAGATTCCAACTTTCGAACAATGTCAAGGAAACAGAAAATCTAATCATGTCTGTACAAAAACACAGTGAAAATCAAAACCTATTCTTAAATTTGAAAAAAAAAAAAAAAAAATTGCTGTGGCCCAGAAATAGCAAGATGAAAAAATTTACAACGTCACAAAATTTGAATATTTAGCCTCCATTTTCAACAGCAACAAATCAGTACTATTGTATGGGGCGGAAACATGGAGAACAACCAAGGCAATGACAAATAAATTGCAGACATTCATTACCTGGTGCCTGCGCCGAAGAGAGGGAATAAAATGGTATGATAGAAAAACTAATGTAGAAATTTCGGAGAGAACTAAACAGGTTTCAGTGGACCAAGAGGTGAGGAAAAGACGCTGGCGTTGGATAGGACACACACTGAGAAAACAGGAGAACAGCATAACTAAATGTCTTTGCATTGGAACCCACAGGGGCATAGGAATATAGGAAGGCCAAAAAAAAAAAAAAAAAAACACACACACAAGGAGAAGAGAGCTGGAGAATGAGGTTAGAAAGATGGGGAGGACATGGGGAGAGCTCCATGCAATGGCGAAGGATAGAACAACTTGGCGTGAGTTGGTTGAGGGCCTATGCTCCAGTGGGGGATAGAAAGGCAGAAGAGAAGAGATAAACAGCAACAGAGACTGCTCAACATAAGTAAAAAGGAGGATAGCAATTCAATGGCAATTAGTGGCAACACTATTCCAGAACTTTACTATGACATTGACAGATTTCCATCTTTCGAACAATGTAAAAGGAACAGTAAATCTAATCATGTCTGTACCAAAACACAAAGAAGATCAAAACCTATTCTTGCATTTTTATATAAAATTATGTTCACAGAACAAAACTAGCTGTCTCCACCCCCCTCCCCCCCCCCCCCCACCACCACCACCAAAAACAATACCAGATGAACAAAACTGTTTCTAGGCCGCAGTAACTGCCTGATTCCAATTACAAATCCTTTTGAGAAAAAAATCAAAAACTCAACCACGTTCAACCTGCTGCTAGCAAGCCGAAGCTGCCAACAGTTTCTGGCTATATTTGTGGTCTTGTTTATTTGCGCTACTTTTGTGACTTGGTTTCAGCTCCGTCTGATTTGGCCAGGCGTATTTCGTAGGAGAGCGAGCTTGTCAGAATAATTTCTTTTGTTCTAACATTTACAGTTTGAAGATTTTGAATTATAAATTTAAACACACACACACACACACACACACACACACACACACACACACACACACACACACACACACACACACACACACACACACACAAAGTCAAGATAAGTTATCAAACAATATAGAAACTTCACAAAAGTGACATAATCAAATGGAAAGAAATAGAGTGTGAGGAAAATAGGCGAGCATTTCAGCAAAAGAACACAGGGAAAATATGAACAGCTTTTACGAAACACACTAGGGGTAAGTACAGAATGGCTGAATTTAATAGACACCACTATAAAAATAGCACAAGAAATATGTGGAACTAAAAGGAAAGATAACAGGGTGTAAGCTCTCAACATGGTGGTCTGAAGAAATAAGGAGTATTGTGAGCAGTAAAAAGAAAGCTTATGGCATTTGGCTGATGAGCAGAACAGAAGAGGATTACATAACATACAGGATAATTAGAAGAGAAGTATGTAGAACTATCAGACACACAAAAAGAGATTCATGGGTAAGGTTTGGAAGCAAGCTGACTGAAGAAAAAAGAACAGCAGCAAAAACATACTACAAAAAAAAAAAAAAAAAAAAAAAGGCATGAGAAACAGGAATGAAGAATACAACCCAACAAAAATTATAAATGATGAAGATGACCAACCTTTAATAGAACCTAACAAAATTGTAGCAAGGTTGAGTAATTACTTCGAATCATTACTTAGCTGCAATAAAAAGCAGACGAAAGCAGAGAAGAACATAAAAACAACTCGGAACTAACGGCAGAGGAACTAGAAACTGGTATATCATTGTATGAAGAAGAATATTTCATTCGTACCGCCCCTAGACCAAAAGCGACAGGTATTGATGATCTCTACCAGCTGAGGCCATCAAGGCAGCAGGAGAAGCAGGAGCAATATAAAGAGAATATTGCAGGTCAATAAATCAAGAAACACAATCAGAGTGGTCATCGTCCCGCTATAGAAATAAAAAAGAAAGTAAGAGGGACTGTACTAGTTATAGAGGAATATCACTTCTCAGTCACTCTGGGAAAATGTATGCTAAGATCATCGAAAAAAAAGGCTAAGACCATTGACAGAGTATCAGCTTTAAAAAGCACAGATGGCTTTCGACGAAACAGAAGTTGCACAGATGCCATTTTCAGATTGAGACAGCTATCAGAGAGAGCGATAGAACACGATAAGACATGTTTGTTGACATTCAATGACCAGAAAAAAGCCTTTGATAGAGTCGACAGGAATATTTTGTGGGAATGTATGGGGAAAAAAGGAATCAACAATCATCTCATTAATATTTGCAAAAGCCTGTACACACATAGTAAATGCTGCATAAGATTGAAGGCAGGATTGTCAAGAACTTTTATAGTGAACTCTGGTGTGCGACAGGGCCGTGTACTATCGCTGCTTCTTTTTAAAACATACATAGATACCATACGTAAGGAAACGAACTTTAATCATGAAGAAGATATTGCAGAATTACTATTCGTCGACGACCAGGTAGCACTCATAGCAAAAAGTGCGGAATGCCTACAGATCCACCAAAATCAAATTAATATCAAAGGGAAGGAATTTAATATAAAAATATAAACACTCCGAAGACAGAGACAATGGTGATAGGAAGACAGAAAGACAACTTAGAATTAAAATTAAAAAACAACACCTTAAGACAAACAGAGGAATTTAAGTATTTGGGAGTAATTTTCACATCCGACGGAGAACTGGACAGAAAAATTAGCTCGAGATGTGCCAAACTGATCAAGTAAAGGGGCAACTATCTCCCCTGTGACACACAAGCTGATACCTCGGAGTAGTAAAGTGAATCTTATCAGAACTATTTTTTGGCAAAACGTGGACACTTACACCCTCCAATGAACGTAAAATTGTGACAACAGAGATAAAATGCTTTAGAAGAGCTGCAGGAGTTTCAAGGAAAGACAGAATTCGAAATCATGAAATCAGACAAATGCTAGAAATAAAGCCAGTCTTACAGGTCATCAAGGAACAAATGAAGTGGTTTGGATAACTAACAAGAATGCCCTGGTACTATCTGCCACAGCGAGCCACACTAAAACGTTACAACGGGTATAGAGCGAGTGGAAGACCTCGGAAAAGATGAAGTGATGGCATTATGAACAGCCTTACAGAAATAAACATCAGTGTTAATAGTGCTCTTGACAGAGTTCATCAACGAATGTTCCCCCGACATTTTGATGAAGTACAAGGTGGAGAAGAAGAAGAAAAAGAAGAAGAAGAAGATGAAGAAGAAGAAGAAAATGTGAGTAAAAGAGGCGGAAAGAAACTGAGATAGGCAGAGAGAGATAGAGACAGACAATGACAGAGGGTTAATTTTGAGTATAAATGCAAATCAGTAACTGCCTCTCATAACAATTCTTCAAAACAAACCATAACATCTATGCCTAGTGTTGAAAGTGAAAGTCTTTACTATTCATATCTTCTTTTGTTAATTTACTAGCTAGAGTAGGAAGTAGATTCCTAAAAAAAAAAAAACGTGATCAAATCGGCCTGTTACATGCCTTTGTTCGACCTCTAAGTTATATTTAGCAGTGGTTCTAAAATTAGACTATCCTTTCAGACGAACTTTTTCCCTACTAGTACTTCTAAGTCAAAGAGTGGATTATTTCTAGACATCGGTGTTTACAATTATCCATTTCAGAACTGTTTCAAAAGTACGTCTCTGTTTGATGAGTCTTTCTGACACGTTTTAAGTGGTCAGGGTGACCAAAAGGTTTATGCAATATGAAAATAAATAAAGGAGAGGCCGGCGGGGGGGGGGGGGGGGGGGCGGTGAGTTAAAGAGAGATGGAGTGAGGAGAGAGAAATAAAGGCAGAGATAGACAAAGAGAGAGAGAGAGAGAGAGAGAGAGAGAGAGAGAGAGAGAGAGAGAGGAAGAGAAAAAAAGATGGAAAGAGACTGAGATAGACACACAGAGAAACAATGATAGGGAGATAGAGGCATATATATATATATATATATATATATATATATATATATATATATATATATATATATATATATATATATACAGAAAGAGAAAGTGAGACAGAAAAGACAGAGAGAGAGAGAGAGAGAGAAAGAATAAGGGACACACACACACACACACACACACATATATATTCTAGCTGTACCCGGCTACGCGTTGCTGTGGCATAGTTTGGCTAAATGAAAAAGAAATAAAATACTAATCGTACGTGTCTAACACGGTTAATGTCGCAACCATTGTCTGCGTAGACACAGAAATAGTCTTTGATTGCCCCCCCCCCCTTTTCTCAAGTCTACCAGCTACTCACTAACTCATGGAAGGTTGTTTGAAAAGAAAGAAAATAGAAATCGTGTCTAATATGGCTAATGTCAGAATCATTGCCTGCGCAGAGATAGAGATAGTCTGGTTTGCTGTACAACGCCGGCGAATGGTGAAAGTCGTACGTTCCGATTACTGCGCATGTGTATTTACGAACGTGGCTTTAATTAAATGTCACTAAAATGAAAATATTAATTTCAAAAATGTTCCCAATAAATGTCGCCACCTATTTCAAACCATGACAGGTAGAATTCCGGTATCAAAACAAACATATCCTGAAAATTTCAGCTAAATCAGTTTAGTAGTTTCCGAGGCAATAAACACACTCTCATTAATATATATATATATATATATATATATATATATATATATATATATATATGTGTGTGTGTGTGTGTGTGTGTGTGGAGATAAAGAGATAGACGCACACACACAGATATATATATATATATATATATATATATATATATATATATATATATATATATATATATATATAAAGCCACCGATCTAGAGTATAGTGATTAGTGAATAATGATCAGAAAGGATTATTATCACAGCACTCCGGACAGATCCATTGGTGCTCCGATCTCCTCAAAAGCTCCACAAGTGTAAAACGACTGATAACGCCCGTTCTGTGTTGTTTAATGAAACGTCTTGTCCCCTTAGTGAAATGTTAATTTCTTGCAGCTCCACGGTACGGTAAGTGCAGCTCATGGTGTTGATAACATCACTTATGTCCAATACTGGACCAGCCATAACAACCGCAGTGTCAGCAAGATAGTCTGCACGCTCGTTCCCTTCAACACCCGCATGATCTATGGTATGATTATTCCTAAATCATACGCACTCGAGTTCCCTGAGATGGAAACGACTGCTGGGTTCCTACAGAAGGGTAAAGATTCCAAGATAAAAGGAACGTCTTAACAACTCAGACACAAGTGACAAACTGTATCATAACCACGAACACTGCGTTTTATCATTGCACATAAAGGTGTCAACACAAGAAATGATACACGTAGAGAGGATCGCAAGTTAGGAGTTGAGATGTGTCACGAACTGACATCACAGCACTAGAGGCATTCCCACGCATGCCCCGTTCTTATCTTCAGCAGCCAGTGCAGATTTCCAGTATTGATAGTACCGGTAACAATCTGGTTTAATGAGCCGGCCAGACCCTCTGGTTACACCCAGGTGGCTTATTCTCTCCAGGACATATTAATCTTCAATCTCCACTGATTCTGTTGCTTGTTCCCAAAGAGCCTTGACCACATCTGTCTTGATCGCAAGTTAGGGAGAAGCACGATCGTCTCTTTGTAAACCCTTGCTGGGCCATTCTCCTCAGACCGTAATGATCTATCTGTGCCTCGGCACTGTTCACTCTGTCCCAAAAAACCTTAACAACAAACCCACGTTAACTCCACATATCCTTTGCTACGGTATGTAGCTCATCTCCTCTCCTCTTAATTGTTTAACTTCACCCTCTAGCTTTATTCTCCTTTGGGGGAGGAGGTTGTTTTGCTTTATCTCTATGTCCTTGTTTGTTCCAGTGTAAAGACTTTCTAGTCATACCGTTCTCAGGTTTCCTCAACATGTATCCTATCCCGCGCCAGCGTTTGTTATTCCTCTCTTGTTCCACTAGAATTTGTATTATTCTCTCCAGAAGCTCAACAGTAGGGATTATATCATACCATTGAATTCCCTCTATTCTACGCAGGTACCAGTTAATGAATGTTTGTAGTTTATTAGTAACTGTTTTAGTTGTTCCCCATATTTCTGCTCTATACTTCAGTACTGCATTTAAGCGCAGTCGATAAGAGGCTCGCTTTCAAATCCAGCTGCGACTCGCTGCAGCCCACTGTCGGCGTTCGAAACCGGGCGGTTCCCGGGGTTCACCCAGCTTCTAGGAAGTGGGTACCAGAGTTGACACTCTGGGGTGAATAGAGGAACGTCGCTGTAGCTACGGAGTTACGTGTGGACGGCGACACATGCGGACAGTTTCTTATCAGCTGTCCGTACTGGTGGCAGAGCACTTATGGTTTATAACCGTGTGCAATGACGCTGGTTCACATGTCCCGCCTTTACCTTTTACTTTATTACTGCATTGACTTAACAATTAAAATGTAAAGTTCATTATTAGTTATAATTTCTTTTTGACCTCTACAAATTTCCAAACGGCATACAAACCAAATGAATCAGTTGTACAGTAAAAGATCCACCTAATGCGAAAAAAAAAATGAACAATTTGTGTTTATAATTTCAGCAGAAAAATATAAAGATAAAAATCCCTTTACATAAGTATGAAAATTTAAGCTTAGTCTTTTGGCATTACATCATTCCTCTGCAGCCGTAGCAAGAGCGTTATCTCTTCTTGATCAGCAGTATTAATAAAATGGATGATCAGTTACAATTACAATGTGTGTGTGTGTGTGTCGTGTTCTCTAGCCAGCGGAAAGCTGCAGTGACCGCCTCCACCTCTATTCTTAGGCTGGATGTTGTGGTATCATTTGCTAGGCTCTCCTGCACCAAACGTCGACCATTAACTTTTGCTAAAAAGCCCCAAGCACTTCTTTTGCCTCTTGACACTGAACGTCTGTGTAAATGATCAAATTCTCTGAGCGAGCATTAAGCATTATCTTGAATTAATTGCCGAATTTCCACCTCTGTGGCACCTGCTGGCCAGTCTCTGCATTACTGGCTCATCGTGATTATGACTCTACACCAGTCTGACTGCTCAGGTGGCACTTTGACCCACTCCTCTCCTCGCCTAATGTTCTCAAGGATGCAAACTTGTCTGATTGTGTCTTTTGCCTGAGCCATCCATGACCTCCCTCTTATCAGCCGCTGACCCTTAATTGCAGGCAAGCTTCATGCAGAGGGTGGTCTGTGTCTGCAGCTATCCTGAGATATGACTTCGCCTGCATTACCTTGTACCTACCTGCAACCGTCGGCAAACCAAGGATGTATCGCATACACACCACTAGGGTGTCTCTGATGCAGCCCAGAGTGATCCGCATAGCCGCGTTCTGTATGCGCTCTAATTTGTCCATCTGACTCTTTGAGATGGTAAGCAGTCCCAGGCCATAATCAACCACTGACAGGATCAGGTGCTGATATAGTGTGAAAAGCATTCTCTGCTCTATGTCAATTGCAGCCATAGTCTTAAGTGCACTAAGTCCTTTTTGGCATCTCGTCACAACACTCTCCACATGGTCCTTAAATGACAGGCTCCTGTCAAATGTAATTCCCAGATTCTTCAGTTTGCTCTATCTGTTGACGTCTCTACCATCTATCGTGAGACTTGGGACATTAGTTTTAACAATTCTGTTGTCCAGAGAACACTAAAAAAGAGACGCCTTTTCCGGATGAACGACAGCCTTCATTTCTGTACACCACTCAGTCACTTTGTCTACTGTTGCTTATAGCTCCCGAACTGTTTGTTCCCTCTCTTCCCCCTGACTATATGCAAGTATATCATCCGCAAAAGTCAGTATCCTTCCAACTCCTGGTGCTTCTAGGCTTGCAATCTTGCTCGTATACACGTTGAAGAGCACAGACGAGATGGCGGATCCCTGTGGCAGTCCTGGGGCCAAAGTGCATGGTTCAGAGGTCCATGAGCCCAGTCGGAGAGCAACCCGACGTGAAAACAGGACAGCTGCAACCCAATTCACCAGCCATAGATTGACCTCCTTCTCACTCAGTCCAGTCATTTAGATGTCGTATCTCACTCTGTTATAAGCATCCTCAAGATCCAGTCCTACCGCCATAGTTTCCTGTCTGTTCTGGAACCCTACATAGACGTCAAACGCAAAAGTGGCCGCATTTGCCCAAGTGTCTTTTCCTGGCCTGTAACTTCCCAGACCTATTGGGAGAAGCTTCCCCTTTTCCTAAAATTCTTGTAACTTTACAGCAACTATTCTTCTCCAAGACCTTCCCAAATGTGTTTTGTAAGGTGATGATTCTAAAGCCACTAAGCTTAGAATGATCTTTAAAAGGTTTTGGCAGTGGGATTAGACAGCTGCGCACCCAGTCTTGTGGTACTGATGCTGTCTTAATACTCTGGTTAAAACAGTCGGCCATCTCTGCCAGGTCTACATCGCTCAAAGCCTTCATGTGACCATACCTGACACCATCAGGCCCTGGTGCAGTGTCTTTTGCATTTTTCAAAATTTGTTTGATATCTTCCACTTGTATCATGTCTTCATAATGCATATTCTTCAAGGTGCCAGCTAATTACTTTCTAACTGCATCCCTGATGTCTACATCATTATGATCTGTCTGAGCTATAAACCTATGGAGAAAAGCCTCCTCTTTCTCCTTGTCTGTTGTCACACGCAGACCATCATCTCTACAAATTGTTCCGACTGTCATAGGCCGATCTTTTCTTTGCATCTGCCTTTGCAGTTTCCAGAATTTCCCCAATGTTTTATCGCCTCCTATATCATTCACAAAAGTTTCCCACTTTGCTCTTTTGGCCTCTTCAGCACAGCGCTTGAAAACCTCCACCTCATCTTTTTTCACATTCTCCGCCATCTCCACTTCCTCTCGTGAGCTTGAGGGTGTCTGTCGTACTTTCTTTAGCTGCTTCACTGCGGCTCTCTTTGCCTTCCATGCCTGTTCTACTTCTAGAGTCCACCATGGGGGCTGTAGAAAATTAGTTCTGGCAGTTCTTTTGCATGCTCCCCGTCTGAGGCGTCCAAGTAGGTTGTTGGTCCACTTATACTGGAAGGTCTTGCGTGCTCTCCCAACCCTAACCTTACTGAGTTTAGAAATCAGGACAGTCCATTCAGGACAGTCCATTTAACATCTAAAACCGACGACTGAGAGACAAGTGTCAAGTCAATGGCTGTGTCTGCATCTCCAGACCTCATTGCCATTCTAGTCGGCCTCCCATAATTAATGCAGACCATATCGGAGTCAACCATGGCCTCTGCAAGAGCAATTCCCTGTCGGTTTTCTCCACTGCTGTCCCATTCTCTGTTCCTCGCGTTGAAATCCCCACATATGAGTAACCTATCACCTGGTAACTCCTCCAATTCCTTGAGCCAGCTCCATTGTTCACTTCTGACAAAAGAGTCTACCGTGGCATATATATTTATGAGGTTCCAACTTAAGCCACCAATTTCCACCTGTATCCCTTGAACCTCTCGTCCACTGTGGTTCCACTGGCTCAAGTCAAGCACCACATGCTTCACTCCCTCCTTTACCACTAGACCTTGTCCATGTCTCTCCTGTCCAACAGGGTTTATATAACTGACGCCTCCCGGGCAATGATATCTGTCTGTATTTAGCTCCTGGAGCATGATGACATCAAAATCAAAAATCAACCTCTCCAGTACAGGACCTCTCTGCCTAGCACTCCGACAGTTCCAGTATCCTTCTCTTACATGATTAAAGCTCAATCTCTCCGCTTTTCGCCTTATTCTTCTAGCACCCGCCCTCCTATTTCTGTGCCTTCTTCTCTCCCCATTTCCTCGTCGTCTCCTCCTCACTCCCTCTTCACTAACCGCTGAATAATGTGTCAAGCGCAGAGCACGTGCCCTGTAGCTCCGGCGATGATTCCTATGTATATTTTCAAAATCTATACGAAAAAATAGAGTACTGCAGAAAAGGACCGGTCGCCCTAGTATTGCCTGCCTGCTAGGGAAGGGGCAATGGATGTCCCGTTGGAGTCCACACGCCTGGTGCCGCCCCGCACGCCCGCCAGACGTCCAACGTTCACGACCAGCTCACCCGTGGCCATCCAGTTCCTCAGCACGTTGACCCACCTTGAACTTGGGGGTTTAAATTCGGAGTTTGCCGTCTCCTAGATGGACTGCTGTGCAAAGCTAACAGGTTCCATCTACCCGGACTTCTCTCAGAAAGAAGGCAACATTTTGCTAAATCCCATGGACGTTAGGAAACTTTGTGCAGTCTTAAACATCTGTTGCACTGTGAAGCCCTTGTTGACAAGACTCTTCCTGAAGTTAGATACACAGTTGATTTGTTAAAAGGCTCCACCTTTGAATAGACACCACCCCAGAAAATCACTGATGACGCCGCAAGGATAGCTACAAACTCCAGCTCGCCTGTTGTTTCTACCACAGCCAGTGTAACCAACGAGGCAACAAGTAAAGAAACCTGATATCCTCGAGTATCCAGCGCTGGAAAACATTGCCGTCATGTGTTTGAACTGGTAAGAGGTTTAATTTAAGCGACAAAAACCAATTGAATACGCACAGTTTTTGCGTTGAAATAATCATGGTTGCTAGCGCCGCCATACCGGAAGTCTCAATTCTTATATATATGTATGGACAGACCAAGGACAGACCAAGAAAGGACTTCCTCAAAACCAAATTGGCGTACTCCGCAGCTTATCCGTGGAACCAACTTCTACAGCAATCCAAAATTTCAAAATATATATATAAACACACACACGTACACATATGGGGGAGGACTGCGTGGTCTTGACGCATGGCGTCTCTCACGAGTGCTTGAGATCCCAGCTCTGGAAAAAAAAGTTACGTAAAAAAAAAGTAAAGGACCCTTTTCCACGCCTTTAGGTGTATAGGGCATATAGGGCAAGACCTTTTTTTATAGACCAATTGGCACAAGATGGTTGATGTGGTCAGCATCACGCCGGTCGCCTTTACTTCCCGGGACTGCATCCGGTACCCACTCAAGGCTGGGTTGACCTGGGAGCCAAGGTCATTTCTGAAAATTAGTCCGGCTCTGCTAGGAAGCGAACCCACGACCTTCCGATCCGCGTCTAGCCACTCGGCCACGGCGACTCCCCAGGTCTGAGCCAACAGTGAAAGCTGGGATTTTTCCGTGGACTTGCGGTAATTTCCCCTGATATCTGGGTAGTAAGATCGGCTGCCCGAGTGTATTACTTAGCACGGAAAAAATCCATTGGCAGTTAGAAATCGAAAAGAGTAGCCCAAAGGCGCTGCCTGAGCAAAACTTTGAGTTAAAAATCTAACTAAAGTATTTCAGGATCCTCGCTGGTGCTTCGGAGTTCATTCTCTGCTCTGAGATTCTTCGGACTCAGGCTTGAGTCAGAAGTAAAACAGAGCACTTATGGGTTACCTCTTGTGCCATTATGATGATCCGTCGTCTAAACCTAAACACACACACATATACAAATACGTGCGTGTGTGTGTGAAGATGTTTAAACGGTTTTTTAATTAAAAACAAAAGATTATAAAAAGTGTCAGACCCGCATGCAACACTCCTTAGGAGTTTATCCAAGTATTGACGCCCGGAAATTTCGGCCAAACATTCGCCCTTCTTGAAGCTCCGAGATAACGTCTTATCTATAGCGTTGCGTGTGTTCAAAATCAAAGAACAGATAACGGAAATTGTAAAACTATACTGTAATGTTCTCTGAATTTGTCCATCCTGCGAGCTACATCCGGGAAGGCAAGGGGTCCGTGCGTTCATGAATGTATCCCTTCCTTAGGAGCTGAATGGTCTCTAGATATGGTGTCCGCCTCGATTGCTGGTGGTACCGGGTCAAGTCCCAGTGAATCCTGGGTGTAAGATCGGACGCCCGTGTGTATTCTTGCACGTAAAGTAAAGCCTTGGCAGTTGGAAAGTCGAAAAGAGTAGCCTAGCGACGCTGCCAGGACCCAAAAAAAAATATTTGGAGTTAAAAATCTACCCAGGCTTTAGTTAAAAGTAGAACGGAGCACTTGTGGGTTACACCTGTGTGCCATGATGTTGATCCAGCGAATAAACATAAACATCCTTTCCTTGCTGCTGCCCAGGGCAGACCAAGAAAGGGCTTTATCAAAACCAGATTGGCATACACCGCAGCTCATCCGTGGAACCAACTTCTACAGCCAATAAAAAAATGTCAACAACTCCTGTAGATACAATATAAAGCTTTCTGAAGATTTCTCACTGCAGTTTACATGCCCCCCCCCCCCCCCCCTCCTCCAAAAAAAAAAAAAAAAGAAAAGATAAATGGAAGTAAAGGCAGGGAAGAAGAAGAGACAGTAAGATACAACACAAGTGTTGTTATTTTATCACGGACAAAACAGCCAACTAATTTAACAACCGATGTACCCCTAATTTTTTTTTATTTCGGAAAAATGAAATAGGAAAATATAGGCAGGAGAGTTTTTAAGAAAAGAGGTTTGTAAGAATAAGAAAGAGAAGGACGAGAACATCAAAAAACACAATTTGAAAAAAAAAAAAAAATCATGTATGCTGAAAATTTATCCACGCTTGGCTGAGAATGGCAAAACTATGAATCAGACGAGATCCTAGGCAAAGACGGCTGATTTGATTCCCAGAGCAAGCTTTACTGTAGTAACAGAGATGTTGGTACACTGCCTTGGGTGGCATAGTGTCGTGATAGACAAAAGGTCAAGACGTCTGTCGCCAAGATTGTAGTACTAGTTGTGACATGATTTCCCCAGCCAATTCCCCCTTGGACGACAAGAAAATATATCATACACTATCTCAAAAACACAGACTTAGAATGTGTAAAAGCGTAAAACATGAAAACTGATGTTGTAGACGTCAGTGGCAAAATCATGTTCTGAACATCAAGGGAGGAACCAGTTCATACACAGTATTACTTCTGGGATGCAGAAGTACTCAGGTCGTTTTAAATGTTATAATTGTTTGATTGCTCATTATTGAGAACTGTCATAACAACTCTCTGGGCAGATCCATAAGGGCTCTGTCAGTGTCATTAATCGACTATTTTCTTGATACCCCCCCCCCCCCCCCAATAGGACAATAAAGGCACTTGCAGTAACATTATGAACTAAAGTAACACTTTCTGTCTAAGCTATTCGGGTATGCGAGGTAACGAGCAGGCCGACAAATTGGTTGCTGCGGCGCCCCATGGTGGTGAGCTACTTTATTATTAAAGACTTAGGGCTATCATTTTTGGGGGGAACATTGAGGTAAGGTGCAGCAACATCTTTAAAACTGAAGACTTATTACGGATGTAAGAATCCACATTAATGCATACCGTGGTAAATATAGGTGCTTTGGTTTCCGCAGCTCGGTGTTGGCAAAGCCCTTCGACAACTGGCTCAGTAAACAATTCGAAGACACGAATAGATTATAAAGGTCTGGAGAGAAGGGTACAGCTAGAAGTGACCCGGGAATCCGGTCGACTCACTACACTCATACCAATGGAAATACATCAACGCGTCTGCTTCCGAATAAGCCAGTTAAGTGATTTTGTATATTCGTGTGGTCTTGTTTGATTTATGTATGTGCTGATGAAGGTTCTTTAGCCGCAAAGTTCACATTTCGTTTGTGTTTGTTGCATTTTTAAGCTCCCTGATCTGCATTTCTTTCGGTTTCATATATTTCTACTACACTCTGAAGAGAGGCAAAAAAAAAAAAAAACATATAGTTAAACTGCTACTGACACCATTTGAACAGAAACTCTTAGATGGCTGCTGAAGATGAGGACAGAGCATTGGTGGGAATGTAATGAGTGTTGCGATGTCAGTTCACAGCTTACTATTCTAGGCGCAGCAAATGTATAAATGCGGACTCTCTGTAACACACTGTTTTTACAAACACACAGGCAGACAGAATGACTGTGTCTGCACAACTTAGTGGAATACTAATGCATGATAAGGCAGACGTGGTTAGTGCATTGTGGGAGAGCTTGTACAGTTCGGAGGAGCAGATGGATCACCACAGTCTGGTAAGACTGATGCAGCGGAGAGGAGGGGAGGAGGGGAGGTGGATGACGAGAGGTTCTGGTAGATTCTCGAGGCTCAAAGGAAAGGCAAGATGGACGTTTAATCAAAATGCTACTGGCACCTTTAGTATCCAAACTCTGCAGTGGCTGCTAAAGATGGGGACGGGGCGCCTATGGAAATGCCCTGAGTGCTGTAATGTCGGTTCTTGAATCAACTCAACTTAACTTAACTCAACTCCTTCTATCAAACGTCCTTTCTTTTCCGGATTCACACTTGAGTGTAAGAGTTCTCATAGATTGTCGATTTGTGTGATGCAAGAGGTGACTTTCGATGTACATCTTATCACAGAATAAGGTGTGTTCTCGTCAAAAATCAGCAGGCGATTTACAGAACGTCGCTCTCGTGCACAGCACACCTGAACGTCTTTCTGTCTTCAACCAATTCCCCACCCTACGTGCTTTAACAGCCAGTGCATCTTCTTGTATCCATCTTCGAGAATGTCTGCCTATGCTTCGCTTTCCGAAAACAGTACACGCAATCAGCATTCTCTGTAGAGTACCATGCCGTTCGACATAGCCGAAATACCTCAGATTTCGAGACCAGATGCTGTTTATTAGCCAGTTCTACTCACTGCTCAGATTATGAAGGATATCGGGGATTTCTTCTTCTTATCGATTCTTTTACAAAAACTTGTACAATGCAGCAGCAGCAGCATCAGCAGAAGAAGAAGCAGCAGAAGAAGAAAAAGAAGAATAAGAAGAAGAAAAAGAAGAAGAAGAATTCGATAATATCGATAAAGATAAATATAAGTAAATACCCCTTGTGGGTTTGCCGGGCCCTATTGTGGGGAAAACAAGAATAGACCCACTCTCCCCAAAAGCATGTCGTAAGAGTCGACTAACCGGGGAGCTTCCTTTGAAGTCGGAGTGCATCTGCCTGAGAGGCAAGGAACCAGCAGTCTGCATTCAATAGAATCAGATCTGTAAAACTGATGCACATACAGCACTCAGGTTTTGGAGCAAGACTGCAGTCCAGAAGTGGACGAACAACCAGAACTTTACGCCAGAGTGTACAGCTGGTGAACGCAAAGAAGAAGAAGAAGAAGAAGAATATAAGTGAATCAAAACCTTGTAACTGCAAAATGTTGTTGACATTGTTTACGGGCAAGACTCTGAATTCCCAGTATGGTAACTATAGCTCTCCTCTTTTATGTTATCTAGTGTGTCCTACGACAGTGCAGACCACCTAAGGTGATCTTGGATGTGGTGAATTTATGTTGTGAAGAACGATTTGTTTATTCCCGGTAATTTCTCTGGATAAGAGGAATTGCTTATAAGAAAATCATTTCTTGGGTCCCCGGTGATTTCTCCTTATCAGGTCTACACTGTATCTCTATTTTTGTCTTCTAAACCAAACAGTGCGAGTCAGCACGTATTAATTTGGAGAATGAATGAATTAAAAAATGTATCAATCAAAAACTGACATAACTGCACTTGGGACATTCCCGCACGTGCTCAATCTCCTTCCTAAGTAGCCAGCGAAGAGTCGATATGCTATTACAGAGGTACCAAAAGGAGCCTGATTAAAAGTCCGTCTACATTTGCCCCTTCGCGTTGACTATCACCCAGACAATCTGTTCTGTAAAGAAAAAAGTAGATTCATTACATTGCTAGAGCCCTTATAGATCTGTCCTGAGAGTTATTATAACAGTCCCTAATAATGACTTTTGAATGTTTGAAGGTACGAACAACAGATCAACATCTTAGCACATGGGTAGTAACCCATAAGTGCTCCGTTCTTCTTCTAACTCGTCTGAGTCTGAAAAAGCAGCTCAGCACAATGCACAGGGTCTGTAGCCCCTACGAGGCTCCTGAAATACTTTTGTTAGATTTTTAACTTTAATTTTGCCCGGGCAGCGCACTTAGGCTACTCTTTTCGATTTCCAACTGCCAAGGCTTTTATTTTTAAACGTGCGCAACAATACACACGGGCGTCTGATTTCACTACCCAGAGACCAGGGAGAAATTACTAGAAGTCAGTGAAAAAAAAATTCCCAGCCCTTACCGGGGATTAAACCCGGAATCTCTAGCACTCGAGACAGACATCATGCCTCGAGACCACGCAGCAGCCAGCGCCCCCCCCCCTTCCCCCCCCCCCCCCGAGTTGCTATGACAGTCCTCACTAATGAATAATTACACAATTGTAACGTCTGAGTACTTCCTCCACGGAGAAATCCCTTTTGATCTTCAGATTGTCATTTTGTAACTGACTTCTTCAACATATGCAGTACACACAAACAATAGGCGTGGCAATGGATTCCTGCCTTTCCCATTAAACAAAACACATTGTAATCAAACCAACAATACTTAAACCCAACACCTAGGTGACAGTGAAGATAACAACAAGCCGTAGATTAACCAGATGTTCGTGACCTCGTCAGCCTGCAGTTATCACGTGTTGCTAGTAACTACGAGGTTAGGTCACGACTAGTGGCGTGGTCGTGTAGTCACCTATGTTGTTGTTGTTCTCCGTCTCCTTCTTCGTCTTGGTCTTCTTCTCCTTTTCCGATTTTTTCTTTTTCTTTTTCTTCTTCTTCTTCTTTTTTTTCCCTTCTGTTTCTTCTTCTTCTTCTTCTTCTTCTTCTTCTTCTTCTTCTTCTTCTTCTTCTTCTTCTTCTTCTTCTTCTTCTTCTTCTTCTTTTTCTTCTTCTTCTTCTTCTTCTACTTCTTCCTCTTCTTCTTCTTCTTCTTCTTCTTCTTCTTCTTCTTCTTCTTCTTCTTCTTCTTCTTCTTCTTCTTCTTCTTCTTCTTCTTCTTCTTCTTCTTCTTCTTCTTCTTCATGTTTTTCTTCTTCTTCTTCTTCTTCTTCTTCTTCTTCTTCTTCTTCTTCTTCTTCTTCTTCTTCTTCTTCTTCTTCTTCTTCTTCTTCTTCTTCTTCTTCTTCTTTTTCTTCTTCTTCTTCTTCTTCTTCTACTTCTTCCTCTTCTTCTTCTTCTTCTTCTTCTTCTTCTTCTTCTTCTTCTTCTTCTTCTTCTTCTTCTTCTTCTTCTTCTTCTTCTTCTTCTTCTTCTTCTTCTTCTTCTTCTTCTTCTTCTTCTCCTTCTTCCTCACAGTCCATGTAGTATTGCGTTGGTAGTCATGTTTATCTACAACCTGATTGAGTGACTGATGTTCAACCCCAACAGGACATCACACCGAGGGATGAACACCCGGTGACACAAAGTACCACCATTCGGATAAGGATCACACGGGGCCCGGTCCCAGAAACGCCGTTCAATTATTAGGTCGAGTTATATTAAGGCCCTCGACAACAGCCACAGTGGGGCTTTAAAAATACCAAAATTTGCCTTAGACACTGGGACAGTATAACAGTAAATAATATCGATAACCTTCTGTCTCTTGTACTTTCAATCAGCTCCGACACAGATGATCCACCATGGTATGATGTCGAACTGACCAGCATCTTCTCTCTCAGTCTTCTTCTGCTTCTATTCTTTACCAACTTTCTCAATGTCACGATGCACTCCATTTTTCCAGGGGAAAGTTCTAGTTGTTCTGTCACATCTGAACTTTGGTCTTGTTTCAGTACTTGCGTTTTTCTTGCACATATGTTTCTTAGAATAAGTATATTATCCATTGTAAGTGTTTATACAGCTGCCTTTTTTTTTTTTTGTAGCGATATTTAACGTGTATAAGTAAACAGAACCCTTGTTCCCATTTGAAACTTGACACACTAGACATCTAAAAGTGTGTATACAATCTTGCTCTCAAATATAATACACGTTAAGTGTCAGCGATTTTCAATTATGGTCCTGAATTAATCTGCTATTCACTGGCCGTTTTTCTATGTACACCATTATATATGTTAATTTGATATTAAATGCTAGAATTAATTTGATATTCATTGACTGTGTGTCTGTGTACAGATTTATATGTGGTAATTTGATTATTGTATAATTTGCGTTGACGTTTCTTTAGATCCTGTTTAGTTTCATGTTCGGTGTGTGAGTATGTATATATATATATATACATACGCTGTCACTTTCTTTGCTATTGGGTAATTCTGGAGGTTATTATCATTATCACCATTTTGTAGTTTAACTCTTTGAGTCCTAGGGGGTTTAGCATCACAGGCCCAGGGGGTAGTCAAGAGATGTAAAATTGGCGCATCTTCTAGGTAGGAATTTATGAACGCATGATGCGTTTCTTGGGACTCAAAGAGTTAACATGCAAGCACTGTTTTTTTCTTCAAATTTAGAATTGCCGTTCTTTTTAATTCAACAGGTTCTCGTTTTCTCTTAGGTAGCTCCCGGTGTGAGTTCTAGGGCCCTGTCCTGGGAAAGTAAAGACAGCCGGCGTAATGCTGACCACATTACCCACAGAGTGCTGATGGTCTGTAAAAATATGGGACGCTCTGCCCATATGCCCGATGCGCCGAAAGGCGTGAAAAGGGATCTTTACTTGTTTACTTTTTACTGAAAAGGGGGGGGGGGGGGGGGGGGGGTAGTTGACTCCCTGCCCACTAACAAGCATGTCGTAAAAATCGACTAATTAGGGTGTTCTTATTTTCAAAGCTAGAGTGCTTTTGTCTGAGAGTCCGGATTTTCTGTCCAGGAAATGCGTGTGTGCGGGGTAAGGAACACGCTGAGAGATTGGAAGCTGACAGTTCTCTAAGTGGTTAGTGTTGAGCTACTTGACGATGAGGCGGGTGTGGTGAGGGTCCTCTAGGATCAGGTAGACAGTGTAACCTAACAGGCGGGTGTGGTGAGGGTCCTCTAGGATCAGGTAGACAGTGTAACCTAACAGGCGGGTGTGGTGAGGGTCCTCTAGGATCAGGTAGACAGTGTAACCTAACAGGCGGGTGTGGTGAGGGTCCTCTAGGATCAGGTAGACAGTGTAACCTAACAGGCGGGTGTGGTGAGGGTCCTCTAGGATCAGGTAGACAGTGTAACCTAACAGAGTTTTCATACCTTGAAGGATAAATTCAACGAGAGAGTTTATGGGAGTTTAGCAGAGCTTCTGTAAGATATTCAACACTGAGTGGGAAACACAGGCGGACTTTTTATCCGGCTATAACTGACATTACTAGCATGGGGGACTTTTCTTTGGCTTCTCAGGTAGAAGACTGAGCAAGTGTAGGAATGTCCCGAGTAGAAATTGTTCATTCTTTCATTATTCAAAGCAGGGCATCCATGCCACAAAGACGAACTGAAAGGAAAAAAAAAACTGCAGACAAAAATTATAACCATTTGAGAATGGATGTAAAGGCAGTTGCTGCAGCCTTCCGATGGCTTGCGGATGAACTGCACAAACTTGTTGTGATTGTAACACACTCGCAAAGTATGCTGAGAAAGGTGGAGACAGGCATGCTTGGTGCAGAGTGGCATACATCGCTTCAGAAATCCAGGATATTGTTAGGAAACGAACAGACCGAGAGACTTGCTGGCTCCCGTCGACTTGGTTGTAAATTTGTGCAGGACAAACTAGATAATGTCCAGGTTCTTTGGGAGGGAGTCAACAGTTCGGAAGCACACTTAGATCATCATGGTCTGAAAAGAAGTGTGCAACGAGAATGACTATGTGATCTGGCCAACAATCCTGACTAAGAAGAAAGACAAGAAGGACTTAAAAATGGAACTCTTCTCTGGCTGGGAGGGGGGCGGAGCGCTTATGGGAATACCCCGAGTGCTATCATTCCTAATCTTAACTCAATCTGGTCGACTCTCTACACAAAGAGGTTAAGTGAGACGCACTTACAATGAGAATGTTATTGGTAATATCAGAGTTAAAACTCGTTCCTGAGTTAACATCTAACTCTCACATGACAAATATGTTTTCAGCGGTCCTTGAAGTAACTCCCTAAATGTAGGATGTAAAACAAGCATAACTTGCTGACTGGCACACAACAATACTACACAATCACGGACATTTTGAAAAATTAAACTTTCAAGAATAGTGGTGATGTTTGTTTCAAATTTAGATAACCGCTAGCTCTTATCTCCTAAACCCAAAGTCTCAGTGGAAAACACGTATCCCACCTTTACTACAATTTCAGTTCTGACACTAATCTTTACGAAAAGGTAAAAAGATGATTTTGCTGCAAAGTCATGAGAAACAAGAGGTGGAACAGGATTAGGAGAAAGAGTTTTTGAGGACAGATAGGGAGGAGAGCGCAGAAGAAGAAGAAAAAGAAGAAGTAGAAGAAAACGGGATGAACAGGAAGTAGATGAAGAGATAAAGGAGAAGGGAGAGGGTAAGAACAAGAATTAGAAGGATCAGTCGCAACAGACTATTGTCTGTTCCTACTTGTTCCCGAGGTCTGGAATCATAAGCGATATATATGAGTAAACTCTATCATTTTCTTCTTGTTCTTACAATTCTTCGTGTATGTGTGGAAGACATAGGAAAGGACAGGGACCAAAAGGACAGAATATAAGACAGGTCTGCG
The DNA here is from genome assembly GCA_905116865.2 of Candidula unifasciata. NCBI lineage: Eukaryota > Metazoa > Mollusca > Gastropoda > Stylommatophora > Geomitridae > Candidula > Candidula unifasciata. The sequence goes on from CAJHNH020007112.1 coordinate 983,737, forward strand.
TGCCCTGATTCTTAACCGTTTAAAAATATAGTTGGTTCGTTCACTCGTTCTGTCTCTATTTCTTTTTTTTTCTTCTTCTTCGCCTTCTTTCTTTCTTTTTTTCGTCATCTTTTTCTGCTTCCGCTGCTGCTTCTTTTTCATCATCAACATCATCGTCTGATTGTGTAGATATTCATATTCTTTTATCTCCTCCTCATCCTCCTATTACTTCGTCACAAGGGGATGGGAATTTTCAGTTATATCGGTTACTGTACTAACAACGATTACTTCCTTGTTGTAATACAGGTGTACAAGTCAACACAGCAATACTGGGCCAAGTTTTTTCTCGAGCCTAATCCTTTCCGCTGAAACGGTTTATCTTATCTCCAAAGTTCCTTTGTCACCTATCTACTCGTTACTCATCCTACTACCGTCATTATAAACTTCACCCTCGTCGTCGCTAGCAACATTTTCATCACCACCACTATAATGACCTTGATAAGGGTTTAACTGGAAATATCGGACTGTATTCATTATTCAAGGCAGGGTTTCCCTGCCACAAAGACGAATACAAAAAAAAAAAAAACTGGTGAAGACCACATTTATAACCTAATTTTTTACCATTAACATCTGAGAATAGAGGTAAAGGCGCTCGCTGCAGCCTTCCGTTGGCTTCAAATTCAGCTACACAAAAATATGATTGTAATTCACTTGCAAAGAATGGTGAGAAAGGTGGAGACAGGCATGCTTGGTGCAGAGTGGCATACATCGCTTTAGACTGCAGGTGTCAATGTTAAGAGTTGAATAGTTAAAATATATTGCACGAGAAGGTTTTGGTGATAAGCGATGGTATGAAGAAAAACACGATTGTAACAATGACAACATCTCGGTCTGGAGAAAATGGTGAAAAGGAAAGTGATAAAGGGATCGGGTCAAAACACCTTACTCACTCTTGAGGACAGTGATAAGGGGATCGGACCGAAAAGCCATACTCACACACCAAGAAGAGTGACCAGGGGATCGGGCCAAAACGCCAAACTCACTCACCGAGGAGAGTGAATTGAGGGATCGGGCCAAAACGCCATACTAACTCAACGAGCTTGTGTTCAAAACACGAACTCGTAAGTTTTTAAATCTTTGGCAGCACAATGTGGTGATTTGTTGATAGTGAAGCAGAGACGTCTAAACACTTGCAACACCGAGCCCCATCTTCCCCTTGTGGGTTCCGGGGTCCCTTTGTGAGGAAAACAAGAACAGACCCACTGCCTCCTTAGCAAGCATGTCGTAAGAGTCGACTAGCTAGCAATTTCCTACGAAGTTGGAGTGCATCTGCCCGAGCGGGAAGGAACAACCAGTTGCACACCAAATTAGCCAGTGACACGGACGTACACGCAAAACTCAGGCCCTTGTAAAAAGCCAAATTCTAAATGTACGAACAACCAACGTTTTCCACCAGTACTTACAGCCTGTTAAAGAATAATAATAATAATAATAAAAATAATAATATTAGGAAGAAGAAGAAGAAGAAGAAGAAGAAGAAGAAGAAGAAGAAGAAGAAGAAGAAGAAGAAGAAGAAGAAGAAGAAGAAGAAGAAGAAGAAGAAGAAGAAGAAGAAGATAAAGAAGAAGAAGACGAAGAAGAAGAAGAAGAAGAAGAAGAAGAAGAAGAAGAAGAAGAAGAAGAAGAAGAAGAAGAAGAAGAAGAAGAAGAAGAAGAAGAAGAAGAAAAAGAAGAAGAAGAAAAAGAAGAAGAAGATGAGGAAGAAGAAAAAGCAGAAGCAGAAGGAGGAGGAGAAGGAGGAGAAAAAGAAGAAGAAGAAGAAGAAGAAGCAGAAGAAGAAGAAGAAGAAGAAGAAGAAGAAAAAGAAGAAGAAGAAGGAGAAGAAGAAGGAGAAAGAAGAAGAAGAAGAAGAAGAAGAAGAAGAAGAAAGAAGAAGAAGAAGAAGAAGAGGAGCCCCAGATGAATATTGTTTGCCGTGCAGAGCTCTCGCACCACTTGCCACATCCCATCTTGATCTTGCTGCATTCTAAAGAGTATTTGATCTTGCTGCATTCTAAAGAGTATTTGATCTTGCTGCATTCTAAAGAGTATTTGATCTTGCTGCATTCTAAAGAGTATTTGATCTTGCTGTGTTCTAAAGAGTATTTGATCTCGCTGCATTCTAAAGAGTATTTGATGTTGCTGCATTCTAAAGAGTATTTGATCTTGCTGCATTCTAAAGAATATTTGATCTTGCTGCATTCTAAAGAGTATTTGATCTTGCTGCATTCTAAAGAATATTTGATCTTGCTGCATTCTAAAGAGTATTTGATCTTGCTGCATTCTAAAGAGTATTTGATCTTGCTGCATTCTAAAGAGTATTTGATCTTGCTGCATTCTAAAGAGTATTTGATCTTGCTGCATTCTAAAGAGTATTTGATCTTGCTGCATTCTAAAGAATATTTGATCTTGCTGCATTCTAAAGAGTATTTGATCTTGCTGCATTCTAAAGAATATTTGATCTTGCTGCATTCTAAAGAGTATTTGATCTTGCTGCATTATCAAGAATATTTGATCTTGCTGTGTTCTAAAGAGTATATGATTTCGCTGCATTCTAAAGAGTATTTGATCTTGCTGCATTCTAAAGAGTATTTGATCTTGCTGCATTCTAAAGAATATTTGATCTTGCTGTGTTCTAAAGAGTATATGATCTGGCTGCATTCTAAAGTGTATTTGATCTTGCTGCATTCTAAAGAATATTTGATCTGGCTGCATTCTAAAGAATATTTGATCTTGCTGCATTCTAAAGAGTATTTGATCTTGCTGCATTCTAAAGAAACGGCTAAACCACTTCTTCTGCTGTTTCTCGAAGAATCTTGTACAAGGAGACGTTTCCACAATCTGTCTGAAAGTAAACATTTTGTTTCTGATACTTCCAAAACCGCACTGTCAATTATGAGCAGCATTTCACATATTCTAACAAGAATTGCCTTTGTACAGCTGCATCCCTTACAGCAGTGTTCTTCAACCAATGGGCCGCGGCACACTTGTGGGTCGTGAGTTGTAATTAAAAAACCAAAGACAGTAAAAGACAGTAACAAATAAACTGCCATCTGCAATAAAAAAAAAAAATGCAATGTTTAACTAGATGCTATGTAGGTCACGGGCGCAAACAGGTTGAAAAACACTGATATGTAAGTTGTACCCCACCAGGACATCACACAAGCGATAAACACCCGGTGGAGAGGTCCCGGAAACCCCGTTTAATTGATAGGCCAAATTTAGGCAAAAGCCGGGGTGACGCTACAGAACCGATCCCTGCACTTTTTTTGTGCTGTTTGGATGGATTTACTAGGCAAATGTCACATTCAGTAACTTGTCGTTGCCCCTGACCGATCTATAGTACTTTCAAATTAACGCAAAGCAGTCTGCTGCTAAAATGCCTACAGCTGAAATCCATGTGGATAATTCAGAATTACAAAGTGCGTTCACAACTTCAAATCTATTAGCGTTGTGTGAAAGTAAAGGGAAAGAAGTATAAAATACATTATTATAGCTCAAAATTACTTCCCTTGTCTAACATTATTTTGACACCATCTACTACAATAATTCTTATCTAGGAATCTCCAAACTCTGTCAGTGGAATATAACTCATTAACCACACACTTTTTTTATTAATTAAAAACAATTGGATGTTCTTGACTTCTATCACATTCACAAGTTCAGGTCTTCTGCGTTACTAGTAATGTATATCCACAACCTTCCGTCTCGCGTACTTTCATTTCAGTCAACCCTGGCACAGATGATTCTCCATGCTATGATGTCAAACTGTCCAAAATATTTTCTCTCAGTCTCCCCCTGCCTCTCATCGGCAGTGTGTAGTGCTGCGTTGTTTTGAGGCATGCTGTCCGCCTCGAGTGCTAGAGGTTCTGGGTTAAATCCCCGGTAAGGGTAGGGATTTTTAGTAATTCCCCCTGGCCTCTGGGTAGTTAGATCGGACGCCCTTGTGCATTGTTGCGAACGGAAAAAAAATCTTTTGGCAGTTGGAAATTAAAAAGAGTAGCCTAACGGCGCTGCCAGGGCACAATTTGGAATTAAAAATCTACCCAAAGTATTTCAGGATCCTCGCCGGTGCTACAGAGCTTGTGCAGTGTGCTCAGTTTTTTCAGACTCAGTTTTGAATTAGAAGAAGAACGATGCACTTATGGGTTACTACCCGTGTGCCATGATGTTGATCCGTTGTTCAAACCTCAAACCTCTCCTTTACATTACCAAAGAATGTAGATTGTCTCTGTCTGAAGGTGGTCGGTATAAAGTAAAGTAAAGTAAAGTAAAGTAAAGATCCCTTTCCACGCCTTTAGGCGTGTCGGGCATACAGGAAGAGCGCCCATATTTTTACAGACCATTAGCACTCAGAGGGTAATGTGGTCAGCATTACGCCGGCTGTCTTTACTTTTTCAGGACAGCCCATCCTGGTACTCATTTGAGGCTGGGTCGACCTGCGACGTTCGCATACCATGATAAAAATCCACGCAGCCCGCAGTGGGTTTCGATAGCGGTACATTGTATTAGGAGTCGGAATCGAAACGCCTTAGCCACAGACGCTGCAGTTTTTAACTGTTAATCTGGTGAAATATGACTGAGCTAACGTAGAACAGTTGTCTGTTATTTGGTCAGACTTGAGCTGCTTCAAAACTGTGTGTCTGCTATGATTATGCTGTCTGGATATTGAATTATTTTCGTAGGAAAAAAAAAAAAAAGGAAAACAAAACAAAACAAAACAGAGAAGAGAATGCAACATAAGAAAACAAACAATAAAAAAGTGAGATAAAAAAAGAAGAAGAAAAAAAAGAAAGCAACAAAGAAAGGAAGACAAGAAGCAAGGAAGGAAGGAATGAAGGAAGAAGAAGAAGAAGAAGAAGAAGAAGAAGAAGAAGAAGAAGAAGAAGAAAGAAAGAAAGAAAGAAAGAAAGAAAGAAAGAAAGAAAGAATGAAAGAAAGAAAGAAAGAAAGAAAGAAAGAAAGAAAGAAAGAAAGAAAGAAAGAAAGAAAGAAAGAAAGAAAGAAAGAAAGAAAGAAAGAAAGAAAGAAAGAAAGAAAGAAAGAAAGAAAGAAAGAAAGAAAGAAAGAAAGAAAGAAAGAAAGAAAGAAAGAAAGAAAGAAAGAAAGGAATGAAGCAAGGAAGGAAAGGAACAGAAGAAGCAGAAGGAAAAAGAAGAAGAAGAAAAAGAGGAAGAAGTAGAAGAAGAAGAAGAAGAAGAGAAGGAGAAGAGGAAGAAAATGAAATTAAAAAAAATTCGAGCATAAAAACAACAACAACAACAAAGACGGCCCTGCTCGTTAATCCGCTCGTGATTGCTTAAATTGCCAACGATGAAAATAAGCCAAGCAGAGACAAGAACACGCCAAAACACATTTTCCCCAAATTTTCTATCTTTTATAATGAGCTAATGAAATTTTCGCCAAGGTGAAATCCAATTAAATACGAAATCTGTCAGGTAAGGAAAGACAGCTTGCACTTTCTTGTTTAGCGTCAAAGGTGGCGTCGATTGCTTGGTAGAACGAACTGTAAGAACACATATCGAACACATGTCATCGATTATGTTTTGTGTGGGGCTATATATATATATATATATATATATATATATATATATATATATATATATATATATATATATATATATATATATATATATATACATATATATATGAAACAGTAGCATATTTGACAGCTGTTGTCTAGGGTTTCAGAACAGTGAAGGGAATTTAGAAAGTATGAAACATGATTAATCAAAGAAGAAAAAGAAGTAGAAGAAGATGAAGAAAGAAGAAAAAGAAGATGAAGAAAGAAGAAGATGAAGAAGGAAAAGAGCGTAGACGGAGAGAGATGACAGACAGACAGACAGAGACAGATAGATGACAGACAGACAGACAGACAGACAGACAGACAGACAGACAGACAGACAGACAGACAGACAGACAGACAGACAGACAGACAGACAGACAGACAGACAGACAGACAGACAGACAGGCAGGCAGGCAGGCAGGCAGGCAGGCAGGCAGGCAGGCAGGCAGGCAGGCAGGCAGGCAGGCAGGCAGGCAGGCAGGCAGGCAGGCAGGCAGGCAGGCAGACAGACAGACAGACAGACAGACAGACAGACAGACAGACAGACAGACAGACAGACAGACAGACAGACAGACAGACAGACAGACAGACAGACAGACAGACAGACAGACAGACAGACAGACAGACAGACAGACAGACAGACAGACAGACAGACAGACAGACAGACAGACAGACAGACAGACAGACAGACAGACAGACAGACAGACAGACAGACAGACAGACAGACAGACAGACAGACAGACAGACAGACAGACAGACAGACAGACAGACAGACAGACAGACAGACAGACAGACAGACAGACAGACAGACAGACAGACAGACAGACAGACAGACAGACAGACAGACAGACAGACAGACAGACAGACAGACAGACAGACAGACAGACAGACAGACAGACAGACAGACAGACAGACAGACAGACAGACAGACAGACAGACAGACAGACAGACAGACAGACAGACAGACAGACAGACAGACAGACAGACAGACAGACAGACAGACAGACAGACAGACAGACAGACAGACAGACAGACAGACAGACAGACAGACAGACAGACAGACAGACAGACAGACAGACAGACAGACAGACAGACAGACAGACAGACAGACAGACAGACAGACAGACAGACAGACAGACAGACAGACAGACAGACAGACAGACAGACAGACAGACAGACAGACAGACAGACAGACAGACAGACAGACAGACAGACAGACAGACAGACAGACAGACAGACAGACAGACAGACAGACAGACAGACAGACAGACAGACAGACAGACAGACAGACAGACAGACAGACAGACAGACAGACAGACAGACAGACAGACAGACAGACAGACAGACAGATAGATAGATAGATAGATAGATAGATAGATAGATAGATAGATAGATAGATAGATAGATAGATAGATAGATAGATAGATAGATAGATAGATAGATAGATAGATAGATAGATAGATAGATAGATAGATAGATAGATAGATAGATAGATAGATAGATAGATAGATAGATAGATTAGATAGATAGATAGATAGATAGATAGATAGATAGATAGATAGATAGATAGATAGATAGATAGATAGATAGATAGATAGATAGATAGATAGATAGATAGATAGATAGATAGATAGATAGGTGGCTCAGAAAATTGCAGTCATTGGGTTGCCCATTGCTGTAAAGTTCGAACTGTCATATCTAACAACAATAATTAACTCAGACACATTACTCACCAGTAGACATTAGGCTCCAAATAAACCTAAAACAGACAGAAGAACAAAAATAAAAAAAAAATAAAAAACCATTAACAGATAATGTCAAATATATAAACAAAAAAATTAATTAATTTAAATAACGTTGACACAAACAATACACTGCACAATATATTGCCTAGAATATTTCGCTGTATCTGATTGTAGGTGATAATAGTGAATGACGCACTAGCACTTAGATGATCGCCTAGCCATTACGCGTTCAACAGTCCACGGGAGTTTCTGACCAGAACATGGTGACGGACGAGTGAATCCTCTAGGATTCACGAAGAGTCGACTGACCCGATGATGAACGGTGGACCGGACAAAAAGGATAGGGGATGTGTTTTTGGTGAGTTAGTGGGTTTGGACACCTAACAAGAATGCCCTGGTACTATCTGCCACAGCTAGCCACACTAAAACGTTACAACGGGTATAAAGCGAGTGGAAGACCTCGGAAAATATGGAGTGATGGCATTAAGAACAGCCT
>CAJHNH020007112.1:998947-1074359 GCA_905116865.2 Candidula unifasciata
AAGACAGTTGTCTCGGTTTCTAACAAGATAACACCACTTTAGTGAGTGTAAAAGGAACCTGTTCCACGACAGTGTCATCGTGTGTAGGTTTGGATTATATCTTTTCCAACCAAACCTATAACCTTGCTGATGATTCAAACCTGAGCCATCTGCATTGGAGATGTTACTGTGTTTAACTGTTTGGGCACTCGCTCACTTCTTAAATTATAAATAAGCACATGATCCTCTTTAAACCACACTTACTTGCAAGTAGACCAGCTCCGCCGCCACCACCACCGCCTCCTGTATGAGAGGAAAAAAAAATAATTAAGTATCAGTATTACATCAATCTGACAAAATCAAATTTTCTGTCTCCTCAATCAATTTTTTATGTCTAGTAAATCAATTTTTTTTTTCATCTCGCAACTAAAATGTCTTATGTCAAAAATCAAATGTTCTATCTCACAAATTAAAAGTTCTATTCCTAAAATGAAATATTCTACCTCAGAACTCAAATATTCTATCACATAACACTTATATTCTATCTCATAAATCAAATGTTCCATCTCGCAACGCAAATATTCAACCCCCCCCCCCCCCCCCTACCCCCCGCCTAACAAAATATTTAAACTAGTTAATCAAATGTTCTTCCTCATAAATCAAATGTTCCATCTGATAAATCGTATCTTCTCTCTCGAAAATTAAAGTTTTTTTTTTCTTGAATCAAATATTTCATAAAATTAAATTTTATATTTTGTAAAGCAATTGTTCCATCTCATAAAACAAATATTTTATCTCATAATTCAAACATTCTATCTAGATCTCATAAATCAATGTTGTGTGTTGTCAATCAAATATCCTATCTCGTAAACTACAAGTTATGTTATAAAGAAATGTTGTCTGATAAATGAAATGTTCTCTCTAATGAATAAAATATTTTATTTATTGAATCAAATTTTCTGTTCTCGTAAATCAACTGTTGTGTCTCATACATCAAATGTTCTTTCTCAAATCCCATGTTCTATCTCGTTAATCAGTTAACGACAAGCAACTTGCTTTTAAATTGCAGTCAGGTGATTTCGAGCCTATTATGTTGGAAATATGACAAGGTGTTTATAACGCTAAACCACAGATGTAGACCTTTCATTTACCATGTATTTATGCATTATTTTAAAGTCACGGCGGATTGGGAAACAATAATAGCAGAAGGCCTGTTACCAGGAAGGAGGGGCAGCGAACGACCGATATGAAGATGGGCACAGTATATATATGACTCCTTGAATATGAAAGTAACAACGTAAATGCCAAAGAGCTAACACAACAATTTAAACTGAGTATATCTTCAGGAGGAATAAGACAACGGAAACCACCAAAGGCCACCCGACGCTCGGAAGCAGACTGCTGAAGACATTGCACTAAAGGGGACCAGCACTCGGGGATTCAGGACTCTCTTACGCCACCCCACCTCCACACCAGATGTATTTTAACAATGCCTTTCAGTCTTATTTCAGACCAGGGGATGTCAACCAACCAGAAGTACTAGCATAAAGAACCCATCTCTCTCAAACTATCTGTTACTCTCATTCTTGTGACCTCATTATCAAATCTGGTAAAGTCGAGCAAATTAGTTCTTTCATTTGCAGACTATCGTAACTCCACTACTTCTCCACATTCTGTGAGAACAAAATAGGGCTGATCACAACAACAGATTGTGACGGCCCTGGTTGTCCTGAAAAGGAGCATTGTTGGAGACGGCGCTACGTTGTGTTTGTCTGGCTTTTTCACGCGACTTCACAGAGCGGTAACCCAGCAGGCAATAGGGCAGCCACCAGAACGAGTTAAACCAAGCACCAGCGACAATCAGCTAAAACCCACAGAAATTGAAGCTAAGAGACCAGACCAGACTCAGAACCCCAAGTACCACACCGGACTTAGGAAGACAAAGAGCAGGTATATCATGTGTGACTTCACATCACAAAAAATAGGGCACCAAATACTTCCTTCGTATAGTAGGCCTCTGGGTGGCTGAAAAAGGATCAAATTTGGAATTTTTGTTGAAGAATTGGAATTGGAATGAAAGTACACCAGTCGGGAGAGCTGGCGAGAGACCGAGTTTCTTTCAGACAGATCATGGTGAGAGCGACGTTCTGCAAAGGACCTACTACACGATGATGTATTATTATATGTTACACGGACAGGAAGTGATGGACTGAACATTGCAGTAACCGACAGACAGTTGTTGCTCACGGTCCTAAGATCATGGACGGTAGGGAGAGGATCACAATGTAGTGATACTAGCTAAACCACACTGCGCGGTGACCGGGTGACGAACTCCTTGTGGACCGGGTTCACGCCTGGGGGTAGGCAAAAAAGCCACATTTCTCCCAGATTTACGGTATTTATCTTAGAATCAAGGCTGAAGGGTTGCGATATCCATAATACCATGGCTTCTGGATACTAAAATAAAAACTAGCCCCGGTCGCCCGACCAGCATGGTCGCTGCCAGGGAGAACAGCAGTGGCAAACTACCTTTTCGAGATGCTCAAGAAAAATCGGGTCTCCACAATTTACAATTGGGTGAAATTGCAAAATGCGCTCACCTACGGGTAAATGTGATAATGATTCCAAATCAGAAAGCCACATGATAATGATGATTTTAAATCAGAAAGCCACAAGATAATGATGATTTTAAATCAGAAAGCCACAAGATAATGATGATTTTAAATCAGAAAGCCACATGATAATGATGATTTTAAATCAGAAAGCCACATGATAATGATGATTTTAAATAAGAGATCTTGCAAATAAACTAATTTCATTGACACAAGAGAAAACCAGAGAACAGCATGACTAGAATGTCTTTGTACTGGAAGACACAGAGAAAAAATAGCAAGAAAAAAAAAACATTGGACACGTGGAATACTTACCCATACCCATCATCATTGCTGTAAGCAAACATAAAGACAGTTATAAAAACAACGCATTACATACGTATCACTGATGAATAAATCATTATACACATTCGGGAAAAAAATTAATAGATATATTATTTACTGTATCGAACAAAACCTATCGGCTTTACAAATACATTAGGATGTGATATAAACAATAAAAATGTAGTCATCATCACCATCCTGTGTGTGCCGTTGGACGTCACAGAGGTCTGGCATTAGAATCTTCTACTCCGCTCAATTTCCAGCAGTTCTCTCGATTTCTGCCCAACATTTTCAGCCTCTCGATTGGATCGTACCACTACGCTCAATTGCCTCAACTCTCTCGATTTCTGCCCAACATTTTCAGCCTCTCGAATGGATCCTTCCACTCCGCTCAATTGCCTCAACTCTCTCGATTTCTTCCCAACATTTTTTGCCTCTCGATTGGATCTTTCCACTCCGCTCAATTGCCTCAACTCTCGATTTCTTCCCAACATTTTTAGCCTCTCGAATGGATCCTTCCACTCCGCTCAATTGCCTCAACTCTCTCGATTTCTTCCCAACATTTTTAGCCTCTCGAATGGATCCTTCCACTCCGCTCAATTGCCTCAACTCTCTCAATTTCTGCCCAACATTTTCAGCCTCTCGAATGGATCCTTCCACTCCGCTCAATTGCCTCAACTCTCTCGATTTCTTCCCAACATTTTTAGCCTCTCGAATGGATCCTTCCATTCCGCTCAATTGCCTCAACTCTTAATTTCTGCCCAGCATATTTAGCCTTTAGATTGGATTCCCTCACTTATTCCTTACGTCCTTTTTAAAGACGTAATTTTTTGTTATTTGAAGCTCCACTCTTGCTTTTGCCAGGGGCCGCAATATAGGCAGGCCATCAATATGGCCAATTGCCTGAACGCGGTTTCTGGGACCTCTCCACGGTGATCCTCATCCGCATAGTGGCACTTTGTGTCATCGGGTGTTTATCGCTTGTGTGATGTCCTTGTGGGGTAGAAAGTCAGTCAGTCAGTCCCTCACTTCTCTCAATTGCCTTAACTCCCTCGATTTCAGCTCAGCATTTTTAAACTTCTCATATGTTCTTCACAATGTTTTCCTTGGAGGTCCTCCCTCTCCCATCTCAGTGCCTGTTCCGTAACTCTTCACTTCATTTCAGGGTGTGCCAAACACATCCCCACCCTCCTTGTCTCACCGCAGTCGATACAGGTATCTGTCCAGCCAATCCTCCTATTATCTCATTCCTCTTGAACTCATCCCACCCTGTGTTTACGATCAGTCCTCTCAGACATTGTTTTCAGTGGAATAATAATCTAAACATAGAGTACGGAATTAGTTTGCTCTCTCTCTCTCTTTCTCTCTCTTTTTACTCTCTTTTCCCTCCTATATTTCCTTATTTCTTCATCCTTCTCTCTCTTTTCTACATCCTCCTGCTTACGACCCCCCCCCCCCTCTCAATCCACATCTGGTCTGACTCTCTTCTTCTTTTTATTTTTTCCTTATCCTCTTTCATTATTTCGATGTCCCTATCTATCGCTTGTTTATGGTTTTCAAGAGCCTGTTGCGTCCTTTAATGTGACCAAAATATTTAAAATGTCCCTCTTTTTTTTTTGGGGGGGGGGGGGGGGAAGGGGGGGGGGGGGGGGGGGGGTTACATTTTTTTCTCAGTGATTATGTTTTAATTTACAGCTCTCCATAGCATCTGAATTTGTCTCTTTGTTTGTTGGTTTCAGTTAAATAAGACCTGCCTATTTTCAGGAGAAATAAGACAAAGAATATTTACAATTTAAAACACACACCCACATATATACATACACACACAGATACATATTTATATAGTAAAGATTCCTTTTCCTGCCTTTAGGCGCATCAGGCAAATGGGAAGAGCAACCATATTTTCACAGACCAATTCGGCACTAGGTGGGCAATGAATGTGGTCAGCATTACGCCGGTCATCTTTACTTCCCCAGGACATATATCTTGGTAACCATTTTAGACCGGCGACGCCACAACCACAATAAAAATCCACGCAGCCAGCAGTGGGATTCGATCGCGGTACATTGGAATTACGAGTCGGACTCGCAACACTTAGGCCATGATATATATATACATATATAATTTAAGCAAATACCCTAACTTAAGCGAAAATGATAGCCACACACAAAAGAATTCAATCAGATAGCAAAAAAAAAAAAAAACATCTTCGATAAAGCAGGCCTTCGGGCAGATGAAAGAGGATAAAGTTTGACATTTTTTGTTTGGTATCTACGATTACGATATAATTTAAACAACAACACCAAAGACAGCAGCTATACTTACAGAGGGGGTCCATTGCTGCCGCACCTGAATTTAAAAAAAAAACACAAATCAATTAGGCATTGTACCCACAACAAATGGGCTTTTACTTTTTATTTTTATTTTAAAGGTGGCAGGCGTAAAGTTTAACACATTACCAACCGAGTGAAGATTGGTCTACACAATTTAGGTCTTGTAGCACTATATGGCCGAGAAGCCTACCTGGTGTAGCGGCTTCAAAATCAGAGGGTTAATGGTTCAGTTCCTGACAAATCCAGACATTTTTGTTTTTACAAAAATGACCCCAGTTCGACTTAGCTTTAAGTGGGTACCAGATGAATTTCTGGGAAGTAATTGCAGCCGGTGTGATGTTAACCACATCTCCAATCTAGTGCCGATTAATCAAAACTACACTACACTTAGCATCCAGAAGCCATGAGTTGTTAACCCTTAAGTTCGGTATTATGGATATCGCAACCCTTCGGCCCTGATTCCATGATAGATACCGTAAATCTGGGAGAAATGTAGTTTTTCTGCCTACCCCCGATCGTGAACCCGGACCACAAAGAGTTTGTCACCCGGTCACCGCGCAGTCTGGTTTAGCCAGCTACGCTAGACAGCCGGGCATTAATCAATAAAATAAAGGTCTAGTTCTATATGGGAGTCGCTGTGGTGTAGCGGGTAGATGCCCGCCTGCAGTTCGGAAGGTCTTAGGGTCTTGATAAAGCCGGAATTTTTTCGAAAAAATGCTTTTAGCTTCTAGGTCGACCCAGCCTTGAGTGGGTACCAGGTGTGGTCCTAGGAAGTAAATGCGGCTGGCTTGATACTGACCACATCATCCACCATGTGTCGATTGGTCTATAAAATATAGGTTTATGCCTAAATTGCCCACTTCGCCTGATGGCGCGGAAACGGGTCCTTTACCTCCATCTCTCTCTTCTCAAACTTCTGTCAGCAAGACTTGTTATTCCTATTCCTATCACGACCGCTGGATCTGATTGTTGATTGTCATGAAAAAGGGCATTTGCTTCGATGTATCCCATATCCAAAGAAACATTACGACTGTCTCATAAACTTTTAATCATGTTCCAATTCCCTTCTTACAAAAATGACCCCCACCCACCTACCCAAGCAAGACCCATCCACCCACACCCACCCACCCACCCACCTACCGACAGGCAGAGAGACATACACACACACCATACACACACACACACACACACACACACTATCTCTCTCTCACTTACTCACTCAAATTCAAACTCACACTTACACTCATATTCTCACGCACACTTACATTCTCACACTCTCACACTCACACTCCCACACTCAAACATTCACACTCTCACACTCACTCTCACACACTCACTCTCAGACTCACTCTCACACACTCACTCTCACACTCTCATACTCACTGTCACTCTCACACTCACTGTCACACTCACTCTCTTACACTCACACTCACTCTCACACTCACTCTCACACACTACAACTCACTCTCACACACACTCTCACACTCACTATCACACACACTCTTACACTCACTCTCACAGTCTCATACACACTCTCAGACTCAGAATATGACTGTCTCTTTCTGATGATGTTTGTGATGTCGCTTCTTTGTTGTTTTTAGCTGTCCAAGTTATTTTAAGGATTCATTTATAAAACCACATCTCCGCCTGGAGAAATTGTTTGGGTTGTTTATTAATTGTCCAGGATTCATAACTATGTTTTAAAACTGTCTCTATTATAGCATGAGATATTTCTGTTCCTAACCTCCAACAGCTTGTTGAGGTAAATGGTGGAAGAGACGAAGCAGAAGAGACGAAGCAGAAGAGACGAAGCAGATGAGACGAAGCAGAAGAGACGAAGCAGAAAAGACGAGGCAGTAGAGACGAAGCAGAAGAGACGAAGCAGAAGAGACGAGGCAGAAGAGACGAAGCAGAAGAGACGAGGCAGTAGAGACGAAGCAGAAGAGACGAAGCAGAAGAGACGAGGCAGTAGAGACGAAGCAGAAGAGATGAAGCAGAAGAGACGAGGCAGTAGAGGCGAAGCAGAAGAGACGAAGCAGAAGAGACAAAGCAGAATATACGAAGCAGAAGAGACAAAGCAGAATAGACGAAGCAGAAGAGACGAAGCAAAAGAGACGAAGCAGAAGAGACAAAGCAGAATAGACGAAGCAGAAGAGACGAAGCAAAAGAGACGAAGCAGAAGAGACAAAGCAGAATAGACGAAGCAGAAGAGACGAAGCAAAAGAGAAGAAGCAGAAGAGACAAAGCAGAATAGACGAAGCAGAAGATACGAAGCAGAAGAGACGAATCAGAAGAGACAAAGCAGTATAGACGAAGCAGAAGAGACGAAGCAAAAGAGACGAAGCAGAAGAGACAAAGCAGAATAGACGAAGCAGAAGACACGAAGCAGAAGAGACGATGCAGAAGAGACGAAGCAGAAGAGACGAAGCAGAAGAGACGAAGCAGAATATACGAAGCAGAAGAGACGAAGCAGAAGAGACGATACAGAAGAGACGAAGCAGCAGAGACGAAGCAGAAGAGACGAGGCAGCAGAGACGAGGCAGCAGAGACAAGGCAGAAGAGACGAAGCAGAAGAGAAGAAGATTGTAACCGTGCAAGTGTAAGAAATAAGTGCACCTACCTCCTCCACCGGCAGCTTGGTTTCCACCGTTTAATCCACTCTGGAGGGCCATCAGTGCTGTGGAGGCATCCAAGAAGCAGTGAGCAACGAGGTCAACGATATGGATTCACAACACACAAATATACTTGTAGCAAGAGTGACAATAGAAGAGAAGGAGAGGGAGAGGAATTGCGGAGAAGAGGGAGACAGAGTTCGCAAGCGAAAACAAGAGAGACACATAAAAAGTATGATATAGAAAGAGAGAGAGAGAGAGAGAGAGAGAGAGAGAGAGAGAGAGAGAGAGAGAGACACACACACACACACACAAAGAGAGAGACAGAATATCACGATTTATAGGGAGATAAAAAGAGACAGAGAAATAGTGACACAGAAAAAAGTGAGTGTGTGTGTGTGTGTGAGAGAGAGAGAGAGAGAGAGAGAGAGAGAGAGAGAGAGAGAGAGAGTTGAAAGATAGACAGAGAGATGCAGAGAGATAGAGAAAATCCGACACAGAAACAATGAAAAGCACATACAAAGTGTGACACGCAAAAAATGTGATAAAGATATAGGGAGCAGGTAGAAAACAGAGAGAAGAGGGAGAGAGGCAGAACGTGTGATAAAGACTAAAAGAGATAGAGAGACACAGAGATACATGCAAAGGGGGATACATATACACAGAGACAGCAACAAGTGTGGTAGACAGATAGAGACACATACAAACAGAGAAAGTGTTATAGAGACACAAATAGTGACAGTTAGACAGACAAACGAATGGACCGACTATCACACAGACCGACAGGCACACACACACACACACACACACATATATATATATATATATATATATATATATATATATATATATATATATATAAAAAGATGATGGATGGAGGGTAGACATATAGATAGACAAACAGACGGACGGAAAGACAGACAGACCGTGAGACAGACAGATAGACACACAGACGGATGGACAGACAGATATGCAGAAAGACAGACAAATAGACAGACAGACGGATGGACAGACAGATAGACAGAAAGAGGGATAGACAGACATAGAGACTGATTACTTACTCATCATATCCATTGCAGCTGAAATGCAAAAACAGAAATCAAGGTAGTTAAACCAGTCCAACTGTCACATGACATGCTAAACCTAATCTGTGCTTGTAACAATTACCTTTCAGCAAAGATTTTACAGTGAAAATCCAATTTTTGTCATATATATATACACACACACACACACACACACATATATATATATATATATATATATATATATATATATATATATATATATATATATATATAAAGGAATATCAAGCAAATGTTACCAACATCATTATCTAAAAACGGTTTAAACCGTTCCTAGCTCAGAATATTGCCTGTCTATACTTTAACTGAATAAGAAAAAGACGAAGAAAAAGCAGAAGAAGAAGAAGAAGAAGAAGAGGAAGAAGAAGAAGAAGAAGAAGAAGGATAGGAAGAAGAAGAAGAAGATTCACTCAAAAATCGATCTCGGAAATCATTGCAAATACATTATAATTGCAAACTGACCAGTGAACTTTTTACAGCTTTATCGTTGTGACAGAGATGTATTCGTCCTGGTGACGTAAATATACTGTAGGCCTAAATAAATATATGGTTCTCGTCCCCAGTTCGTGTGTGTAATTAACCCTGCCTAGGGCTTCACCGTCAGATCTCTGTTTTGCTTTTGGCTTCCGTAATGAGTTTTGGGGGATAATAAAGTGGTACTTATCTTAAGAAAGAAAACAGAGGCTTTTGAGCTGAAATGCCATAGAACAATTCTCAAAATGCCTTGGAAAAAAAAGAGAAGAAATTCTGACATTTTAAAAGATCTGAACATCATGGATGATTGGCTAAGACACTTTAGGCAACCCCGTAAAAGGGCAGTTTGACCCCACCCCCCCACCCCCCCCCCCAAAAAAAAGATCGAGACTTTCAGGTTGAGAACCGTTGTTTTAGGGGTACAAAGTCTCCTTGATATTTCAAACATGAAAGGTATGCAAGGTTAGCGCAGTCGATAAGAGGCTCGCTTCCAAATCCAGCTGTGACTCGCTGCAGTAGAAGGTCGGTGTTCGAAACCGCGCTGCTCTCGGGGTTCAACCAGTGTCTAGGAAATGGGTACCAGAGTTGACACTCTAGGGTAAATGGAGGAACGTCGCTGTAGCTACAGAGTTACGTGTGGACGGCGACACAGGCGGACAATTCTTATCAGTTGTCCGAACTGGTGGCAGAGCACTTATGGTTTATAACCGTGTGCAATGACGCTGGTTCACATCTCCCGACTTTACCTTTACTTTTAATCACTAGAGTGCGTTAAAATGGAACTTACGATTTCTTGCAGGCGCAGCTGTTCCGTTAGGTGTGCCACTACTAGGTGACATCATAGCTGCAAAAACATAGCAGGAAACAGAAGCTGAGCATTAGTTTGTAGCTTCTCACAGTGGCATGCCACAAATATAACCGAGTTTATTAGTCTATTTGTATCTGGTGTGTGTGTGTGTGTGTGTGTGGGGGGGGGTGGTGGTTGGTGTGGGAGAGGGTTTTTATTAGGTGTGTGGGAGGGTTTTTAATTTAGTGTGGAAAAGGGCTTTTTTTTTTGGTGTGGGGGAGTTTTTTTTTTTGGTGTGTGTGGAGGGGGGTTATTTGGTGTGGGGGAGGGTTTTTATTTGGTGTTTAAGAAGGGCATGAAGGTGCTTGAAGGGTCTCAAGTCTTGTTAAAGTAGGTAATAATAGTGTAGTGAATGGCAACTAAATATAATAATACACTGCAAATAATATTAAATGTATAAAGAAAAAGAGATCTTTAATGCATGTTGATGGGGGGAAAGGGGGTATCGGGGGCGAGGGTGGCAAGTGGGAAAGGGACTACAGCCCCTTCGCGGTATCTTTAACCACCATGAGGATTCGAACTCCTGACTATAGTCGTAGCAGAGAAGTGCACTATCGCCTCAGATGTAGACAATAGCTGTAGGAATAGACATCTATACAGTTGGTTTGCTGGACGGACAGATAGACAGCCGGGCGGACATATGGATGAATGGAAGGATAGATGGGTAGGTGGGTGGACGGACGGAAAACAGACAGACAGAAATACAGACAAACAGACACATACATAAACATTAGTAGACTAATACAAGGACACACAGAGAGATGGATGCCTAAATTAACAAAGAGAAAGGCCGACTGATAGACAGACAGACAGACAGACTGTCAGACTGACAGATAGACAGACAGACAGACAGACAGACAGACAGACAGACAGACAGACAGACAGACAGACAGACAGACAGACAGACAGACAGACAGACAGACAGACAGACAGACAGACAGACAGACAGACAGACAGGCTGACAGAAATACAGAAGACAGACAGACAGTAGTTTGCTAGCGCAACAGCATATAAAAATCAGTCAGTCAGTCAGGAGCATGTCCTTTGCAGAACCTTGCACCTATAACGACCTTCCGGAAAACTTCTTGATCACAAGCAAGATGTCCCGCATCCGATACACCCATCTGGAGATCATCCGCCACATCCTGCACCCATATCCTCTTTTTCCTTCCTCTTCCTCTCTTTCCAGACATATGCCCCCCTCCATTGTTGTTCTCTCTAAAGTTTCCTGACGTTTCTAGTGATCAACATATTTCAATTTTCTGTGTTTTATCGTCTTTATTAGCCATCCTTCTTCAATATTCAGTTCTTTAAGTATGTATTTGTTGTTTTCTTTACCCATGATATTCTTAGAACTCTTTTACAACATTTGTATTTAAAGGCAATTATGCACTGTTCAGCTTGTTTAGTAAGTGTCCAGGTCTCACAGGCGTCTGTTGCAATGGGAAAAATGCATGCTCTTAGAAATCTAATTTTTGTAGTTCTTTCGGTCCCACTCTATAAATTATTCAGTTGTTTAAGTCTTTGAAGAGCAACTGATAGTCCACGCTTAATTTCTTTTATTGTGTCACCATTGTTGGTAATCAATGACCCAAGATAGTCACAATTTTCCACAACCTCCAATCTTTCCTCATTAACATAAATTTCTTTCCCCATATTAGTTTTATCTGTGTGCATTATCTTTGTTTTTGCTATGTTAAGATATAAGTTGTGATTTTTTACTATTTCTTTAGGTTGAGGTTATTAAGTTTTCTATATCAGTTTGTGATGTAGATAGCAATACTGTATCATCGGCATATCGGATCTCTGATATTTCATGACCACCGATATTTAGGGCATCATATTGCTCTCTAGGAATCTCGTTACTGACATTTCTCATTATATTTTCGGTGTACAGGCTAAACAAATAGGGTGACAGCACACAGTCCTGACGGACTCCTTGCTTGGTGTCAAACCAGTTGATTATTCACCATCTATTCTAACCGCTGCTTGTTGGTCTAGATAGAGCATTGTTATAAGGTGTACTACATGTCATGGAAAGACATATTAAAGTAACTTAAAATATAACGCATCTTTGCATAATCGAAGCGCTCTGCTACCAGACTTCAGGTCTAAAATGGGGGAGGCATGTCAGAATGTTACTCTTCGAGGTTGTTTTTTACCTACAACAGCGCTTTGCTGGTGTAGTTTCCACATGTGGGCGGTAGTCAACGGTTTCGCTGCCTGAGCTGCAGAGTTTAGTGCTTGGTGCAGACCTGAGAGCTGTGTTTTTCACGTGGAATGCCTTTTATTTGTGCAGCGGTTGTGTCGTGGTGTTCACTAGGACTGGTAGCCGGTTTACGTGTGCGCTGCTAGAATACCTTATATAGTAATTTTACGTGTGTATGGCCACCTTATCGTGCCCGACTACTTCCATCAACGACGCACTGAATTTTTGGTGGCGACTGCTAGCTTTTGGCGCCTCTGGCAACTGAAATATGCATTTGCTGCTGCACATATTTCTAGATTGTTCTGCTACTTATTGTTTTAATCCAGTCATCTCCTTTTGAGATGCAATTATTCGTTATTTGAAGCCCTACTCTAGCTCCTGCCAGGGGCCACAATATAGCCAGACCGTAAATATGGTCTAATGGCTGAACGCGGTTTCTGAGACCTCTCCACGGTGATCCTCATTCACATGGTGGCACTCTGTGTCATCGAGTGTTTATCCTTATGTGATGTCCTGGTGGGGTAGAAATCTACTACTACTACTAATTGTTTGTTTACCAGTTTTTCAAATGCGACAGTGGGAGACATTTCATTTGATTTTCACTGGCACAGGAACGGAGCAAGTATGGGCAAACCAGATTGCAGGGAAGCGGAAACCTCGACTAAGACTAAGAATAAGAAACGCAACATATACACAGGTAAAACAAATGAAACAAATACATTACATTTCATTGCGCTGGCCATCATTGCTCTCATCATCACTGAAAAATGTAAAAACACACACACATATATATATATATATATATATATATATATATATATATAAGTTAAGGTAAAGTTTGTCGTATATTCCGGTATTAAATTTTCTACGGTTTTAACCTGTACATACACATAAAGTAAAGTCTTGTACATACACATAAAGTAAAGTCTTGTACATACACATAAAGTAAAGTCTTGTACATACACATAAAGTAAAGTCTTGCACATACACATAAAGAAAAGTAAAGGACCCTTGTCCACGCCTTGAGTCGTATGTGGTAAATAGGGATGGACTTATGATTTATAGACCAAACGGCACTTGTTGGGTGATGTGTTCGGTATCGCGGCGGCCGCATTTACTTCCCAGGAATGTACCTGGTACCCACTCACGGCTGGTCGATCTGGGAGCCAAGGTCATTTTAGACAAAAGTCCGGCTCCTGTCAGGACCCGAACCTAGGACCTTTTGATCGCAGAAGAGCGTCTAGACACTAGACCAAGGCGGCTCCCATATGTGTATGTGTGTGTGTGTGTGCGCGCGCGCACACACACGCGCGCGCACGCACGCAAACACATATAAATATATATAATGTATATACGGACCACACCAAGTTTGTGACGCTATCGCCGCGAAGTCTGGTTTAACCGACTGCGCTAGCGAGCCGGGCTAGTCTACAGTTAAACGCAGGTGTGATCGTATTAATTAGATGTTTAAAGGTAGATGGTCAAACTACTTATGACAGGGAAAAGGTCCTTGTCTTTTTGTTATGTATACAGCCACAACGAATACGTATACAAAAAGATATAATGTGAAAGCAAGAGGTGGCCCTATAAGAAGACTGATTAATCACATTAGAAACATTGTATTAACAGGGGATGATTAAAGCAACTGCCACCCATCAAGCAATGGATAGCAAACTGTTTGTTACCACAACGCCTAACGGCAAAATTGGAAATTGACGATGATGATGCTGATGATGATGATCACAACTTCTGCAATGATCACTACAAGATCAACAACAAAATCTCTACTTACTTTGTTCTTGCTGCTCAGCCACTACCTCTGGTTCTACTGGTGGCGCCGCCCGTGCTCCTCCTGCAGCACCTGCTGCAGCTGCTCTCTGGCCCCCGCCGCCCAAACCCATAGAGCCGGCAAATATACTCATGGGGTTCATTCCTCCCAGAAGCTGAGCTGAGGACATGCACAAAGTGTCACGATTATCGTCACTACAACCAACTACTGCACGAATTTTCTTGTTTTGTGCCGCTGTGGGTTAACGGAAAATCGATATATAGGGCACGCTAGGTTTACGGTATACTGTGATGTTGTGGAGTCTAGAGGTTTCACTGATTCTCTCAGCCCTTCGTCATTATCGTCATCGTCGTGTTCGCCGGCTGTCAACTGCGACGGAACGTTCTGGTTGTTCGTCCCCCAGTGGACGTTAGTCTTGTTGCAGAACCTGCGTGTTTAGTGCACATCCTTTTCTCAAAACTACATTATTTGTATGCAGATTGTTGGTTCATTGCTTTCCATGCACATACACTCTGACTTCCAAGGAATCTCCAATTTAGTCGGTTTTCACGATACGTTTGTTGGGGTAGCAGTGGGTCTATTCTAATTTCCCCCACAGTGGGGTCCCAGAACCCACACGGGGACTTGGTCTTTATGGTCATCGCCTACCTCTTGGTGTTTCTACTTTAATATTGTATGATCTAGCTTCTGGTATCATTGCATCTATTCAGATTAATGACCAAACCATTAAGGTCTTTGTTTTTCAATGAATTTAAAGTTCTGAAACAATAGACTTTGTAAATTCTTTGTTTCTCACATGATCTCTTTTAATTTGTTCACAGCCTTTCTCAAACATCTCGTTTCGGAGAGGGTTAGTTATCTTTCGTGTTCATCGGTATGATCACACAAGGTTGGTATGAAGCTGCCATGATATTGATTCATCGAAAAAAAAAAAAACATAAACCAAGCATATTGCTACAGACTTTCTCTGATAAATATGTTGTTTTTGGGGGCCTGAGCGCTCTGTGTAGCTTACAGACAAACTGTATATATACTTATATAAATATAGCTTACAGACAAACTGTATATATACTTATATAAATATAGCTTACAGACTGTATATATACTTAAATAAATATAGATTACAGACAAACTGTATTTATACTTATATAAATGTGTAGTCATGTAGCAAGCAAGTTGGTGGCAGGGAATGAGTGTATGTATGTGTGTGTGTGTGTGTGTGTGTGTGTGTGTGTGTGTGTGTGTTTTAAAACAACTGCGCGTTTGAGTATGCGAGCTGAATTTTAGTAATACAGTGAGATAGTATTTTGGCTACAGGACACCAGTATCACACATATATTTTCGTGTAGGGAGTCGGCAGTCCAAACCCAAGTTCAAGGTGTCTCCTTCGTGCCAAAGAACTGCATGGCTGTTGGGTGAACTGTCGTTAACGAAGGCAGTCAGGACGTTGTTGGGGCGACGCTTGCTGGTGGATGTAATGTCCTAAATGCCTTCCCCAGCTAATAGTAGGGTACTGCTGGGGTGACAGTTTATTAACCCTCACATAATGCTTCAGGTTCAAATGAACACTAGGCACAGCCACTGTTTTGCTTCTGCTAGACTGTGGAAGTTGCTTTTTTGCTCAATTTGTAGACTAGAAGTATATAGTTTTGCTACCCAGCTTCTGAGTTGAGTGCATGGCGTGACACTGTGAGCTACAGATTTCATTTAGAATGTTTTTCACCTGACCAACGTGATGGTGTGATTTGTAGATTCAGAAAATAGCGCGATGCCGGTTGTCGCAATATTGGTGGGGCCATTATTTGATTAAAATTGATCACGTGTGCAACTGCTGATCTTTTGGTGAATTCTGCTACCATCAATGATGAACTGCATTTCTAAAGTCAGACTGTTTGTGTTAGCGCTTCGAATGGCTACCACATGCTTTTAATGCGAGTGTGTGCTAGATTTGCTGACACAGAGGTTTGTCTTTCCACAAGGGACTGTAATAAACATTCTGTGTATTTTTCGTTGGCACAGGAGCGGAACAAAGATGGGGTGACCCGTTTGCTATGAAGCTGAAATTAACATTACCAGATTACCAGATCAAGTCTAAATCAGGCCCTGTGTGACGTATAAGAGCATAATATGATAAAGACGATGATGATGATGATGAAGGTGATAAAGATGATGAGAAGGATGATGCCTTACTAATATCCTTAGGAGCTGCAGCAGCGTTAGAAGAGCCCAAACCCATCGCAGCCAGCGTCATCAGGTCCTGAGGTTCTGAAAACACGAAGAAGGACAAAGGAAGTAATGACCAACCAATAAAATATATCTCTGACAGGACTCGGCTTCTGGTGTCAAGTTGTTCGTCCATCGCGAGTGATGAAGACCACATTCATGATTTGATTTGATTCAAGAACCGACATCACAGCACTCGGGGTATTCCCATAAGCGCTCCGTCCCCATCTTCAGCAGCCAGCGAAGAGTTCTGATAATAATGGTGCCAGTAGCATTCTGATTAAACGTCCGTCTTGCTTTCCTCTGAGCCTCGAGCATCTGCCAGAGCCTCTCGTCACTCCTCGCTGCATCAATCTCACCAGACTGTGGTGTTCCATCTGCTCCTCCGAACTGTACACGCTCTCCCACAAGGCACTAACCATGTCTGCCTTTTCATGTATCATTCCACTAAGTTGTGCAGAGCCAGCCAGTCTGTCCCCCTGTTCATTTCCCAACACACCTGCGTGCCCCGGTGAAAAAATCCAGACAATACTACTTGTGTCCTCCGTAGCGAAGCATGCCACTCTGCACGAAGCATGCCACTCTGCACGAAGCATGCCACTCTGCACGAAGCATGCCACTCTGCACGAAGCATACCACTCTGCACGAAGCATGCCACTCTGCACGAAGCATGCCACTCTGCACGAAGCATGCCACTCTGCACGAAGCATACCTGTTCTGATCTTCATCCAAAGTAGTAATTATCAATAATTGCTGGATGAAAGTGACTTGCGCAAGGACTTGTATTTAAATAAGGAAGAGTTGCCCAATTCGTCGACCTCACTCTCTCGCCTGAGTCAATCTAGATCCAATGTCAGGACAATGTTTTTAAATTGTCTTAGACTTATGATGTCAGGGTAGATTCTCTCAAATATTCGCACACCCTTCTGCTAGTAGCACTTATTCCCCATCGTCTGTTCCACATTCCTCTAATATACCGTTTGATTGGAGTCTTCTCCTTCAGTTTTTTTCCTAGGCATGTTTCTGTTGTCGGCTGTGGCTAAGTCGACTCGAACGCTTTGTAATGCCGCGGTGCCAGGTTCGATTCCAGCTGCGGGCAATACGCCTTGCATTGGTTTCGACAGTGATATCAAGAAAGCCGACCGTTCAGGAGCAACGGCAAACTACTGGACGTAAATTTGCCTAGAGAAACCACACAACAGCCAGGGGTTGCTGGGGTTGGTTCTGCAACGTCCTGTAAAGGATACGCAACTAACCTGTTTCTGTTATTTTCTAGCTGCTGGTACAAGAGAACAAATTTGATAAACAAAAATACTTACTTATTCCGGATGCACTCGGCAACCCACCTGAAAAACGAGAACATACATAACTAGATGATGTATCAGAGAAAACTTTAAGCGCAATGGTAAAAGTCATGTATGAAGCCTACACTGCTGTTAGTAAAAAAAAAATTAAAAAAAAAGTAAAGGTCCCTCTTCTACGCCTTTAGGCATATAGGGATAGACCTATATTTTTATAGACGAAGCGGAACAAGATGGGTGATGTGGTCAGCATCACGCCGGCCGCCTTTACTTCCCGGGACTGCGCCCCGTACCCACTAAAGGGTGAGTCGACCTGGGAGTCAAGGTCTTTTTTGAAAAAAGTCTGGCTCCTCCAGGGAGCGAACCCAAGACCTTCAGATCCGCACGCGAGAGTCTAGTGGCTACGCCACGGCGACTCCCCCACACTGCTGTAGAGGGCATCTATTACGGGCTCGTTAATAAATACTACAAAGCACCTTTTGACATTTCAACTAGGACCTGAAAGTCAGATCTATTACTATACTACTACAGGACAAACAACATAAAATAGTGAGAGTTTTGCCGACTATACTGATACAAGAATCAACAACTCAACACACGAAACATACAAGTCAGATCTATTACTATACTACTACAGGACAAACAACATAAAATAGTGAGAGTTTTGCCGACTATACTGATACAAGAATCAACAACTCAACACACGAAACATACAAGTACGTGCTCCGTCTTCCGCAGCAAACGTCTTCAGGTGCAGATGCTAACTGCTCCCGTAGCACACTGAAAATAAACTCGTAGTTCTCTTTCTTTCATGTCTTCCTTTCATTCCTGATCCACATATACTTCCTCGTTCACACGTTCTTACACATTCTATGGTGAGAGTAAAGTATTTATACAGTACGAAAGGGTCGCTTGTCAAAGGAAAAAACCTACAATTGAACACAAATCTCTGTTGCTTAAATACGATAGCAAGCTTCATTGCTTAAAGGAACAGAATAGTTCAAGTAAAAAAAAGGTCCTTTTTCCACGCCCTGAGGCGTATAGGGTTCAGAGGCTAGACTTATATATTTATATACCAATCGACACAAGATAGTGATGTGGTCAGCATCACGCATGCCGCCTTTACTTCCCAGGACTGCACCCGGTACCCATTCAAGGCTGGGTCGACCTAGGAATCAAGGTCAATTTTTTTTAAAGTACGGCCTCGTCAGGGAGCAAACCATCGATGCGAGCGTCTAGCCGCTACGCCACGGCGACTTCCAGTTCAAATAGAGCTCTAGATTGTTCAGTTACGACAGCAGGACGGAGAAAAACAGCAGGCTGTTTTGCTAAACGAGAAAACGATCTGTGATGCAAGATGGGAGGCTCATTCGCTAACAGAGAAAAGAATCTATGATGAGAAATGGCAGTCTATTTTGCTAAAAGAGAAAAGAACATATAATGTGAGATGGCAGGCTGTTTAGCTAAAAAATAAAAGAACATATGATGTGAGATGGCAGGCTGTTTTGCTAAAAGAGAAAAGAACATATGATGTGAGATGGCAGGCTGTTTTGCTAAAAGAGAGAAGAACATATGATGTGAGATGGCAGGCTGTTTTGCTAAAAGAGAGAAGAACATATGATGTGAGATGGCAGGCTGTTTTGCTAAAAGAGAAAAGAACATATGATATGAGATGGCAGGCTATTTTGCTAAAAGAGAAAAGAACATATGATGTGAGATGGCAGGCTGTTTAGCTAAAAAATAAAAGAACATATGATGTGAGATGGCAGGCTGTTTTGCTAAAAGAGAAAAGAACATATGATGTGAGATGGCAGGCTGTTTTGCTAAAAGAGAGAAGAACATATGATGTGAGATGGCAGGCGGTTTTGCTAAAAGAGAGAAGAACATATGATGTGAGATGGCAGGCGGTTTTGCTAAAAGAGAGAAAAACATATGATGTGAGATGGCAGGCTGTTTTGCTAAAAGAGAGAAGAACATATGATGTGAGATGGCAGGCGGTTTTGCTAAAAGAGAGAAGAACATATGATGTGAGATGGCAGGCGGTTTTGCTAAAAGAGAAAAGAACATATGATGTGAGATGGCAGGCGGTTTTGCTAAAAGAGAGAAGAACATATGATGTGAGATGGCAGGCTGTTTTGCTAAAAGAGAGAAGAACATATGATATGAGATGGCAGGCTGTTTTGCTAAAAGAGAAAAGAACATATGATGTGAGATGGCAGGCTGTTTTGCTAAAAGAGAGAAGAACATATGATATGAGATGGCAGGCTGTTTTGCTAAAAGAGAAAAGAACATATGATGTGAGATGGCAGGCTGTTTTGCTAAAAGAGAAAAGAACCTATGATGTGAGATGGCAGGCTGCTTTGTTAAAAGAGAAAAGAACCTATGATGTGAGATGGCAGTCTGTTTTGCTAAAAGAGAAAAGAACCTATGATGTGAGATGGCAGGCTGTTTTGCTAAAAGAGAAAAGAACATATGATGTGAGATGGCAGGCTGTTTTGCTAAAAGAGAAAAGAACATATGATGTGAGATGGCAGGCTGTTTTGCTAAAAGAGAAAAGAACCTATGATGTGAGATGGCAGGCTGTTTTGCTAAAAGAGACAAGAACCTATGATGTGAGATGGCAGGCTGTTTTGCTAAAAGAGAAAAGAACCTATGATGTGAGATGGCAGGCTGTTTTGCTAAAAGAGAAAAAAACCTATGATGTGAGATGGCAGTCTGTTTGGCTGAAAGAGAAAAGAACTGGCATGTAAGACGGCAGATTGTTTTGCTAAACACGAAAACAAGATATATGGTTCGCTCTCTCTCCGGGAGCGCCGCACAGAGCATGAACTCTGTAGCTCCGGCGACGATCCCTGGGAATCTCTGTTAAAAACTGCACTCGTGAACTAAAGGGCCCAACCGTGAAACTTAACTACGACTTTTGAAACGCTAGGCAGACAGCTTGACCATTTCGTCTCGGAGACTCCCGAAAGCAGGATGGGACTGTCCACTTATGTGAACAGAACCCGAGTTGTGTAATACGCCAAAATTGCATCCTTAAAATTTCACGGACATTGTTTACATCAGCTTACAGTAATGCATGACTGAAGTCCGTTATTTAAAAAAAAATTAATGCATGAACTAATTAATTAATCAATCAATTAACATCCCTGAGACAGGTTTAAGTTATTCTCCCCAAACAAAGTAGGTCACATTTCTTTCATTCATAAGTTTGTTGGGTTTGTTTACTTTCCTGCAGGTTGAGGGTGTGCCGTCTGTTGTTTGCTTTTTGGCTTGTCTCGCATTTACGTTTTTTTTTTTTTTTCAGAGAAAAAGACATAGGTTGCTGCACTCTATAGGGTGGTTGTGTTAGACATAGTTTGTCCATGTTTTTAGAGTGTTAAAAGCACTAGCGTGCTAAAATATACAACACGCGATATCAATAACATTGCCGAAAACTCCCGTAACCTCATGGCAAGGAGACGTGGCTCAAGGTCTACCAATCAGAAGTGAGCTAGTGTGTATATGGGCGGGATCTGAAGACACCAAAGTTCGTTTTACCCATCTCTGCACCCAGGATGGATATTCCCATACGTAGTACGCCTAGCAGCCTACGAAGATCCACTAGTAGTAATCTGTTTACAAGTTCGTCTTTTTTTTTTTCACCTGCTTCTTTCGTTAACACAGCGGTTCTCAAACAAGAAATAAACTATTTGCAACCGTGACGAGGAAAGACAAATACAAATTTAACTCGAAAGTCTATACATGCCTTCTATAATAATTTTACAGTTTTTTAACTCACGGCACCCAGTTTGAGAACCGCTGCTTTAATGCATCGTTAGCCTGACCCAGTGACGTCAGCAGCACGGCCCGTTAGCAGGAACCGGTCGTGGTCAAACCATCTGACCTATTATCTACCGCTAAAGCCTACAATCCTCCAGATATCAATTTGGCTAGGTCGATATCTCCTTGTTACACCTAGAATGATTCGTAAACATTACAATTCTCTATTTTTCTTTTGTCTTCCGAAGACAATGTCCATGTTTGACACTGACAGCATAATGATTGAATATCTAAATCAGTAACACCACGAACACAACTCACCACGTAATAGGCCCTGTAGGTGACTTGGAAGCTCTGTTGATAATAAGAAAGCTTACATCAATGACAGTAAGCATATAGGTAACAATTCATATGTTACAGAAGTAACATATAGGAATCTTTATGTACAGAAAGGGGCTGCGTGGATCCGAGCCATGGTGTCCGAATATTCAAAGCAATACATTATTAGAACGATCTACAAGATAGATTCCAAATCCCGGCGACCAATACCCTACTTCTAGTTAAAAAAAAAAAAAAAAAAATTAGGGACCCCCCCCCCCCCCTTTATCATTAAAATATTATCATTACCACCACCATAGGCAGTGCCTATAAGCATAAGCGGTAATGTTTCACCACTCAAGACCGTCATCAAGCAGATCACAGATAATTAAACCATACCAAAACAGGTACTTGCGGTTAATCTTGTTCTTTCTCTAATTGTTCTTCATCACCCCCTCCCCTCCACCCACACGCTGACCCCCGACACATTAGGCTACTGCTGTCCCAACCCCTCGACTGTTGTGCTGTTCCAATTCCCCCCACCCCCCTCATTCGACGTAGGCAGTTACCACCCCCTGGCTTGTGTTCTTAGCCTTCCTTTATTCCTATGTCACTGTGGATTACAATGCAAAGACATTCTAGTTATCCTGTTCTCGGGTTTGCATCCTAGTTAGTTCATGCCTAAATCCAGCAGTGCTGAAGTCAAACGAGAAGTAAAAGAAGACAAATAAATGAAACAATGTCCCTGGCTACAACATGCAAAAAGTGTGACGACAAAAGAAGAGGATAAATGCTGGATTATAACAGTAACATGGACTTACCCAGGCCATTGTGAGGTCTAACAGGTGGTTTAGCTGTTGTAGTTGTGGTTGTGGTTGTAGTTGCTTGTGGTGGTGCTGCTAAAGAAAATAACAACAACAAAATTAAAAGCAAAACATATGAGTGAAACCTTGTACAACCTGCTGAGAAACAACCGACCCGGCTGCTTCGAGATACCAGCTAAGTGATTTTGTGTATCTGTGCAGTATTGTTTCATTGTATGTGCTGATGAAGACTCAATAGCCGCAAAGTTCACGTTTTGTTTGTATTTGTTACACTGTGAAGCTTGCTGATGTACTTTTCGTTCGGTTTTATATCTTTTCTTGTACACAATAGGCTTTCATCTAACATGCGTACAATAATCAATGCACTAGAAAGAAAGAAAAAATTTACAATTTAGATCAATATACAAAAGGAATTAAATAATTTTCTTTATAAAATGCATCTACAATTTTATACTACAACTAATAAATATTGCATTGTCATCCACAAAGTGTGAATGCTAAATTTTTCGGGAAACTAAACAAAATTGGAGGCAAAGATTTCACCAGACACGAGAGTGACCGTAATAAAAGCCTATAGACATTTTTAGATGAATAGTCGCTTTTTAATAAAATATGTTGATAAGAATTTATCGTTGAGCAATAATATAATAAGAAAACTCCACAGGGGAGCATATACAGCAGGGATCCACCGTCATCAGTAGAAAGATCCTTCGTCGATGGTTGTTTCGGCCCATTACTTCCTATACAGTCTCGGAAGGTGGGCCCGACCTGGTTCATGACTCCAGGCCTCGATCTTCCCCTGCTGCTCTTTATCGGATTCGACAGGAACAAGGCGATGTGGTGACTTTGCAACAGGTGCTGTGAGATTTGGTGTTATATTGTCGCTGCGGTAGCAAATTAGATCAGTTGACTACCCCTACGACCAGAGTGACAAGCTTACGGCTGGTTCATTGGACAACTGTTAGACTTTCGCAGAGAGACACCGGCAGACATTTATCGAACACGTTGGCTCTTAATAGATAAGAAGTTTTTTCCTACTAGCGACTCGGACCAGTCTACCGAAGAACATCCCCCACGTCATTCCGTTGCGTCCAGAGCCAGCTAGAAGCTCTTTCAGCAGTTTCTTCCAGTTGTTTTAGTGACCGTTTACGCTTGTTTCCTCGCAAACTTAGTTGCTTTAGAACATTGTACATGGTAGTGCAGATAGAATCTCTTGCGCCTACCTTCACGGCGACTATTATTTATTACTGTGTACCAAATTACAACTGCAATGAAACATTTTATACAGCATTTGGTGGGTGTTTTTTGGTCTTGAAAAAGATTAATAAATATCCCTGTGTGGGTCCTGGGGGCCCATTGTGGGAAAAACAAGAACATACCCACTGCCAGGCCAGAGAGTCGACTAATTGGGAGCTTCATTCGAAGTAGAAGTACATCTGCCTGATGGGCTAAAAACTAGCAGTCTGCATACACATTAGTCAGACCTGCGAAACGTATGTGCACGCAACAATCCCTTTCTGGAACAGACTAGAGTCCAGAAATGGACGAACAACCAGAACTTTCTGCCGGAGTTTACAGCCGGTAAAAAAGAAGGAGATTAAGAGCCTACATCAGAGCCTCTCCTAGACGTTTGGTTGTATCGCCAATCTTAAATTTTGTGTACATGTGACTGCGAGGTCGTTTGAATTCTGTTCAAAGGCATAGAATAATGACTTGGTGATCTGCTGTCTCAGGTGCCAGTCTACTTGTGCACATGGCTAACTCACCAATCTTACTTACATTTTGTGTACATGTGGCGGCGAAGTGGACTGTGCCCTGTTCTCAAGCGTAGAATAATGACTTGCTCTGGTCTGTAGTAGTAATCGTCTTGGTCCGTTTGTCGGCCCTGTGGCTAAGTCGATGCGAACGCTTCGTAATGACGGGATGCCAGGTTCGATCCCAGCTGCGGGCCATGCGCCTTGCGTTGGTTTCGACAGTGGTATCAAGAAAGCCTACCGTCCAGAAAGCAATGGCAAACTACTGGACGTAAATTTGCCTAGAAAAAAAAACCACACAACAGCCAGGGGGTTGTTGGGGTTGGTGCTGCAACGTCCTGTAAAGGATACGCAACTAAACTAACCTTGGTTGTGATGCATGTTTTGAAGTTCGAAACCCTTTATACCAGTGTGTCCCAAACGTTTCAAAGTAGCGGCCCCTTTTGTTTTTGAAAAAAATAAAAAAAATTTTTGGGGTGCCCTTACCTAAGGAAAAGTATGACTTTAAGTTTGCAAGACATAAAAAAAAATCGTCTATCTTTAAATATTTGGCGGCGCCCCTGAGCAGAGATCGCGGCTCCCCTGGAGCGCCATGGAGCACAGTTTGGGAATCACTGCTTTAGACTGTAAATTTCTCTTATCTACAATAAGGAGAACGGCTGGTCGAAAGATTAAGAACCACGGGCTCTCATCGCCGAGACCTAGGACCGAATCCTCGGTAAGCATGCGATTTGTTTTGTGCAGAAAACAAGAAAGAAAAACAAAGGCACTTTGATCGTAAGAATAATCATTCATGTTCTATTCATATAAAAACTAGCCCTCGATAGTTCTATTTCTTATTGTGCATTGTGAATTTGTACTTCCCGTAATTTTTAGGACGAAATTTTTCGTTATTTGAAGCCCTACTCTGGCTCTTGCCAGGGACCGCAATATAGCCTGGCCATAAATATGGTCTAATGGCTAAACGCGGTTTCTGGGACCTCTCCACGGAGATCCTCACCTACATGGTGGAACATTGTGTCATCGGCTGTTTATCGCTTGTGTGTTGTCCTGGTGGGGTAGACAGTCAGTCAGTCAGTCAGTCAGTCACTTTAATTTCTTAATATTTCCAAAATAAATTCCACAGTGCATTTGTGCATTTTTAAAGCACGACTGCTATATGTACACCTGCAGGCCGATACATCCGACTTCTGCAGCCATCTGTTGACCGAGTTACGCTTCCTGGTTGATTACCTTATTAATGTATAAAAAAGCAAAAGTGACTTACCAAAGTTGGGAAACATTTGGGCCAGCATGGCCATGGGATTATTAGCAAACATGTTGGCATTGGGCACAGCTGTAGGGGTCTTCGGTGGTTCTGCGGGAGAAGAGTATTATGCGTTAATCATGTTCACCACAGCACAAGTTGCGTCATATCATACATGTTATTCAGTCATCGTAAAACAGTTAGTTGCGTATCATTGACAAGAGTCTGATCTCGATACCATTGTCGAAACCAATGCAACACGGCCTGCTGCCAAATCACCTGCAGTGGGATCGAACCCCGCGCCTCGAAATCACGAAGCCTGTGCGCAATGCCTAAGCCAGCAACTCAAATGATCAAACTAGGATGGTGGACAATGACGAGTCTCTGACGCTAACATGATTATGTGACATGGGAGTAAAGTAGGGCGAGTCACATCTATGTTGGCTTCCTGGTTGAAAGATATTATCAACTTCTTGTAGAAGCGAAAGCAAATGAATCTTAAGAACGCTCCTGCATTGTAGGACAACACACATATGGGAATTCCCAAGTAAAGTTTAAAAAAAAAAGGAATGATTCGTTTTCACGCCTCAGGAGCATCGTGCATATGGGAAGAGCACCCATGTTTTTACT
Source organism: Candidula unifasciata (assembly GCA_905116865.2). NCBI lineage: Eukaryota > Metazoa > Mollusca > Gastropoda > Stylommatophora > Geomitridae > Candidula > Candidula unifasciata. The sequence continues at coordinate 1,025,267 of CAJHNH020007112.1, forward strand.
TCCGTCTTTACTTCCCCAGGACATTCATCCTGATATTCATTTTAGTCTGAGTCGACCTGCGACGCCATATACCATGATGAAAATCCACACAGCCAGCAGTGGGTTTCGATCTCAGTATGTTGAAATTACGAGTCCGACTCGCAACGCCTAATCCACGGACGCCGCCGGAATACCCAAGTGCAGTGGTATTAATCGTAAAAAATATATTCAATCAAATTATTTCACCTTATTGTGTCGTTATATTTTACACAACACTCGAAGAGATTTCTCCATTCGATTGTATCCTACATAATTTTTTTTTATATCATGTATTGAATCCAGAGCAGAATGCAGAGGTGCTTAACCATAAGTGATGATGCATTAGGGTTCGAACCGGTTAAGGGATGAAGAGATGCTGAACCCCACATGGTGGTGTACCAGGGTTCATACTGGTCAAGGGATGTCGAGATGATAAACCACACATGGTGGTGTACCAGGGTTCATACTGGTCAAGGGATGTCGAGATGATAAACCACACATGGTGGTGTACCAGGGTTCATACTGGTCAAGGGATGTCGAGATGATAAACCACACATGGTGGTGTACCAGGGTTTATACTGGTCAAGGGATGTCAAGATGATAAACCACATATGGTGGTGTAAAAGTAAAGTAAAAGTAGAGGTCCCTTTTAGACGCCTTTAGACGTATAGGGCTATATTTTTATAGACCAATCGGCACAAGATGGGTGATGTGGTCAGCATTACGCCGGCCGCCATAACTTCCCAGGACTGCACCCGGTACCCATTCAAAGCTGGATCGCCCTGCCAGTCAAGGTCATTTTGTTTTAAGGCTGGCTCCGCCAGGGATTAAACCCACGTCCTTCTGATCCGCACGCGAGCGTCAAGGCGCAACGTCATGGCGAGTCTCTAGCTGGTGTACCAGGATTCATACTGGTTAAGGGATTTCGAGGTTCTAAACCTCACGTAATAATGTACCAGGTTTCAAAACGGCTCAAAGATCTAGAGATGCCGAAACACACATACTGATGCACCAGGATTTATACTGGTCAAGGCAAGATAAAACTCTACAACAGCACGATGTGCCTATGGTCGAGGCAGCCAGAAGAGCTAGAAACAGAACCTTATATCTCCCTCGACACCCACAGCGGTAAAAGAGGAAGTGAAGAAGAAGAAGGCAAGCTGGAGTGCAGAACCACACATAATGATATTCCAGGGGTCACACTCGTCAAGGGACTCTGGATTGCTGAACAACACATAATGATGTTTTAGGGGACATATTTGTCAAGGGATGCTGAAGTGCAGAACCACACATAATGATGTTCCAGGGGTCACACTCGTCAAGGGATGTCTAGATGCTGAACCACACATTATGATGTTCCAGGGGTCACACTAGTCAAGGGATGGTGGAGTGGTGAACCACATATAATGATGTTGAAGGGGTCACACTCGTCAAAGAATGTCTAGATGCTGAACCACACATGGTGGTGTACCAGGGTTCACACTAGTCAAGATCCATCTACAACTGTGCCGTTTTCATAGTAAGACGTTCCTAAGCCAGACTACTTTTACCTGAGAGGTACAGAGCCAACCACCGGTACTTAAATAAGCCACATTTGTAAAAATAAATGTATACGCAAAAGACTCTAATCCCGAACAGCTGGGTTACACCCAACTCCGCCAGGACCTAAATCTACGGCGTTCCGAACTGCAAGTCAACGTCTAGCCACTGTAATAGGCGGCTCCCCATTAGGCACATAGGGCTAGACCTATATTTGACAGACCAGTCAGTACTTAGTGGGTGATGTAGTCAGCATTATGTCCGCCGCCATTACACTTTAGGACTTTAGCTGGTACCAGCGCAAGGTTGAATCCACCTGAGAGACAAAATCATTTGATTAAAGTCCTCCTCCGTGAGGACTTGAACCCCCGATGCTTCGATTTGCAGGCGAGCGTCTAGGCACTAGACCACAGTGGCTGCCCGTTATATAAAAGTAGTAACAATCAATAAAGTCTTGAAACTTCACAGAGCCAAAGATCAATCACAACTGATGACAGTATGTACTTACCCTGCTGTGTGTTCTGCTGCTTCGGTAAAGCGCTAAACGCCTGCATACCTGAGTTTAGAGATTATACACGTTAGTTATGACATACCGCATCATCATCGTCATCAAAACTACAACAATCGTAAACATCATCACATCATCATCATTATCATCATTATCTTCATCAGCATGTGTAATATAATGTAATGTTAGTTTCAGCTTTACGGCAAACGGGTCACCCCATAGTTGCTCCGCTCCTGTGCCAACGAAAAACACACGGAATGTTCGTCCAGCCCCTTGTGGAAAGATTGACAGACTGCTTTCTCAGCATATACACACGCATTAAAAGCATACTGTAGCCATCAGAAGTGCTAACACAAACAGACCGACATTAGAAATGCAGTTATCGCCGACGGTAGCAGAGGTAACCAACATATCAGCACTTGCACACGCGATCAGTTTTAGTCTTGCAACTAACGCTTTCGCTGAAGCTTCTCTACCCTCTGTGATTACCTGCAGCATATATCAGTTTGTGTGCAGCTGCATTCCCACGTCATAGTGAAAGACTATTTAAAATATATCTCTAGCTGTTTATTTTGTCTCTCCCTTTAAACATAATAAGGTTCGCAGTAACAGATCTCCAGCTCGTTTTGTTGCTCATAATGGTTATAGGTTCTCTCAAATTCTGTTCCTCCATCTCTTGATGTTGTCATTCCACTTATATCGCTGTCTACGTCTTGCTCTTGCCTTTGATTTTTTTAAAATTTAAATATAGTACTGACATTTTAAGAGTATTATATCTTTTAAAATAATAAAATATTTTAATTGTATCATTTTATTTTTTTCAGTAACTCTCTTTTCATTTGAAGTGTCTCCAGAACCTCTCTGCAATTGATTGTGTTTATTTCCTATTCTTTTGTATATACCCATTTCTAGAGACTTAGTTCGATTTTCTAGTAGCTAGAACATTTTCCAGGTTTCTGCATTACACAGCAGGGTTGTGTAATGAGGGGAAAATCCCGGGATTCCAAGAGGGGCCAATATATGACAAATTAAGGATCAAGGGGCCAGTTAATAGAGGAAAGCGTGAAAAAAGAACGCTTGTAATTCCGCGTGTTTGAGGGAACGATTGCAAGAAGAAACCTGTGGAACTAGAACAAAAGATTCGATGTGAGAAAGTAGGAATGTCAGCTGGTGTTTGACATCTATAGTGAGAGGTCGAATTATGCGAGAGGAATGACTGCTATAAACGGTGGTTGCTGACAACGTTAGGAAGTCGCTGGCACACAAGAAATATGGCCAGACAGAAGTGACCCTGAACTAGAAGTTTGACCGACTGCGAATATCTGTGGCGCAGGGTTTGATATTAGAGTTGTCAGAGTAAACGTAACGCGTGGACTGAAAGGTAACTACGTCTGAATTCCAGTTGTGGTCTTGGTATAGCAGTACTTGCAGCTGATCACTTAGACCAGCGACTAGACGACGATGCAATTGTTAGAACAGCAATAAACGATATTTTTATCATTTCTGTGTATCGCTGAAATCTGTGTTCCTTCTAACTTAACATCTGAATAGAGGAGAAAACCAGAGTCGCTATTTGTCTAACCAGAAAATGAGAGGAACATCACTGCAGGTTGAGTATATACAACATTTGACGATTCTCATTTAGATAGATAGATAGATAGATAGATAGATAGATAGATAGATAGATAGATAGATAGATAGATAGATAGATAGATAGATAGATAGATAGATAGATAGATAGATAGATAGATAGATAGATAGATAGATAGATAGATAGATAGATAGATAGATAGATAGATAGATAGATAGATAGATAGATAGATAGATAGATAGATAGATAGATAGATAGATAGATAGATAGATAGATAGATAGATAGATAGATAGATAGATAGATAGATAGATAGATAGATAGATAGATAGATAGATAGATAGATATAGATAGATAGATAGATAGATAGATAGATAGATAGATAGATAGATAGATAGATAGATAGATAGATAGATAGATAGATAGATAGATAGATAGATAGATAGATAGATAGATAGATAGATAGATAGATAGATAGATAGATAGATAGATAGATAGATAGATAGATAGATAGATAGATAGATAGATAGATAGATAGATAGATAGATAGATAGATAGATAGATAGATAGATAGATAGATAGATAGATAGATAGATAGATAGATAGATAGATAGATAGATAGATAGATAGATAGATAGATAGATAGATAGATAGATAGATAGATAGATAGATAGATAGATAGATAGATAGATAGATAGATAGATAGATAGATAGATAGATAGATAGATAGATAGATAGATAGATAGATAGATAGATAGATAGATAGATAGATAGATAGATAGATAGATAGATAGATAGATAGATAGATAGATAGATAGATAGATAGATAGATAGATAGATAGATAGATAGATAGATAGATAGATAGATAGATAGATAGATAGATAGATAGATAGATAGATAGATAGATAGATAGATAGATAGATAGATAGATTGATAGATTAGATAGATTAGATAGATTAGATAGATAGATTAGATAGATAGATAGATAGATAGATAGATAGATAGATAGATAGATAGATAGATAGATAGATAGATAGATAGATAGATAGATAGATAGATAGATAGATAGATAGATAGATAGATAGATAGGTAGATAGGTAGGTAGGTAGGTAGGTAGGTAGGTAGGTAGGTAGGTAGGTAGGTAGGTAGGTAGGTAGGTAGGTAGGTAGGTAGGTAGGTAGGTAGGTAGGTAGGTAGATAGATAGATAGATAGATAGATAGATAGATAGATAGATAGATAGATAGATAGATAGATAGATAGATAGATAGATAGATAGATAGATAGATAGATAGATAGATAGATAGATAGATAGATAGATAGATAGATAGATAGATAGATAGATAGATAGATAGATAGATAGATAGATAGATAGATAGATAGATAGATAGATAGATAGATAGATAGATAGATAGATAGATAGATAGATAGATAGATAGATAGATAGATAGATAGATAGATAGATAGATAGATAGATAGATAGATAGATAGATAGATAGATAGATAGATAGATAGATAGATAGATAGATAGATAGATAGACAGATTTCACTTACTTTTAAAAAATGCCTCCATCATTGCACCTGGAAATACAATGAAAAGTAACAGTGAATCACCAGATTAGACGTTGTCAGGGTCATGTGTGGCTAAAAAGTGATATAATGTATGAGCGGCACACCCGTAACTTCCAACAAAGTAGACAAGTCCAACAAATTTATCAATAGAATATGACCTACTTTGTTTGGGGAGACAAGCGTAACATTTACGTGGATAATTTATCTGTTAGTCTGTGCTAGTGAGAGATAAGTTATTGTGTTTATTTATACTGATTTTTATTCAAGTATTAACTATGTGGAAGCGAGGAGGATCGTGAAGAGTTTGTCTGGTTAGGTAGGTGACATGGTCTGTCTCATCACATTATCCAGTGCCACGCAGTAGCACCACAGTCTCAGTGTAAGGTACAGAAGCGTAGAAAAGAGCTTGGATCGGAGGCTGTTGGTTCGGACCCAGGTAATGGATGGCCAGTGTGCGAGTGGCGATTACAAAGCCTTCCGGCCGGTTAAGGGATGAAGAGATGCTGAGCCCCACATGGTGGTGTACCAGGGTTCATACTGGTCAAGGGGTGTCGAGATGATAAACCACACATGGTGTGTACCAGGGTTCATACTGGTCAAGGGGTATCGAGATGATAAACCACACATGGTGGTTTAAAAGTAAAGTAAAAGTAGAGGTCCCTTTTAGACGCCTTTAGACGTATAGGGCTCAGAGGCTAACTGCCCACTGCTTGTTGCAAGATACATTAAAGACTAGTGTGAATGCTCTGGGGGTGTTGGTTATTTGTGTTTTAGAAATAAACGTTTCTGTCATGGAGCTACCAACAAGCCAATCGCCCTCACGGCAGTAGGCAGGTTCTTCACTCATGTAAACCGTTACTGCTTACAATGACATAGATTTTGCGGTCATCATCATCGTATAGTCCTTTTGTTCCCATCATCACCTTTCTCTTAATACTAATCCGTATTCTTCTTCGTCTTCTTCTTCATCTTCTTCTTCTTTTTCTTCTTTTTCTTCTTCTTCTTCTTCTTCTTCTTCTTCTTCTTCTTCTTCTTCTTCTTCTTCTTCTTCTTCTTCTTCTTCTTCTTCTTCTTCTTCTTCTTCTTCTTCTTCTTCTTCTTCTTCTTCTTCTGCTTCTGCTTCTTCTTCTTCTTCTTCTTCTTCTTCTTCTTCTTCTTCTTCTTCTTCTTCTTCTTCTTCTTCTTCTTCTTCTTCTTCTTCTTCTTCTTCTTCTTCTTTTTTTTTTTTTCATCTTCTTCTTCTTCTTTTTCTTCTTCTTCTTCTTCTTCTTCTTCTTCTTCTTCTTCTTCTTCTTCTTCTTCTTCTTCTTCTTCTTCTTCTTCTTCTTCTTCTTCTTCTTCTTTTTTCTTCTTCTTCTTCTTCTTCTTCTTCTTCTTCTTCTTCTTCTTCTTCTTCTTCTTCTTCTTCTTCTTCTTCTTCTTCTTCTTCTTCTTCTTCTTCTTCTTCTTCTTCTTCTTCTTCTTCTTCTTCTTCTTCTTCTTCTTCTTCTTCTTCTTCTTCTTCTTCTTCTTTGCGTTAGCCGGCTGTGAACTTCGGCGGAAAGTTGTTGTTCGCCAATTTCTGAACTTAAATCTTGTTCCAGAACTTGGGGTTTGCGTGCACAATCGTTTTACAGACCTGGCTTATTTATATGCAGTCTGTAGGGTCCTCATCTCTTGTAAAATACATAGATTTCAAAGAAAACACACCGAATTTAGCCATCTGTTGCGATGTGTGTGTTAGGAGACAGTAAATCTATCCCCTCTCCCCCTCCTCCCAATTCCCCGCAAAATAAGGCCCTGAAACCAACACAAGGAGTTTTTACATTATATGAAATATTTGTTATGTTATTGTTATGTTAATATATTACATTATATGATACTATATATTATGGTTCACTATGCTGATAAAAGTACCATTCTTACTGCAAAATTTCTAAAGCATGCTATATTTAACCCAATATTACTTTATACCCCTTTAAAAAAAAAAAAAAAACATTTTAAATAAAATTAGATGGAAGTATTTAAACTCTGCGCATTTATTGTGACAACTTATGGTTTAATTCAGAAAGTTCCACATTCTTAGGCCCCCGAAAAATATATACATTTGTTTGAGGGGGGTAGCTGACAGACTGAACTGTAACTGGGTATAGTAAATTATTGTTTTAACTTCAATATATCTGATATACAGAAGTAGGTTCAGCCGCTACTAAGCATAGGAGATATTTAATGGTAATTTTTATAAGCTTTTATTAGGTTCAATTTTGTTTGTTTGTTGTAAATGAATTGTGGAAAGGGAACACTTCACATTGTTCTTATATCATCAATTATTTCTATTATTTTAGTCATTAATCATGTGATGAGTTTTAAACAAACACACTGTTTAAATAGAAGTTTTAATTTTTTTTTTTTTTGACATTGCTTAGCTTATTATGTGTTTGCTTTTGTTATTGTAGTTGACACGATGTGTTATGATTGACAGCTGGATTTTCATGGCTGCGCCTTTCAGTGCAACCCCTCCGATTACAGCAAACTATTTACCGGTCAACTTTTACGACATGCTTGTATGATAGCTATTTTGGCTAATTGCTATCATCATCAGCATCACCATGTGCAATGCTGAGAAGCGTGTAATGTCAGTTTCACCATCTCATACGATCACCTGAATCATAGATAAGGTCAGTGTTGTTCTCGTTCCATTATTCTTGCCAGTCGTCATCAAACTCAATCCTCTTACTTATCTACCAACCTCACAACCTCTGCGCCAAAAACATTCTCCTCGGGCATCCCTCCATCCTTCCGGCTGACCTTGCCACTGTCACGACAACATTGTCAACTCTCTATCATACGGGCTGATCCTGTCATCAGCACCGTTTTCTAAACCTCCTCAAGTGCCCTCAAGACATGTGAAGAGCCCTTTCCCAAGCCTTCAGGCCTATTGGGCAGATCAGGCTGGAATTATATTTTATTGACCAATCGCCAGTTGGTTGTTGATATGGTCAACGTCACGCCGGCTCTCTTTACTTCCCAGGACTGTTCTTGGTACCCATTTAGGGTTGGGTCGACCTGGGGCCAAGGTAATTTTTGGAGAAAATAAATAAGGTTCCGTTCGAACCTGAACCCACGACCTTTCGATCCGCAGAGGAGTATCTAGCCACTACACCACTATTTTCGCCATTATCTGCAAACGATGTGCTATGCAATACATCACTGAAGTGCGGTTACGACTAGCGGATTGGTTTGTGCAACCTCTTTTTGATGTGAAGAAAAGCTCCCTAAAACCAGTGCTGACGCATTTCAGTTCTGGACGTCATCTAGATATATTCGACATGGAAGTTACGGTCATCAAGTCTAGCCACTCCAATAACAAGAGTCCGTAAGTCTTTTAAGAACTGCCTTATCCATCCAATGGACTCCAACTAGTCTCAGGGACAACGTAGCTTTAGCTAACATTTTTAGTTTATGGCTCTTGTCTACCGCACCACCTTTCTTGCAAGCATTCATTTACTGTATTCACACGTGTCTCAGACCTTTAACTGACCGGTCAGACATGTAGACTTTTCTTGAAGAGATCTCAGTTAAGTAATTTTTTGTATTCTAGTTTGTACCTTATATATACTGTTTATGTCATGTGCTGATGAAGGCTTTCGAGCCGCAACGTTCACTTATCATTTATGACTGTGAGAATGTGATTCTGACTAGTTTTACTTATGGTGTGGTTTTATATCTTGTCACCAAGTTCCAGTGCCAATATCTTCTTATAACATGCCCGAAAAACACCAATCGTCCACATCTCTTTTGTTCAAATCAAGTGTGTGTGTGTGTATTTGTGGGTGACCTGTTTACTTATCTAGACGGCGTCTGTGGCTTAGGGGTTGCGAACGAGCTTCGTAATGCCGGAATGCCGGGTACGATCCCAGCGGCCGACGGTTTGTCTTGCGTTGGTTTCGACAGTAGTACCGAGAGCTGGCCGTTCAGGACAACGGGAAACCAATTAAAGTAAAATTTACCTAGAAAATCCACAACAGCCAAAAAATGCTGCGGGTGGTTCTGCAAAGTGCTGAAAAGGACACACAACTTTTACTTATCTAATGTTTTCATGCATAACTCCGAACATGGGTTAATGATAGCAGCGTTAAAATTAAAGACGTTGTAATCATGCCATGCAGCAATTATACGTGGTTATAAAAAGCTTATAGAATTAAAGCCTGGTTAACAATAAGATCAATGACAGCAGATTTAAAAAAAAAAAAACACACACACACACACACATAACAGTAACGAACTATACACCGGATACATGACAACATTCCAAAGAGCAGTCTTTTATTTCCAAAAGAAATAATAACTGGGTAAGCAGGCCCGACTTACATTCTACTTTTCTGGTCCCACCCCATACATTCATTATTTTATAGGTAATGTGTCATCTGCGACATCAGTCTTACTTACAATCGCTGGAATGTGCTGCAGTTTGAGGTTTGAACAACGGATCATGGCACACCATAAGTGCTCCGTTCTTTTCAAACTCAAGTCTAAGTCCGAAAATGCTCAGCACAGTGCACATGCTCTCTAGCACCGGCGAGGATCCTGAAATACTCTGGGTAGATCTTTAACTCCAAATTTTGCCGGGACAGCGCCGTTAGGCTACTCTTTTCCATTTCCAACTGCCAAGGGATTTATTACGTGCGCAACAATGCACACTGGTGTCCGATCTCACTACACAGAGACCAGGGGGAATTTCTAGAAGTCAAAGTCCACGTAAAAAAAATCCCAGCCCTTAACTGGGATTGAACCCGGAACCTCTAGCACTCGAGGCGGGCACCATACCTCGAGACCACGCAGCTCCCTTATACCGCAGGATTAAGTATATATAACTTCAAAAAAAATTTTTTTTTAGATGTCAATAATCTTCGCAACTTACTGAAGACTGTTTTAGCTCTTTCTATTCTCTTTTTTAATTTCCAAGTCCAGTCTTAGTCTTTCTCATTCGAAGTTTCGACTTCACTGTAGTCAGACCACGCCATACTTGTTCCGTTCATGTGCCAATGAAAATCAAATGAAATGTTCTTCGCTGTAACGTTAGCAGAACTGGTGAACAAACAGTTAGTCCCGGCACAATCCAGAAATTTGTGCACGCAGTAAATGCATAAGGTGTTTGCTAGAGAGGTCAAAGCTGACACTTCTAACTATATCATAGGTTTATCCTAACCAAGAGGTTTTGAAAGAGGCGGGAGCCCGAAGACAACTTATTACAGACATCAGAAGGAGACAGTCATCATTTTTCGGCTACGTTATGAAAAGAAGAAAAATAGAACATGTTGTGACCACTGGAAAGATCTGTGGAAGGAGGGATAGAGGAAGACAACGAGAGAAGATGCTTGACAGTCTTGTTGCATGGCATGGAGGTGTGTCAGCACACGAACTGATACATGCTGCAGGAGATCGCAGATTGTGGAGAGGCATGATCGCCCACGGCAGTCAGCTAGGCACCTGATGATGATGATGATCCTGGGTGACAAACGAAATATGCTCTTTACACCCGTAACCCGGGGAAAAAAGGCAAGGAACTTACTCTGGGGATTGCTAGCGTTGGCAGTTGTTGAGGAAGGCGATGATGGCAAAGATTGAGGTTCCATTGATGTTGGGAAACTCAATGCGCGTGGAAATCGCGTTTTCTCTGGAGTATATGTGATACATAGATGATGATTTGGTTTAGGCGCAAAACAAACGTGATAAATAGAAGATTGTGTTTATTCTTTATAGAGAAGGGATAAGTAGATTATATGGTTTGTATACTCGATAACAGTGATAAACATCGTTTTTATTTGTTGGTTACTGACAAGAAGTGATAAACAGATAAAGCGTTATTTTCACAGAATAATGCGATAAATAGATTGTGTGGTTCATTCATGTAATAAAGATATAATGTGGTTTATTTATTGAGTCATATGAAAACTTAAGTTGTTTTCCTCCACTGAATAAAAGTGATAAATATATGATTTGGTTCCCTCCCTGAACAAAAGTGATAAATAGATTATTTCGCTTTTCATTGAACAACTGTGCTACAATGATGATCTCAACAAAAGTTTCGTTTCTTCACTAACAACGGTGATAAACTGATGATTTGATGTATTTACTGAATAAAAATTGATCTAATTTTTACATCAAGCGAAAGAAAGTTATAAATAGATAATTAGGTTCCATTTACTTAACATGTGATTATGACTGACAAAAATAACAAACACATTTTTTACTCCGTTCGTTAATGGTGATAATTTAAAGTTAAAGCAGTATTTTCCCGTTGTGAATTTGAACACAGAAGACACAAACAATAAATTGCACAATTTTTTGCCTGGCATATTTCGCTGTATCTCATCAGGTGTATATTATACTAACAATAGCGAGATGTGCCAGGCAATAAATTGTGCAATATATTGTTTGTGTCTTCTTTGTTCAAAAAATAATGTTTATAACTCGTGTCACTAGCTCAGTTTCACTAGATTTGCAATGTGTGGCAAGTAATTGTTTGATATACAAAAATGAAACCAATTCCGACTATAAATTTTGAGGTTTTCAGGTTTTGAACAATGAATCAACATCATGGAACATGGGTGTAACCCATAAGTGCTCCGTTCTTCTTCTAACTCAAGTCTGAGTCTGAAGAAGCTCAGCACAGTGCACAGGCTCTGTAGCACCGGCGAGGATGCTGAAATATTTTGGGTAGATTTATAACTCCAAATTTTGCCTGGGAAGTGCAGTTAGGCTACTCTTTTCGATTTCCAACTGCCAATGGATTTTTTACGCGCGCACCAATAAACACGGGCGTGCGATCTTACTGCCCTGAGACCAGGGGGAATTAGGAGAAGTCCAAGCCCACGTTAAAAAATCTCAGCTCTTACCGGGGATTGAACCCGGAACCTCTAGCACTCGAGGCGGACACTATGCCTCGAGAACACGCAGTCCCTATATAAAAAAAAAAAATATTAAAAAACACTAGAAACAAATCCTTATCCAGAGAAATGCTACAGAAGGACTCTCAAAATATCACGGATTAAGAAGAAGATACCCTGCATAATCTAAGCATCTTAGGGAATTGGCTGGTACACAGCATCCTGTCCCGAAAACTTTTGTGGCAATGTTAAACGTCGTGGGGGGCGTGGTGGAGAGTGGCGATGGAAGGTACCGTTACCGCAGAGTGGGGCAGATGCTGAACACCGCGAAGGTGGATACAAGACATTAGAGATGCACTGGCCATAAAAGCACACAGGGCTGGAGAATTGGCTAGAAAAAGAGACAGACTTTCAGGCGTGCCGTGACGAGAGCGTCTTTCTGTGAAGCATCTGATGATCCAGGGATCCGCACTAGAGCAGTGTTTAGACCGCTTGACTGAGGTCTTGTGTTCGAATGTGCATTCAGGTCGAATTTTTGAAAACCGACCACAACTTCATGGTCAGTACTCCTCAATCGGGAGGTGCCCGTGAAAGTAAAGGCGACCGGCGTGATGCTGACTATATTACCAATCGAGTACTGATTGGTCTATGAAATATATGTCTTGCACTTTATGACTGTAGCGGCGTCCGTGGCTTAGGTGTGGCGAGTCCGTCTTGTAATTTCAGCGTACCGCGATCGAAACCCACCGCTGGCTGCGTGTATTTTTATCATGATATGGGGCGTCGCAGGTCGACCCAGCCTAAAATGGGTACCAGGATGAATGTCCTGGGGAAGAAAATACGTCTGGCGTAATGCAGACCACATTATCCACCTAGTGCCAATTGGTTTTCGAATATATGGAGTGCTCTTGCCCGATACGCCCAAATGCGTGAAAAGGGATCTTAATATTACCAAACTTACTTTATGACTGTCGTAGCACTGGGATCCTGGCAAACTGTTTTAATTCAACAGTTCTCAACCTGCCGGTCGCGACCCTCTTTTTGTGTGGGTCGAACAACCCTTTCACATGGTCGGGAAGACCATCGGAAAACACATATTTATTGAAGTTATGAAAGAAAATAAATGTCTGAGGGTCGCCACAACATAAGGGAACTGTATTAAAGTGTCGCGGCATTACGAAGGTTAAGAGCCACTGCTTCAGTTATTTGTCATCGTCTGTATTTTAGTCGTGTTCTAGACCGTGGTTTTTTAGCTGAACACAAGGGGTAACAAGATGACATATTCTATTTGTCGTCATGCCCAGCCATTTCTGTCTACTAGCCCTCATGATGCCAGTGATCAGTGATAATATAAACAGATTAAATATTTCACTGTTGCCCTGTCCCTGCTTCTTTTAAACCTGGCTCTAGTGAATATTATACGAAAAGCGAAAGAAACTTGTACTATGAGGAGAAACTACTAGAATACTTGGCCATGCAGATGACTTAGATATGGATAGAGAAATTGTGTCCCCTTACTTGCTGCTAAGGGTGCCGCCTGTGGACTGGGTCGTGGTGGAGGCTTGATAACGGGCGCGGGTGTTGCTTCCAACAAGGTTGTCGCCAGCTGTTGAAGCTGCTGGATTTTCTGAACTGTCAAAGACAGACACACAAATGCAGACATTATTTTTGAAAATCTGATACTGGATGAAAGACCTAAAACCGTTTTCTACTTTTGGATACAAGTGAACCATAGCATGTTACCAGTGCCACATTAATAGTCTTCTTCTTCTTCTTCTTCTTCTTCTTCTTCTTCTTCTTCTTCTTCGTCTTCTTCTTCTTCTGCTTCTTCGAAAGCCTGATTTTGTACAGGAAGTCCCAAATGAAACTTTCCAAGAATAAACTTGAAAATTTCGCTAACAGCTTTTGGCTTAATCGTGATATATAGAAGTCACCACCGATCTGGCATTCATCACTGTACAAGACAGAAACAGCTAGCGAGGCAGCCAGAACTACAGCAGCAGTTCAACAAAGACAAGTCATTCAAATTATTTTACACATAAACTTCAGAGTGAGTTTAGATTTGCAATTCAGTCTTTCACATTTTTTACGGCCATCCACTAACCATCTAGTGAGCACTGTCTTCTCTGTTCGATCTCTGGTTATCTGTGTAATGTCAACGGATAATGGTAGTCAAGTAAAGGAAATACAATCAGAGGCAAGACGGACATGTAATCAGATTGTTACGAATCATGGACAGTTGGTAGATTAGGAAAACAATTATGCTGAAGCTGCTGAGATGTGGTTTTATATGTAGTTGATGAGAATACCCTGAAGAGATATTTTCGCTTAAGCGACGGAGTACGTGTGTTCTAGCTGAGATCTTCTTTAATTGCTATGGCTGGTCCAGTACTTGATAGAAGTGATGTTATCAATGCCATGCGCTGCACTTACCGTACCGAGGAGCACAGTGACTCCATATCCCTGTCTAGACTGATGGACATGGGGGTGCAGCCTGGAGCTGCAAGAAATGAACATTTCACTAAGGGGACAAGACGTTTCATTAACCAACACAGAAGAGGGATCATCAGTCGTTTTACACTTGTGGAGCTTTTGAGGAGGAGATCGGAGCACCTATGGATCTGTCCGGAGTGCTGTGATGATAATCCTTTCTAATGATTAATCAATAATCACCCTGAAGTGATAAAAAGAGTATTGTAGACGTCTTGAAAGAAACTGGCTCACGATGAAAACTGATTGCCCAAATCAGAAAGAGACAATCTACATTTTTAAATCATGAGATGAGAATGAAAAAACGGGAGTGACAGTAGAAAAGTTGGAGGGGAAGAGAGGCAGAGGGAGATCGAGAAAACAGATGCTGGACAGTTTTACATCATGGCATGGAGGATGATCTGTGTCAGAGTTGATTGGAAGTACACGAGAAAGAAGGCTGTGGATAGACATGACTACCAAAGCCATTCGTCACGGACTATGGAGGATTATCTGTGTCAGAATTGATTGAAAGTACACGAGACATAAGGCTGTGAATAGACATGACTACCAAAGCCATTCGTCACGGACTATGGAGGATGATTTGTGTCAGAATTGATTGAAAGTACACGAGACAGAAGGCTGTGGATTGACATGACTACCAAAGCCATTCGGGCCGGACTATGGAGGATTATCTGTGTCAGAGTTGATTGAAAGTACACGAGACAGAAGATTGTGGATTGACATGAATACCAACACCACACGGCGTGGACTTTAAGAAGTTACTGGCACCATCAAAATATCAGATCTCCACTGGCTGCTGAAGAAGAGGACATAGCACTTATTGGATTACCCCAGTGGCTGTAATTTCGGTTCTTGACTTAACTCAACTAAACTCAGGAAACAAAATAATTAAATACAATACCTCCAATATTTTTGTTGAAAGCTTTCTGAAGGCTGGGAAGACGTACTGAAAGATAAATACAAGTTTAGAAATTGACTTCAAGAAACAAGAAAAATACATGTATTATCAACATTAACAACGTTTTAGTACCATCAGGGATATATTTTTCCTATATTTTCTCTAATCCTGGAACGACTCCAGGCCTTTCTGTTCGCTTCCAATAAAGTACTTTCCAGTGTCTCCAGTAGTTCTAAGGTATATGTTCTGAGTGGTAGACCACTGACTCTGTTACCATTGTATACGTATAACACTGCTCTCTGTGGAACCCTGTCTGCTGCCAATCTTGTTACATGGCCAAACCATTTGACCCGTTGTCTACCTATAAAGTTCAGTATTGGTTCTGTGTCGAATACCCTCCTGTTATCATCATTTCTAAGTCGATCTTAAATTCCATTTCTGTGGTGACCAGTTTTATGTAAAGTAATTGTTGTTGTTATTATTACTGTTATTATTAGCCCTGGTTAAAACAAATTTTCTTAACACGGCGTTGGCTTCTGGCCTTTGAAATTCGTGTTAAGGAGGTTTCACAGTTTTATAAGGGCACAGAAGAGGAAGAGTAAGATGTGTATACAGGGTTCAACAACTAAGCAATGAAACTACTTCCATAAAAAAAAAAAAAAAAATCAACAGTTGAAGATATAACCTGTATCTGATTCAAAGTAAGACCCAAGTGCATTAATACAGCAAGTGGCACGATCTAACAAACAGTGAAACGACCTTTGTCGTTCTTCTGTTGTTATGGCCCTTTACGTCGATGTTACGACCCATTAGATTTCATCATTATCGTTAGAGAAGCGTCCTTTCAAAAGTTACTTGCAACTTCGAAAAGACACCTAGCCTCAAGAGCAGAGTGTGCAGAGCAAGCTACGGGGAACCATGCAGGACCTGCAGCTGACATGCGAGCTCATAGAAGCAACCCACCTGATGGTCTGATCCGAGCATACGAAACCGAACGCAAAGAAGAAGCAGAAGAAGAAGAATCGTAACTTTAATTTTGGAAATAGAAAATAATCACAGAGAGACAAATCTGGGGAAAAGGGTGGAAGGCTGAGAACACGCTTTTTTTTTTAGGCCAAAAGTTCTTGTTTTGATGTTGTCTCTTTGGTACTCAACCTGCTGATGATTTTTGGTCATCAGAAAACGAATGTGGAACAAACCGGCAAGCAACTTTTCTCTTGCAAAAATTTTGCACTAAATTGTTATTAACACCAAATTCACATCCCATCATCCTCACTGTAAAACAATGATCTTCTTGTAACCATTCTCTGACTTTTGCAATAAGTTCATCGATATAATCATAAATTTGGGGTCCAGGTCTAAGTGAATTAGTAATCATTTCTACACCATTTTTGAGTTTAAAAAAAAATATGATGTTTGGCTTTTTGCTTTGTGCTGATTACATAATAATTTACCTCTGACTAGGTCAACAAAAGACGGCTTGTTCATTGTTGCTTATCGAGCAGCGATGAAAAGTTGCCAGATCATAGATGAATGTTGCCTCTTTATATTACATGCTTTGCTTCATAGAGGGTATTTTTGTCTTGGCCATAATAATCAGGGTATCGAAGTTCTTAAAGGATCAACCTGCTTGAGTTTTTTTTTTTTTCATTTAACGTGTTCAATACATCTTCCATCTTATGTTATCAGGGTATCCAAGTACTTAATGTATCAACTTGCTAGTGTTACTGCACGTTTAACCACTTTAATACATTTTCCATCCTATGTTATCCGGGTAGCCAAATACCAAAAGTATCAGCTCGCTTGAACGACTAAAGTCAATAAATAACCCCTTTTCACGACTACAGAATTGGGCATGAAGGGCATGTTTTATAAACCAATCAGTACTGGGTGAGCGATGTGTTCAACGACTCATGGGCCACCTACATTAAATTCTGTAACATATTCTACATCTCCTGTTATGATGCCATGATATCGGCTCTTCAATCAGTCACCTGTTAACACAGAAAAACAAACTTACACGAAGGAGAGGACGCGGCTTTCTGACAAGCAAATGCAGGCTTGTCCCAGAGCCCAGTGTCCAGGCATGAGATATTAGCGTTGGCTTTATCCATTTTGTAACCAGTGCTGTAATAAAAAAATTTTAAAAAAATTTACCGGGAACAAATACACTCAAATCAGAACCGTGGTGATACATACAGTGTCTGCTTGGGCCATGGGATTTCTGCTGTGAAGTGACGCTGGTCCAGTTAGCAATGGCGTGGCAAGGTTAAGTGGTCCTGCTTCAGAACAGTTCCTGCCACCTGTTCCTAACACATACACGCGCGCGCGCGCACGCACGCACACACATACATATTATTATTATATATTTATGAAATGGTTTGGGCATATTGAAAGAATGTCAGATGACAGAGAAGTAAAAACTATACACCAGGGAGATGAATGGTTGTAGACCACGAGGCAGACCAAGAAGACGATGGAGTGATAATATTCATACAGACCTACAAACACTTGGTGTCATCAACTAGAAAGAAAAGGCCAGCGAGAGGAATGAATGAAGGCGGGTGATATCTGCAGCAATGAACCTCAAGGGCTCGGAATGCTGAAGAAGAAGAATATATATATATATATATATATATATATATATATATATATATATATATATATATATATATATATATATATATACGGCACTTGAATTCCAAATTGTTGGACTTTCGAAGTAATTTTCCCATTGAAAATAACGGAAACTAAATTAGGCTGCAGAGGCCAACAAACTCAAATTGTAACCCCCCCCCCCCCCCCCCACCCTTTTTTTTTTTCTAAATACAACACACTGTTATTATAGTAACACAAGATGATCATCTTTGAATTTGAAAAAAAAAATTAAAAATAAAAATAAAGAAAGAAAGAAATAAACACCGTATTTACTGTACCTTGATAAAAATGCTGACACAGCACGTAGGCGTTAGCGGAAGGGTGATTTATGGGGGTTATTATTTGAAAAGTGTGTCACCTTCCATGATAATATCAGGAATTCTTTCTGGTTTTTTTACCTCGTAGACTCACCACCGTAGAGGGTTTGAAGTCACTAATATTTTGTAGAGAGGGTCATATTATAGTATCTAATCTATACAACTATTTTTAATTTTATTTTTAATGTGTGGTTAAAACACCTGTTAACCAGGGCTCTGCCAAAGTGCCTCCTCTCATTGATCTTCATGGATTTTTAACATGGCCAATAGATCTTAGATTTCAGCAGTTCTAATCCTTCCAACGTATCCTTCCCCTCCTAAAGAGATTTCTTCTACAATTTCTTTCTTCTGCTGTTGGTAAAGATGCTGAAGTTCTTGTATTTTCAGCTGGCACCTGCACGTTTCGTCACCTGTTAGCACGGTTGCAGTAGAGGTTAAGTGTGTCGTTCAACCTCACGAGGACCGTACAACAAGCGAACAACATCCGGTGACAAGAAATTGCTACCATTTGGATGAGGATCATTCGGGTACAATTCCCAGAAACCCAGTTCAACCGTTAGGTTATATTTGGGTTCCTGACAACAGCCGCAGTCCACCCTGGCAGTAGCCGGAGGCTCTAATATAACTCAACCTATGGGTTGAACGAGGTTTCTGTGACCTCTCCCCGTGTGATTCTCATCCGCATGATGGCACTTTGTGTCATTGGGTATTTGTCGCTTGTTGGATGTCCTGGTGGTGTTGAATCTAACTCACTCACTCACTCACTCACTCACTCACTCACTCACTCACTCAGCTGGAGTGGGGTTTTAAAAACACGAAAAATTGCCTCCCCTATTGGGACGGCGTATCGTAATCGAGTTTCTTTCACAAAGGCTGTGATAGGAATGTGCTCTTTAAAAATCTTTCTCAGTGGCCATTCAAGCGCTGTGTGTCAATCATTTAGAATGCAGTCCCTGGGAGAGCAATTACAAAGAGTAGATACATCTGGGGCTATTCAGACCAATTAATGTAGCACCGAGCCTTTGTTTCTGCTTTTTTTTTTTTTTTTTTCGCTTTTATGACTATCTTACTGCATTTATTACTAAGGGAAATAACCTGCTAAACTTAGAACACTTTAGTCTATGGAGTTATCATCCGGCTTTTCAATTTAATTGTCAGGTACATTTTATTTTTCAGTCGAACATAAACATAAGTAAGAGAATAGGGGCTTGTTGAAACAAATAAATCAAAATAGAAAAAAATACTTGACATGGTACTCTTTCGAATAGCGGTCCAAAAAGCAGCCATCAGAGCTGCTAGTGAAACATTCGAGATGCAAAAGGTAGTGAAGCAGGGGTGGATTTTATCACCAAATATGTTCAATCTATATAAACAATCTAGCTGACTCTTTGAGACAGCTGGTAAAGTGCCATAATCTTTAGTGAATTTTTTTGGGGTCGGTCTCCCAAGTGTCCAGCCTGGCCGCCCGACTAGCCTAAGGATATTACATCGGTAATTCAGACTGAACGGGAAAACCGCCAGGCAGATTTGTGTAGGTGTAAAGGTGCGATGTAGTGCTTGAACTAAACTTAAATGGTGTTTCTAGGACATCCGCTAACTTTTCATATATTTAGAACATAAAGAAGTGTAGCAGCTGGCTAGGCTGACCACAACCTCCCCTCGATAAATTAAAGAGAAACCATTATGTGACCGCTTGGTTACGACTAAATCTGCTTTTTTATAGCGGAAATCACACTTAACTTCTGTGTAATGCATTATAGAAAGATGTCAACAGAGATTGTTCTTATAAGATGTGATCCATGGTTCCTCTACTCTGTATGAAACTCGCTGGTGATTCTCTGGTAGCTCACATTGTAGTTTCCGTTTAATATTCTTCACGATAATTCGTAAGAGGATTTTGATAGTATGACCTATTAATGCGATGATACGATAGTTGGAACATAGTTTCAAACTCCCTTTCTTTGGACCAGGGATATAAATTATTATTTTCTACGTTATAAGTCCAATGGCGCGGTCCCAGCTCATTGTATCATGGAAATATATTAAAACCGAGTAGAACAGTATCCATCGTCCAACACGCTGGAAATTGCTTAACATCTATGGTTTCCCCATCAAATATATCAACATCATAAAATCTTTTTATAATGAAACACGATGCTGTGTAAGAACTGATTCCGGCAATTCTGACTGGTTCCCGGTGGAAACAGGAGTGAAGCAAGGCTGTGTCCTATCGCCGATGCTTTTTGGTATAGCAATCGACTGGGTCATGCGCAAGTGCATAAATAACGCAAATTTAGGCATTACATGGGTTGACAAAATTCTGGAAGACCTAGACTTCGCCGACGACATAGCACTCCTGAGTTCAAAACACACAGACGCCCAAGAAAAAATCAATCGACTCCAGAATTTCTCAGAACAAATTGGACTCCAAATTAACACCGCAAACAACAAAAATTCTAGACCTTACCAACAGTTCAGTTGATATCACGCTGAACAACAACAGCCTTGAAAAAGTCAACAGTTTCACTTATCTAGGGAGCAAGATGTCATCTACAGGAGATACAGCACCAGAAATACCATTTAGAATAGCACTGGCATCTAGTGCCTTCAATAAACTGTCTAACATCTGGAAATCAAAGACACTTAGCAAACACACAAAACTCAAGATCTTCAATTCTTGTGTGATTCCAGTACTAACCTATGGATGCGAGAGCTGGAAATCAACGAAAACTCTAGACACAAAATTAGACAGTTTTGAAAATAAATGCCTTAGAAGAATACTAAATTTCAAATGGTCAGATTTCCGAACCAATACACAAATAAGGCAAGAATCCAGGCAAGAGTATGTGTCTAATTTTATACGAAAACGCCGCTGGAACTATGTCGGCCACGCCCTTAGAATGGATAAATCAAGACTTCCTTACCAAGCCCTCATTTGGACACCACAGGGGAAAAGATCTCGTGGAAGACCAAGGGAAACCCTACGTAGAACTATCATCAGGGAAGGCTCGCTCATGGGCCACTCAAACATCCAAGACCTACAACGGATTGCAACGAACCGCCATGCATGGAGAGCCATGACCTCTGCCCTATGTGCCGCACTCGACACAAGAGGAAAGACTAACTAACTAACTAACTAACTAAGATCAGTAAATTCTATTTTCACAGAGCATTGTAGACTCGAACGCAGGCTTCTCCTCCTGTCTGAATTAGTTCTGTACCTTGTTGCAATCAGGTGACTTTCCTTTCTTCAGACTATGTATTCCTACTGGTACCTCGTCTGGCAAACGCTCTGGTTCGTTATCGTCATTTTCGTAATTTGTTTCTGAATAACTTTACGAATCTTCATACATTTCTCTGGAGTATTCTTTCCAATACTATATAGAGCCAGTTTTAACATACGGCTATGAAGCCTGGACAATTAATATATTAAGCCGAACAATATCTTGAGGCCTCGGAGATGTGGTTTTACAGAAGAATCCTTAGAATTCATCGGACAGCTAACAAGAGCAAGCCAGATATTTTGAAAGATGGCTAGTGCTCGCAAACATCAGCGAGTGGGTTCTGGGGCTCCATTGAGAGGAAACAAAAATAGACCTATTGTCTCTCTAACAAGCATGCCGTAAAAGTATATATATATAATAATATATATATATATATATATATATATATATATATATATATATATATATATATATATATATTGATATATATATATATATATATATATAGAGCCCCCCTCCGCACCGCGCAGGGGGAAACTCTCGGCGGTGACTTTAACTCGGCGGAAGCTTTTCCGCGGTATAGTCCCCGGAAAGAGGTCCGCAATTTACATACAACTGAGGCCCTGTTAAGGTATTTCTTACCCTCAATAATGTGGAACGTTTTTCGGAGGATAGCCTAGTCGACTTTTACGGCATGCTTGTTAGAGAGGCAATAGATAGGTCTATTCTTGTTTCCTCTCATGCACATATATACATACATAAAACATTTGTGCCACGGTTGAACTGCCCCCCCCCCTTTTTTCCAGTATTTACACCTCGTGCGGCCGTACACCCTCTTCCTCCGTTCGACAGCGCAACAAGTGCTGAAAATGCCCACTATTGGCACCCAGGGAGAAAGCCAAACACTACGTGACTTTGAATGGCGTCCGTTTATCACACTACTTACTGAGATTGACTCCCCCCTCCCCCCAACATAGAACACCGTGCCCAATACTTCCCGGGCGCTAATGGTGGCCAATTTCCAGTACCTGTTTATGACGTCACCCGACTTTGCCATTTCTGTATTGGTGTCCGAGTTTTGACGGAAACGCTGAGTTCTTTCACGAATGAAACACCCGATATAACTGGCGGCTGCAGGTGGAACATGCACACCTTGCTACTGGCACACGTAGAATTCATGACAGCTTTCGTCTAAGGTCTGGCTTCCTGCTATACGTTTTTCGGCTATCCTCCAAATAACGAGCACATATTATGGCGGCCAAAAAACAGGGCCTTAGTCACATGTAAACTGCGAATTTCCAGCGACCTAATGTGCAGAGTACTGGCGACGACTACCGCCACCGCCGAGAGTATCCCATACGCCGCTAACACGGCGTGGATTGGGGCTAAACTAGATTCCTGGGTTCACGAGCAAAGCTGCAGGAGATGCGGAAGCTGCTACTCGTGAGTCCTAGCCATCTAGATTAGCCCCAATCCACGCCGTGTTAGAGGCGTATGGGATACTCTCGGGAGCGGCGGTAGTCGCCGGTAGTCCGCAAATTAAGTCGCCGGGAGTGCGCAATTGACATGTGACTGAGGCCCTGTTAGGGTGTATTTGCGGCCGCCAAAATATGTGCCCGCTATTCGGAGGATAGCCCGTTTTTCTGACAGAAAGATAAGGAAGAGAAATTATTAAGATGAGTTAAAACTACACTCGGAATAAGAACAAACAGCTCAGAAAAGCATACATTCGATTAAAAAAAAAAAAAAAAACTCTAATAAACGCGTGGAGAGACACTTGGTATTTAAAAACTGACTTCTATAGTGATATTGGGAAAAAAATTGTAACATAACAGACGTTAATGGCAGAAGAGCATGTCAGAACTATGTTACTTGACTGGCACCTTTCCGTCTTTCCAAACGATAGTGTTATATTGTGCTATGAGGAGGCATGGGACTCACAGTCCATGGCGATGGCGAGTGTGACTAGCAAGACCCGCTCGCACTGGGAAGAGTCTTCCATAAGTATAGCATGGGATTTCAGGACCACGGTTGTCAATATTTGTGTTTAGTCTGTTTCTTCTCCGACGCGCAACTCTCATCCTTTCTGCGATCATTTCTTTCTTTATTCGCATTCCCTTTCTGATGTGCTCCCTCCACGCAACATTGTCCATGGCATTTAGTTCATACTAGTCTATCTCAATACTTGTATCATTTATGTCCCGTATCCACACATATTTAATTTTTAGTATAGATCGGTCACGTTTTTTTTTAATAAGCTGAACACCAAGTTTTTTGTGTGATAAATGTGACAATGATGATGATGATGAAAAAGATGATGATGCCGATGAAAACGACGATGATGATGATGATGACAATGATGATGCTGATGATGAAAACGACGAATATGATGACAATGACTACGATTATGATGACGATAACGATGATGATGATAACGATTATCATGACGCTAATGATAATGATGATGATGACGATGATAATAACGATGACGACGACGATGATGATAGCGATGATG
Organism: Candidula unifasciata; assembly: GCA_905116865.2. Lineage (NCBI taxonomy): Eukaryota > Metazoa > Mollusca > Gastropoda > Stylommatophora > Geomitridae > Candidula > Candidula unifasciata. Next base: position 1,049,466 of record CAJHNH020007112.1, read on the forward strand.
ACGATGATTAGTTCAGCTTGTACTTACCGACAGGTGTAGAACGCTAGTGATCCATAAGTGGTGGAGGTGAAGGCCGGGTCAGCATTCTTCACGTTCGGAGTTATGATTCCACAATCAACTGTGGAAAGGGGGTGGGTGTGGGGTTTAGCAAATTACGTTCTAAAGTGCGTTTTGAATGTCTCCCCAAAACTTTAGGAAATATCTCAAAAACTCCCGAATCGGCACACATTTTTGCATGTGGCCTTAGATTTTGTATGTTCTTATGATTTCATAATTTTCATTTGCACAAGTTCAATTTTTTTTTTTAAAAAGCGGCGAATTTCTTTGATGACTGTTTGCCCAATAATTTTGCGTACTCCTAAAAAAAAAATTGAGTATACAGTAATTGAGAATGTTTAAAAATCACGTGAAGGGATGCGCGGTGATTATTTTGACAGCTTATCCCGCATCTAAACAAATGTGTTTATCTCACCTCACGGGATTCTAACGCTGGAGTGAAACGTCCATGAAACACGCGCATTTTTATGTTTTGAAAAGCTCACGTTACCTAAGTATCTGTAATGTTATCACAATCGACGGCAGAGGGAAGAGAGGGTACAAACAGTTTGGGAGCTTCATGCGACAGTAGACAAAGTGACTGAGTGGTGTACAGAAATGAAGGCTATCGTCCACCCGGAAAAGGCGTCGGTTTTGTAGTGTTTTCTGGACAACAGAATCGTTAAAACTAATGTCCCAAGTCTCACTATAGATGGTAAAGACGTCAACAGAGAGAGCAAACTGAAGTATCTGGGAATTACATTTGACAGGAGCCTGTCATTTAAGGACCATGTTAGGAGTGTTGTGAGGAGATGCCAAAAAGGACTTAGTGCACTTAAGACTATGGCTGCAATTGGCATAGAGCAGAGAATGCTTTTCACACTACATCAGCACCTGATCCTGTCAGTGGTGGATTATGGCCTGGGACTGCTTACCGTCTCAAAGAGTCAGATGGACAAACTAGAGCGCATACATACCGCGGCTATGCGGGTCATTCTGGGTTGCACCAGAGTCACCCGAGTGGTGTGTATGCGATACATCCTTGGTTTGCCGACGGTTGCAGGTAGGCACAAGGTGATGCAGGAGAAGTCATATTTCAGGGTTGCTGCAGACACAGACCACCCTCTGCATGAAGCTCTGGGTGCAGTTAAGGGTCAGCGGATGACAAGAGGGAGGTCATGAATGGCTCAGGCAGACACAATCAGACAGGTTTGCAACCTTAAGAACATTAGGCGAGGAGAGGAGTGGGTCAAAGTGCCACCTGAACAGTCAGACTTGTGTAGAGTCATAATCACGCTGAGCCGGGAATGCAGAGACTGGCCAGCAGGTGCCACAGAGGTGGAAATTCAGCAATTGATTCAAGATAATGCTCGCTCAGAAGATTTGATCATTTACTCAGACGGTTCAGTGTCAAGAGGCAAAAGAAGTGCTTTGGGCTTTTTAGCAAAAGTTAATGGTCGACGTTTGGTGCAGGAGAGCCTAGCATATGATACCACAACATCCAGCCTAAGAATGGAGGTGGAGGCGGTCACTGCAGCTTTCCGCTGGCTAGAGAACACGACACACACACACACACACATTGTAATTGTAACTGATTCAGAAAGCATGCTGAGGAAGATCAGAACAGGTGTGCTTCGTGCAGAGTGGCATGCTTAGCTGCGGAGGACACGAGTGAGAAGTATTGTCTGGATTTTTTCACCGCGTCATGCAAGAGTGTTGGGAAATGAACAGGCGGACAGACTGGCTGGCTCTGCACAACTTGGTGGAATACTGCTGCATGATAGGGCAGACGTGGTTAGTGCCTTATGGGAGAGCGTGTACAGTGCGGAGGAGCAGATGGATCACCACAGTTTGGTGAGATTAATGCAGTTGGGGGTGACGAGAGGTTCTAGCAGAAGCTCAAGGCTCAGAGAAAAGGCAAGACGGAAGTTTAATTAGAAAGCTACTGGCACCATTAGTACCGGAACTCTTCGCTGGCTGATGAAGATGGGGACGGAGCGCTTATGTGAATGCGCCGAGTGCTGTGATGTCGGTTCTTGAGTCAAATCAAATCAAATCGACGTCTCTGCATATTGTTAATCCCCATGCGTGCTCAGTCCTCCGATGCAGCAGCCACTCCAAGGTACCTCTACTGATTGTTCCCATGAGCAGTTGGTTATATTATCTCTAGTCAAAGACAACACAGATGTGCTTCACAAGACTTAACGCCTCGGCGACACAGTCGTGCTCGTGTCAAAGATTCGCCTTTATTCCCAACATAGTCCATACAACGCTTACGATTTCAGCTCTATCCATGCTTCTTTACGCTTGTATTTATGCACTGCCTGCCAGCTGGTCAGCTCTTTCATTACTATTTACTCCTACATACCCTATCCAGGTGTGTAGATCCAATGGATGGAGGTTAATTGCGACTTATATAACTGCAAGCGTACTGACTGCTTACTTTGAATAGGTTTCGCCTTTCATCCTTACGACATTTTCTAGTACCCATTTCCGGCACTGGTCCATCTTGAAGTACTCGATGAAAAAAATAAGTGAATTCGAATACAAAATATTTGGTATTGCAGGTAAACTTTGCGTCGGTATGGTTCGCTGACGTCTTGCTGACTATATATGGATAGCTATTTATTTCAACACTTGAATAATTATATTAAAACAATATTTAAAAAAATAAAATAAAATAAAAAAAAAAAACATTTAAACAAAGAGAGACAAACAAACCCAAAAAAAAAAAAAAAAAAAAACCAAAAATAAGAATAAGAAGTCATCATCATCATCATGCAGCAGGTCCTTTGCAGAACGTCGCTCTCATCACAGTCTGCCTGAAAGAAACTCGGTCTCTCGCCAGTTCTCCCTCCTCATGCATTTTCACATTCAAGGAGTCACCTATATCCTGTGCCCATCTTCGTGTCGGTCGGCCCCTGCCCCTCCTTCCTGGTACCATGCCTCATGGAATAAAAAGTAGAAAAAGAAAAAGAAAAAGGAGGAGAAGAAGAAGAAGAAGACAAGAGAAGAGATGAAGAAGAAAAAGAAAAGGGAGGAGAAGAAGAAGACAAGAGAAGAGATGAAGAAGAAAAAGAAGAAGAGAGAAAGAAATAAAAAAGAAAGAAAGAAAGAAGGAACGAAAGAAAGAAAGAAAGAAAGAAAGAAAGAAAGAAAGAAAGAAAGAAAGAAAGAAAGAAAGAAAGAAAGAAAGAAAGAAAGAAAGAAAGAAAGAAAGAAAGAAAGAAAGAAAGAAAGAAAGAACCAAAAAAAAGAAAGAAAGAAAGAAGAAGAAAAAGAAGAATTAAGCAAGTAAGGAGAAAAGAAAGAAAGAAAGAAAAGAATGGAAAATAGGAAAAAAGAAAGAAACAAACAAACAAAGAAAGAAAGTAAGAAGAAAAGGGGAAAAAAAAAATAAAAAAAAAAGAATTAAAAAAAAAATAAAAATAAAAAAGAAATAAGAAAAAGAAGAACTAAGTAAGTAAGAAAGAAAGAAAGAAAAGAAAGAAAGAAGACAAAAAAGAAGAAATGAAAAAGAAAATGTGTATACAAGACGCAAACTACTATAGAATCCCATCCTACCTGGCGAACAGCCTTGCCAGTCAGCCGTGCTTGACCACTGTCCACCCTGCGTGCAATAGATAAACTTGGGCATGCCATCGTAGCCGGTAACGCACTGTAAAGATATAGATGGGCAGACAGGTTAGTTAACTGTAAGGATATAGATGGGCAGACAGGTTAGTTAACTGAAAGGATAAAGATGGGCAGACAGGTTAGTTAACTGTAAGGATATAGATGGACAGACAAGTTAGTTAACTGTAAGGATATAGATGGGCAGACAAGTTAGTTAACTGAAAGGATATAGATGGACAGACAGGTTAGTTAACTGAAAGGATATAGATGGACAGACAGGTTAGTTAACTGTAGGGATATAGATGGACAGACAGGTTAGTTAACTGTAAGGATATAGATGGACAGACAGGTTAGTTAACTGTAAGGATATAGATGGACAGACAGGTTAGTTAACTGTAAGGATATAGATGGACAGACAAGTTAGTTAACTGTAAGGATATAGATGGGCAGACAAGTTAGTTAACTGAAAGGATATAGATGGACAGACAGGTTAGTTAACTGTAAGGATATAGATGGACAGACAGGTTAGTTAACTGTAAGGATATAGATGGACAGACAGGTTAGTTAACTGAAAGGATATAGAAGGACAGACAGGTTAATTAACTGAAAGGATATAGATGGACAGACAGGTTAGTTAACTGAAAGGAAATAGATGGACAGACAGGTTAGTTAACTGTAAGGATATAGATGGACAGACAAGTTAGTTAACTGAAAGGATATAGATGGACAGACAGGTTAGTTAACGGGCAGAGATTCATTTGATAGTGTCTGCCCAGAATAGAAGGAATTGAGTGGTATGATACATAAACTAACGTTGAGTTTTGGGACAGAACTACCTACATTTCCATGAAAAAAAAAAAAAAAGGTGAGGAAAAAAGAAACGCTGGCGAAGATAGGATACATTCTGAGATAACCTGAAAACAATATATAATTATCAATGAAATAAAGGCGGACACAAAACACACTAAGAAGATAGCTTCAGAATAAAGACAAACAAAAAAGAGGGTGGGGTGGGGGGGGGGGTGTGATTAACAGGCAGAAGACGAAGAAGGAGGAGCATAAGAGAAAAAAAGTAGACAAAAAAAAAAAAAAAAAAGAAGCAGAAAAAGAAGGAGAAGAGGAAGAAGAAGAAGAAGCAGAAGAAGAAGCAGCAGCAGTAGTAGTATTAGCAGAGTCGTGGTCTTAGTTGTCGTCGTCGTAGTAGTAGTAGTAGTAGTAGTAGTAGTAGTAGTAGTAGTAGTAGTAGTAGTAGTAGTAGTAGTAGTAGTAGTAGTAGTAGTAGTAGTAGTAGTAGTAGTAGTAGTAGTAGTAGCAGTAGTAGTAGGTGTTGTTGATGTTGTCGTAGTATTAGAAGTAGTTGTAGTAGTAATTGTAGTAGTAAGTAGTAAAAGCTGTGTTAGTAGTTGCTATTATTGTAGTAGTAGTATTCGTAGAATTCGTAGTAGTAGAAGTAGTAGTAGTAGTAGTGTTGGTGGTGGTGGTAGTAGTAGTTGTTGATGTTATTGTAGATGAGGGAGGAAGAAAAAAAAAGGAAAGAAAAAATGTGTGTGTGTGTGTGTCCGTGCGTGTGTGTAAGTGAGTGAGAGGGTTTAAGTGTTGGTTGGTGTGTGTGTGTGTGCGCCCGCGCATGAATTTTACCACTTATGCTTTTGTGTTTTTGCTTGATATTCATAATATGCATATTATTACATGAATATAACATGCTTTACTGATCAAATACAACTGCTGTTTGAAAGATGGGTGACTGGAAGGGCAGAGTGTAAGACGGGCCTGCGTGCCCAGATTGTGACCCTTTGAAAATAAAGTTCGCTTATTCGTTCGTTCTTTCTTTCTGTCTCTCCTCCTCCCAATTCTGACTTGTGTCCCATAGTAGATAAGGTTAGGGCTGAACTAAGCTTTCATTAGATGTATGGATGGGAATTCTTGCTTGCTACATACATCCAGTTTTAACCTATGGCTGTGAATCCTGGACAATCGGTAGCCAGGCCAAACAATTTCTTGAGGCCTCAGAGATGTGGTTTTACAGAAGAATACTTAGAATACCTTGGACAGCCAAAAAGATCAACCAGGAGGTTTTGAAAGAGGCGGGAGCCCGAAGACAACTAATCACAGATATCAGAAGGAGACAGTCATTATTTTTCGGCCATGTTATGAGAAGAGGAAAAAATAGAACATGTTGTGACTGGAAAGATCTGTGAAAGGAGGGTTAGAGGAAGACAACGAAAGAAGATTCTTGACAGTCTTGTTGCATGGCATGGAGGTGTGTCGGCACACGAACTGACACATGCTGCAGGAGATCGTGGATTTCGGATCGCCCACGCCAGTCGGCAAGGCACCTGATGATGATGATGATGGATGGGAGTTTGTTTGAACCGTTCGTTCATCAGTTCACTAACCAACTGTGATACTGTATGTCACATAGGGCTAGCAGTCTATTCATCCATTTCGCTCTGTTCTGTGCAATCAATTTGATGTCATGGATGGAATCCAGAAAAGCACGTTTGACCTCTTTCAATAAAGTAGATTTTAGGAGCAAGCATCACTTCAAAGGTCCCAGGTAGTTAGCATCCTTATTTTCTCCAGGTTATGCCGGTGTGTTGGGAAATGAGCAGGCAGATAGACTGGCTGGTTCTGCACCACTTGGTGGTGAACTGATTTATGACAAGCTGGATGTTGTGAGGGCCCTTTGGGAGTGAGTGTGAACAGTGCCGAGGCACAGATAGATCATTATGGTACGAGGTAAATGGCACTGCGAGGAGTGACATGGGGATCTGGCCAACGCTCGACACTCAAGGAAAATGCGAGACGGACATACAATCATACATTTACTAGTACAATCGGAATCTTAACTCTTCGCTTGCTGCCGAAGATGGGGACGGAGCGCTTATGTGCTGTTATGTCGATTCGTAATTCAACATTCAACGTTTTAGTAATCCTAATGTTTCCCATTTTAGTGCCCGTTTGATGATTCTCTGCTAGTTTTCTCTCAGGATTTGTTCAACACAGCCTTGTCTTTTTTGCCTTGTGCCTGTTATCAGCAGTTTCCCAGACATGTCTCTTATCCCCCTGCCATCTCTTCTTAACTTTTTCCAGTATTATGCTCAAACATTTAATCACGCTATTGTTTTTAAAAGCAGCGTCCGTGGCTTAGGCGTTGCGAGTCCGACTTTTAATTGCAAAGTACCGCGACTGAAACCCACTGCTGGCTGTGTGGATTTTTACTATTATTTTATGGGGCGTCGCAGGTCGACCTAGCCTAAAATGGGTACCAGGATGGCTGTCCTGGGGAAGTAAAGAAGATTGGAGTAATGCTGATCACATTACCCACCTAGTGTCGATAAGTCTGTAAAAATATGGGTGCTCTTCTCATATGCCCGATGCGCCTAAAGGCGTGAAAAGTAATCTTTTACTTTTACCTGCTCTTCTCATATGCCCGATGCGCCTAAAGGCGTGAAAAGTAATCTTTTACTTTTACCTATTGTTTTCGAAAAGCACTTAACTTTCATTTTATCTCTTTAGCTGTTTACTCTATGCGGGACCCTATATGGAATATTTCCGGTTGTCACCCATCTTTCAGAAATTCAACAGGCCAGACAGATATGTGATTTCTCGCAGAGATACTTCAGTTAGGTGATTATTGTGTTCTTGTTCGTATCTGTGATACTGTATATTCCTCTAATGTGCTGATGAAGGCTTACTGGCCGCAACATTCACTTGTAATTTATGTTTGTGATATTGTGAAGCTCGCTGTTTCTACTTTTCGTTGCTTCGATATGTGTTCAAGATATATGTAAAGCAAGATCGGAACCAGACAGATTGGAGCTGGAATAGAGCATGAAAGCTACTAGTTACAAGTCCTGCGATGCTCGATGTGCATGCACACTCTCGACAGCGAAGCAACTTGGAAATCAATATCACGTGATAAACTCTCCAGTGAAATCGTTACCAGCTAATGCTCACTCTGTGAACTGACCACGCTTCAAAGAGCGAACAGCCAGAACTTTGCGCCGAAGTTTACAGCCGGTGCACGCGCGAAAAAGAAGATGATGCCTCGCGACTGATGTACACACAACCCACGACCGGCTCCAGCTGGCGGGCCATGCTGCTGACGTCACCGAGTCGGGCTAACGATGCGTTAAAGCAGTGGTTCTGAAGCAAGAAATAAACTATTTTCGACAAGGACGATTGAAAACAACTTAAATGTTCACTTCTAAGCATCTACACACCTTCTTTAAAAATTTCAAAATATTTAGCCGACTTTTCTCGATTATTGCCGCAGCACCCCTGGCATACGCTCACGGCTCCTCAGGGTGCCTCGGCACCCATTTTGAGAACCGCTGCGTTAACGCATCCTTAGCCCGACCCGCTGACGTCGGCAGCACGGCCCGCCAGCTGGAGCCGGTCATAACACAGCCCATGGCCGGCTGACATTCACAACGCAACTGATTGTATCATACGCCCTATGTAGTGACGTCACTGTTAGTTAATAAGCGAGCGCCCAGGCCCACCCCTACAGTAGGCCATGACACAAACCACAAGAACACTGAATCAGAAATTTACCTCATAGAAGGCTCTGGAGCCAACCACATGAACATCGCTGGTGTAGCTGACTGTGGTCCCTTTCACTCTGGGCGCCTCCTGGCAGGCCGCTGTAGAGTCACAGAAAAGTGGGCAGAAATTATTACGTCACATAAAAACTGGGTAGACATTTTTACGTCACAGAAACCTGGGCAGAAATTATTATGTCACATAAAAAATGGGTAGAAATTTTTTACGTCACAAAAACCTGGGCAGAAATTACTATGTCACACAAAAACTGGGTAGAAATTATTACATCACATAAAAACTGGGCAGAAATTATAACGTCACAGAAAAGTGGGTAGAAATTACGTCACAGAAAAAAGAAAATAGAAATTACGTCACAGAAAAGTGAATTACGTCATGAAAAAAAGTGAGTAGAAATTACACCACATAAAAAGTTGGAAGAAATTACCTCACAGAAAAAAAGTGTTTAGAAATTATTTCACAAAAAAAGTTGGTAGAAAATACGTCACAGAAAATATGCGGGGAAATTACGCGACTGAAAAAACAAAAATGGGTCAAAATTAGTTGCATATAAAGTGGGAAAAAAATACATCACATAAAAAAAATGGGGGTAGCGATTAACGTCACAGAAAAAAAAGTGGGTAGAAATGACTTCACATAAATAAGTTGTATACCCATGAGTTTAGTTCTGTCATTCTGTGACTGGGGTGTCAGATACTAGTTGCACCTCTGGCAAGGTGACCGTCATGTCCTTTTTAGGGCAGTTCACCACCATTGGGCTAGGTCTGGCAGTCAGCTCTCTCCTGTGGCTGCCAGTAGCTGTCAGCATGCAACAGCGGCCACCCCCGCCCCCTCCTCCCCCGGCAACAGCTTTGACGGGCTGGCTAAACCAGGAGAGGGTAGCCGATCTGGTTCTAAACCACTCGGTGAAAGGGAAATGCCTACCCTGCATGCAAAGACTGGACTTGGCGGATTGTGCGAATGAAACCTCCTTTTGATTCAACGGACAAGAAAGCGTTTACCAGCAAGCTCTGTGGAGAGCTACGAGCTAGGCAGGGCACTTAAGACGCCTTGGTCATCCACCGCACCTAAGTCCATTTCCAATCGTCTCGACATTGTCCTGCCATTGGGTCAAGATGGACCCAGATGAGAGAGTGAGGTCGACAAATTGCGCAGCTTTTCCTCACTTAAATCCAAGTCCCTGCGCAAGTCACTTTCATCCAGTTATAATCATTATCATCAATCACTTTCAAGTCCTGTGACGACGGGCGAGTGACGAAGTGGCAGACGTGGGTTTCGTTGTAAGCTGTAGCCATAGACCTTCACGCAGGCGGCTCAGGCCATAAGGCCGCTGACCACTGATAGGAGCAGTAGTGGACTTCGGCAGCCCCCTAAGCAGCCTTCTTAGAGAGGGCACTTCTCACCTCCAAGGCATTAGAAAGGGGCTAGAAAAGGTGCCCTAAAATTTGCCTGCCCCACCATGTCCCGACCAACATAGCACGGCTGGAGGGAACCCCTATTCTGCTGTCGACAAAAACGAAAACTCAAGAATCCTAACTGTCATTCTTAATGCCCTCGGTTTTTTCATTAGCTAGGACCCTGATAAACTGAGCCAGTTCAAGGTGTGGTGATTCTATTTTCTTCCCTCTCCCCCTGTCAATTATGAAGCCACACAGAACATACACTGAGGTCAAGCTAAGTAAGACAAATGTCTTACCCATGCCTAGGTCAAGGTTGGCTCGTTTAGATCCGATCACTGCAGCCAGGGAGTTGTTTGTGGACGTGGAATTGACATCTGTAAAGATAAAAACACAACTGATATTTAAAACAATGTCCTCTTGTTGTCTTTCTATATACCTATGTGTCTGTCTATATATCTACTTACCTACCTGTCTGTCTGTCGGTCTGTCTACCTATTGTCTTTCCTCCGTCTTTCCTGTTGTGAACTCAAATAATTCGGCCATGAACAATGTATCGTACAACTTATTTGCTGGCATATTTCGCGCTACTTTTAAGGGGAATTAGCACCAAGCTACAACAGCATTATAAAGCCACTTTTCCTCTTAGATCTAAGTATTTACTATTTTTAAACTCAGTATCTAGATGCAGAAGGGTTTAAAATAACAGCTGCCTCTGACTAAAAGAGTTTACACGATACTAATTTTTCAACAGGAATAAAACTCCTTTTCACTGAAAACCACAGATCGCAATGTCTCTAGTAACTGTTCACATCTCACCAACAGGAGCCCAAGATTAGCCCAGGGAGGCCAATGGGATTTTTTTGTTTTTTGAAAACCCAGCTAAGTTGAACAAAAACCGAAGCAATACACACACACACACACACACACACACACAAAATTTTAACCCGGATTGTTAAAAAGTATAAGTTTTATTGTTACGAAACGAAACAATTACCCACTTTTATATAAGGATACATGTAAAAAAAAAAGAAAACCAGATTTTAAAATTTCAGCCAAAGACGTCAACTAAAAACCCAGATCTGGAAGTAAAAACCCATATTTGGCAGCCCTGGATTAGCACCCTGGAAGTCAGTCGGCGGAGTAATCGTTATTTATAATACGACACCTAGAAACAGGGAGTGGTGCATTGTTTTGGATTGAAGAGCACTAGGATTTTCTTCGAATGATAACGTTCAGCAACACACATACACCCATTTATAATAAAATATTTCAGGTTCTGTTGATCAGATTTTAATATTGTGAACTGCATATGAAAACAGACATATTCATCTACACGTTTAGCGGCATAGAATATGTTAAAGCAAAAGTATGATATTTTTCAAAATTCTACATTTCCCTGGAAACGCTGCTGGAACTATGTCAGCCACGCCCTTAGAATGGATAAATCAAGACTTCCTTACCAAGCCCTCATTTGGACACCACAGGGGAAAAAAATCTCGTGGAAGACCACTGGAAACCCTACGTAGAACTATCATCAGGGAAAGCTAACTCATGGGCCACTCAAACATCCAAGACCTACAACAGATTGCAACGAACCGCCATGCATGGAGAGTCATGACCTCTGCCCTATGTGCCGCACTCGACACAAGAGGAAAGACTAACTAACTAACTAACTAACTAACATTTCCCTCAACATGAAAGTCTGAGATTGACCAAATGATTGTTTGATTTTACCAATGCTGTATTATCCATATATTGCTATGCCAAATGGTGTCTACTAAAATAGACTTAATAAGCTAAAGTTAACAGGATCGTCGTATGACAGATCTGAATTTACCGAAGAACAAGACACTATGCTGGGTCTCATGAAAAACTCAATGCAGAAAACATATAAGCCTTTAAAATATCTGATCAGAAAATGTTCAAGACCAAGTGAAGCTAAAATAAGAAAGGGAGTATTTTTTTTGGGTCTGCTATTTCGATTAAAAAAAAAAAAACAACTTTATCACGACGAATTTGTTTGCCTGTTGTATGACAAGGACACACCAGCAGGGTTAGTAATTAAATCAGCGGTTGGTACTTTTCTTGAAAATAACAGATCTGGTGATTATAATGAAATCGAATTTATTTGCCTGTTGCATGGCAAGGACACATCAGCAAGGCTAGCAATTAAATAAGTGGTGGACACTTTTCTTGGAAATAACGGATCTGATAATTTTAATACAATTGCAGAAAATATCCTTCTAAAGTTTATGAGTCATGGCTGCAAAATGTCTTTGAAAATTAATTTTCTCAGTACTTATCTGAATTTCTGTAAGTTAAACTGTGGAGTTGTCGGTAATGAGAATAGTGAACAATTTCACCCAGACATTGTTACTGTTAAGTCCAAGGGGCGGATCGGAAGGTCGTGGGTTCGTTCCCTGGTGGGGACGCACTTTTTAAAAGAATGGACTTGACTCCCAGGTCGACCCAGCCTTGAGTGGAGCAGTCCCGGGATGTAAAGGCGGCCGGCTTGATGCTGACCACATCACCCATCTTGTGCTATTTTTTTTTTAAAAAGGTCTAGCCCTCTATGCCCTATACGCCTAGGGGCGTGGAAAGGGGACCTTTACTTACTTACTTATCGCAACTGCTAAGACAAGGTATCAAAACAATTAGTCCTTTATTGCTGGCTGATCACAGCTGGGATGTGACACGAGCAATCTCAACTAATGACTTTAAGAAGCAAGCTGGAAAATCGACTGAATAATGGTGGAATGTGTTTAAATGTGCCTTTTTTAAACATTATATGCCAACTTGAAATACTGTTTTTTTTCCTCTATCATTCCATGATCAAATATGAATTACCTCTTCCAGTCCCAGGCACGTGTTATTTTAATTCATTAAGTCATAAGAAATTGTCACTGTAACTAATTAATATGTATACTTGAAGTAGTTTAAACATAAACCTTATGCGACAGAAAGGGTTGAAGTAACCATAGGTACAGAATGAGTGGATTTACAACCTGGCTGGGGTATAAGGAGTTACATAAATTAAAGTACATTATCAGAGACCGACAAACCGCATTACTTCTCGTCCTTTTTGGGAATTTTTCGTTATTCGAAACCCTACTCTGGCTTTTGCCAGGGGCCGCAATATAGCCTGGCCATAAATATAGACTAAAGGCTGAACGCGGTTTCTGGGACCTCTCCACGGTGATCCTCACCCACATGGTGGCACATTGTGTCATCGGGTGTTTATCGCTTGTGTGATGTCCTGGTGGGGTAGAAAGTCAGTCAGTTAGACTGACAAACATATAGTAAATTGCTTGAGACTGAAAGAGTTAAGTGAGTGTGTTACCACCGTTTGTACAGTGTTAAGTAAAAAAGACAAACTGTTCATCCGAGTTCCTTAAACAAGCATATATTATTTGTATTACTGGAAAGAAAATCATTAGTTTGAACAGAAGAAACGAAAAACAGAATTGATGGTAATTACAAAGAAAATGGACCCTCCGAAATGCAATATCAAAGTAAATCGGACAAACTCCAAGCAAGCTGATATGTTTAAGTACGTAGGTACCCTAAAAACATCAGACGGAAGATGTTTTTAAAAAGTTAAATGTAAAAAAGGTCAAGCAAAGGCAACATTTTACAGAACAAAGAATTTTTTTTTTTTTTCACAATCTTTCTTTGTCGACTGAACGAAAAAGAGAATTCTTAAAAGCTATATAAACCCTATCGTGATACACGTAAGGGAATCATGGACAGTTGGTGGATTAGTGAAAAATTATCTGGAAGCTGCAAAGATGTCGTTTTATAGACGAATGATGAGAACACGCTGGAAAGATAAAAACGAGTAATGAAGATCTCTTGAAATAAATTGACTCGCGAAGACAACTGATTGAAAATATTTAAAAAAAGACAATCTAAATTGTTTGGTCATGCAATGAAGGAGAAACCTGGAGTACATCGTGACAGTGAGAAAGCTGGAGGGGAAGAGAGGCAGTGTAAGAGCTGATTGAAAGTACAAGAGACAGAAGGTTGTGGATAAACGTGACTACCAACGCAACACGGCATAGGCTTTGGAAGATTATCTGTGCCAGAGTTGATTGAAGATACATGAGACAAAAGGTTGTGGATAGACATGACTACCAACGCCACACGACATAGGCTTTGGAAGATTATCTGTGCCAGAGTTGATTGAAAGTACATGAGACAAAAGGTTGTGGACAGACATGACTACCAACGCCACACGACATAGGCTTTGGAAGATTATCTGTGCCAGAGTTGATTGAAGATACATGAGACAAAAGGTTGTGGATAGACATGACTACCAACGCAACACGACATAGGCTTTGGAAGATTATCTGTGCCAGAGTTGATTGAAAGTACATGAGACAAAAGGTTGTGGATAGACATGACTACCAACGCAACACGACATAGGCTTTGGAAGATTATCTGTGCCAGAGTTGATTGAAGATACATGAGACAAAAGGTTGTGGATAGACATGACTACCAACGCAACACGACATAGGCTTTGGAAGATTATCTGTGCCAGAGTTGATTGAAAGTACATGAGACAAAAGGTTGTGGATAGACATGACTACCAACGCAACACGACATAGGCTTTGGAAGATTATCTGTGCCAGAGTTGATTGAAAGTACATGAGACAAAAGGTTGTGGACAGACATGACTACCAACGCAACACGACATAGGCTTTGGAAGATTATCTGTGCCAGAGTTGATTGAAGATACATGAGACAAAAGGTTGTGGATAGACATGACTACCAACGCAACACGACATAGGCTTTGGAAGATTATCTGTGCCAGAGTTGATTGAAAGTACATGAGACAAAAGGTTGTGGATAGACATGACTACCAACGCAACACGACATAGGCTTTGGAAGATTATCTGTGCCAGAGTTGATTGAAAGTACACGAGACAAAAGGTTGTGGATAGACATGATTACCAACGCAACACGACATAGGCTTTGGAAGATTATCTGTGCCAGAGTTGACCGAAAGTACAAGAGACAGAAGGTTGTGGACAGACATGACTACCAACGCCACACGGCACATAATCAGACTGTTATTGGTACGAATGGTATTGGACCTTTGCGCTGGCTGCTGAACATCGAAATGGAGCGCTTATGGGAATGCCATGAGTTTTGTCATGTCGGTTTTTGGATCAAGTTCTATCAAGACTAAAGAGCTGTAGGGAGTCGACTAAAAAGCAATACAAGAAGACGGTGAAGATAGAATATTCAGAAGCACCTACAAACACATGGGGTCACCAGCTGGAAAAAGAATCTCAATCCAGAGATGAATGGAGGTCGATGATGCCTTGTTCCAAACATACTGGTTGCCAAGAGCCCGCGTGGCTATGGGACGAGTAAATGTGATCATGGTGAATAACGGACTAGTACCAAGATGACCGTTTAGCGACTACGTGTTCAACAGCCCACGGGAGTTCCTGACTAGAAGAACGTGCTAGACGAGTGTTGACTGTAGGATTCCCCGGGGGCAGGGACGAAGTTCACGATAAACGGTAGACTGGACAAAATGGACTGAACGATAGGGTCCGGGGAGTTTGTACATCTGGATGGCCAATGTATGAGTTTTGATCGTAAAGCCCTCTGGCCGGCTGGGGTAAAGTTATCAAGCGATGACTGTGCAAAACTACCTACTGCTTGTCGTACCTTATATTAAAGGCCGATGTATGTGCTCTTATAGTGTTGATTTAGCTGTGTATAGGGATCGACGTTTTTGTCATGGAGCTGACAACGAGCTACTTGCCCTGACGACAGTAAGCAGGTCTCTAAAACTGTTGTCATTTTTCCTTTGCAGCAAATACGGCTGGCCGAGTGATAGCGTGGTTTCAACAACACAGCACAAACTTTGAGCTATTGTCTTGTCAGTTCATAGCCACTATCACAATGAGCTGTGATTCCCCTGCTTTCCTTTACTATATTTTGTGTGCGTGTCCTTTACAGGACGTTGCAGAACCAAGCCCAGCATTTTTTGGGCTGGTGGGCTTTTTCTGGACATATTTTTTGTTGCAGTAGTTTGCCATTGCTTACTGAAAGATCAGCTCTCAGTACCGCTGTCGTAACCAATGCAAGACCAATCGTCTGCAGCCTAGGATCAAACCCGGCACTTCGGCATTATGAAGCGTATTCGTAATGCTCGAGCCACACATACCGACTTCTATATTATAACAGAAAAGAAATCAGTATGACATTACCGCTTTAAAAGACGCTTTCGGTGCCTACTAAATAGCTAAGTATATTCTGATGGCTTTACTTGTGTAATGGGAGTTGCCGTGTCTGCGCTGCTAGACGCTTGCCTGCGGATCGGAATGTTGTAGGTTCGCTCCCTGGCGGAGACGGATTTTCATTTCAAAAATGACCTTGACTCCAAAGGTCGACCCAGCCTTGAGTCGGTACCAGGTTCAGTAACTGGCAGTAAAAGCGGCCCGCGTGATGCTGACCGCATCACCCATCTCGTGCCGATTGGTCTATAAAATATAGGTCTAGCCCTATATGCCTATATGCCTACAGGCATACAAAAGGATCCTTTACTTACTTGTGTAAGATTATGTTTGAATATGATGTTTAGTTACATACAGTCAATAAAGAAAAACACACAAGTGCATGTCAACAATACTCGCCTATGTTTAATCTTTGCGTTAATTCAGCGAGCAGATCTATATACGCAACTTTTGGATCTGAAATAGTAACACTGCACAATTTAAATAACAACAGAACGAGAATATCAATAGTGCCAACAATTATAGAAGTGATAAAAACATTACAAATAATAATAAAAAAAACATTTGGAGTAAGAAAATACGAGTAACACAAAGATAAGAAGGAGATTTAAAAAAAAAAAAAAAAAAACTAGGAGGAGGTGGTGGTAGCAAAGAAAGCTGAGCGAGAGGAAAAGGCTGTGTAGAAGAAGTTATAGTAGTAATGTTAGTGGTGGTGGTAGTATTAGTAGTAGCAGTAGTAACAGTAGTGCTAGCAGTAGTCGTGGTAGTAGTAGTACTAGCAGCAGCAGAAGCAGTAGTAGTAATAGTAGTAATGGTGGTGGCTGCGGTGATAGTGGTAGTGGTATTAGTGTAGTAGTAGTAGCTGTGGTAGTGGTAGTAGTGGTGGTGGTAGTAGTAGTAGTAGCAGCCGTAGTGGTGGTGGTAGCGGTGGTGGTGGTCGTAGTTGTAGTAGTAGAGGTAGTAGTAGTCATAGTAGAAGTAGTAGTAGAGTTGGTAGTAGAAGTAGTAGTAGTGTTAGTAGTAGAAGTGGTGGTAGTAGAAGTAGATGTAGTAGTGATGGTGGTGGTGGTTTTGGTGGTGATAGTAGAAGTAGCAGTAGAAGAAGAAGTAGTAGAAGAAGGAAAAGTAGAAGAGAAAGCAGTATAAGAAGAAGTAGTTTAGCGGTAGCAGCAGTAGCTGTACAAGAAGGAGAAGTAGTAGAAAAGAAACTAGTATAAGAAAAAGTATAGTGGTAGTAGCAGCAGCAGTAGCTGTAGAAGAAGGAGAAGTAGTAGAAGAAAAACAGTATAAGAAGAAGTAGTTTAGTGGTTGCAGCAGTAGCAGCAGCAGTAGCAGCAGAAGAAGGAGAAGAGAAGGAGGTAGAGAAGACAGAAGAGAAACAGTCTTACCAAACGATCTGCCTAGCATGTCCAAGAATTTGTTTGCCTCAAAACTCTGAGAACCTGGCGCAGCTGTAACAAAACAACCGAAATCAATCACGCCTAGAAGAGGTCAAAGTCACTACTGTGAAGCCCCTGTGTGGGTTCCGGGGCCCCGTTATTGGGAGACCAAGAATAGACCCACTACCTGCCCAAACGCATGTCGTAGGAGTCGAATTACTGGGAGGTAACTTCGAAGTCGGAGTACATCTGCTTAGAGGCAAGGAACCAACAGTCTACAAGCAAATTAGTTAGACTGTTTCAGGCCAGCGGTGATTTAGCACCAGTCAGTGTTTGTCGGCGTCTTTGACTTAGGCGTTGCGAACGCGCTTCGTAATGCCGGTCTGCCGGATTCGATTCCAGCTGCGGACCATGCGCCTTTGCGTTGGTTTGGACAATAGTATAGAGAAGGCGACTGTCCAGAAAGCAATGGCAAACTACTGGACGTAAACTTAGAAAGAAAACCTACAACAGCCAAAAAATGCTGCGGTTGGTTCTACAACGTCTTATAAAGGATACACAACTAACTAGGGTAGTAACCCATAAGTGCTCCGTTCTTCTTCTAAATCAAGGCGGAGTTTAAATCAGCCCAGTACCGTGTACAGGTTCTGTAGCATCGGATCCCTAAATATTTTAAGTACATTTTAAACTCTAAATATTGCCCGGGCAGCACCGTTAGGCTATTCTTTTCGATTTTAACTGATAAAGGATTTTTTAAGTGCGCAACAATGCATACGGGCGTCCAATCTCACTACCCAGTGACCAGGGTGAATTATTAGAAGTCCAAGTCCACGTGAAAACATCCCAGCACTGAACCCGGAACCTCTAGCACTCGAGGCGGACAGCATGCGTCTAGACCACGCAGCCCCCCTACGCAGCTAACTTCGACCTAGTCAGTGTTTACTTGTCGATGTGATTGCCACCACACTATTTATCCTAACATGCATTTTCATATTCTAGTACTTATTCTAGCCTGGGTGGAACTGGTAAACCCCTCCCCCCCCCCCTCCCCCCAAACAAAAACCGTCTGGATACATCTTTAAAAATCAGACCCGCGCGTCGGTCACAACACATCCCAGTTTACGTCACTTCTTTACATTGTGGTAAAAAGGTAAGAGGTAAAGTCGGGTGATGTGAACCAGCGTCATTGCAAACGGTTGTAAACCAAAAGTGCTCTGCCACCAGTACGGACAGTTGATAAGAAACAATCCGCCTGTGTCACCGCACGCACGTAACTTCGTAGCTACCTCGACGTTCCTCCATTGATCCCAGAGTGTCAACACTGGTACCTAATTCCTAGAGGCTGGGTGAACCTCGGGAACCGCCCGGATGCAGAATACACACTGGAGACTGACAGCATAAGTACACTCAGCGGGACGGTACAAGCAACCAACTTTAGGTTTCGGAAGGGCACTTCATCTGTTTTGTAAAAATCACTTTAGCTCCCAGGTCGACCCAGCCTTGAGTAGGTAGCGGGGTCAGTCACGGGAAGTAAAGGCAGCAGGCGTAATGCTGACCACACAACCCATCTTGTGTCGATTTGTCTATAAAATATAGGTCTAGCCCTAAATGCCCTATACGCCTCAACGGGTGGGAAAAGGTCCTGTAAGATTTTTTTAAATAGTTACTTACTTCATCTGTGTATTCAGGTGTCCTAATGTAAGGTAATAAAGAGCTAAGTGTGCAAGGGGGGTGGGGGGAGGGTGAATAGATCTACTGGCCCGTAACAAGCATGTCCTAAGAGTCTACCAATTATGTCTCTTTCCTATGTTTCTTGTGTCGGAGGGCATCTGCATGAGAGGCGAGGAAGCAACAGTCTACATAAAGACAAGCTAGATCTGTAAAATGAATGTTCAAGCAAAGCGCAAATTCTGGAACAAGAACAAAGTCCACAAATGGACGAACAACTCTGACTTCCGTTTACAGCTGGTGAACGCAGAGAAAGAGACACAGTCAGAATGAAGACTACAGACTGAAGTGACAGCATAAAGAGACTCAACCCTTTCGCTGCCACGTACTTTGCCAGCAAACGTTACCACTGCGCTAAGCATGTTTCCCGCTGAACTTTCCCCCTGTGCTGAATCAATACTTTGTCTTTTCTCAAAACGCAAAAGTTAGCTCGGGTTTAAAGGTTCTATTTTATACATATGAAAATATTTACCTTAGGGGGTGATGACCCGATTTCTGACAAATCAGACGCACTATGGCTCTGCCAAAAAAAAGACATTTACAGAAAGAAAACAACAGAAGACTTTGTGCCAGGCTTCACTTGGGATAGTGAAAGAAAATGCGAAAGATGAAGAAAAGGAGGAAGGGAAGAAGAGGAAGAAAGATTTGTGTCTCACCTTTCTTAAAGAACACAATGGATTACTCATTCGGCGTGACCCTGAATTATAAGTATTCTTTACAAAACACCGTATCCGCCAGTAAAACCACATGTTCTTGTATAAAAGCGCATCTTTGTGACCTTGAGAGATTTCTACTTGACTACTAATTGGTTACGTTTTACAGGAAATATGTTAAAACTGGTTTTATTTAACACGTGTGAATTCTTTTTCTAGCCTTCAATGACGTGGATTTATTACATAAGATACTCTTTATTTAAAAGAGTCATATTCCCTGCTTTGTCATTTTGTTTTTCTTCCGAAGAGAAAGAAAAGTGACGCAGAAATTTCCCAACATGATGTGACTCTAGCCACTTCAAGGACACCGCATGAATTTATCACTCTGCGCTCTTCGCGTCGGTCTGCCTTGAGGGCTGTCATTTGTGGGTTTCAAACTCATTGTTAACGGATCACCCCATAAATGCTTCGTTTCCGTGCCACTAAAAACCACACAAAATATCCATCGCTGTCCCATGTTAAAGGTCAAAAAGACAGTAGTACCGGCAAAATCCAACATCTGGCACATCCATCAAATACATTAAGCAGTCGCGAGAGATGCTAACACCAATATTCTGTCACTGGAACTGCAGTTCACATTTGACGGAAACATCAGTCGCGACTGACTATGCATTAATGAATAAGACTCACTATTAATTCTATGGCAACCAGCCAGCAACAGGTTAACGTGGCAAACCCCCTTCCCCCATCTTAAAATTCTCTGGAAGCTTTTGATACATATGCCTTGTCTGGGTGCGTAATAATATGGCTAATGGTAATGATGTTAATCACAGTGATAATAAAAATAATAATAATATAGAATGGCGAAGAAATGTAATCATACGTTTCATTTTCATCGCTGTAAAAACTCAAGCAGAAAGCTCTAGTCGTTCGTCCACTTCTGGACTTTGGTCTTGTTCTATAACGTAAGTTGTGTGTGCACATCCGTTTAACAGAGCTGGCTCAATCTATACAGAATGTGTATTCCTCGCCACTAAGCCTGCTAGCAATCCGACAACGAAGCAAACACTGCTAATTAGTCGACTTTTACGACATGCTTTTCAATAGACAGTGAGTAAAGAGTTTGTCGTCATTATGAGATCCCAGAACCCAGGGTAAAATCAAGCATTTAGGTCTCATCGAAAATGAGTGCCTGGACTTTACAATGTTATTATAAAGGCTTGAGCGTTGCGAACGCGCTTCGTAATGCCGGGGCAACGGGTTCGTTCCCAGCTGCGAACGATTTGGCAGCAAACGGTCTTTCGTTCGTGTGGACAGTGGTAACGAGAGCTGACCGTTTAGTAAGCAGTGGCAAACTACTGAACGTAAAATTGGCCTAATAAAACCGCAATAGCAAAAAAAAAAACAAAAAAAACATGCAGGGGTTGATTCTGCAACGTCCTGTAGAGGGAAGCAATTATTAACGTCCTGTAAACGGACGCAATTATTACTGTCATGTAGAGGAACGCAATTATTAACGTCATGTAAAGGGACGCAATTATTACCATTTTGTAAAGGGACGCAATTAGTAACGTCACATAGAGGGAAGCAATTATTATTAAAGAAGATTTTTACGGATATACACGCGTCGCATCTTAAAATGATCAAGGAAAGAATTGTAAGTTTTGTATGACCGTGAGGCTTGAAAAAAAAAAAAGGGGGAAACACTGAGCTGCAGCAGTTGCAAATGTACCTATGGAGATGATTCAGAAGACGTGGCAAGAGACTGTTAACCGTCTAGACCAGTGATTCCCAAACTGTGCGCCACGGTACCCTGGGGAGCCGCGACCTCTTCACAGGGACGCCGCGAAATATTCGAAGAACACGAGTTTTTAAAATTATTATATCTTACATACGAATAGTCATTCTTTTACTCAAGTTAGGGCGCCGTAGAAAAATTTTAATTGAGAAAAAAAAAAGGCGCCACGAGAAAGGAGAAAAATTTAGGAAACTGATCTGGACTGCACTAGAGCTACCCATGGTACCCACACAGAAATGTACCGAGGTGAATCAGGCTTATATCGTGAAGTAGTATAGGTAAAAGACAGGACTTTCTATTCCTTGCCATGTGGATGCACGTGGGGGCGCCACTTGAAGTTGACGGTCATAAGTATTTCACTAAGGGCACGAGCCATATGGGAGCTGTGGTAGAGTTGTGGCTGTCGCTCGCCCGCCATCCAGAAGGTCAACGGTTAAAGTCAACATCGAGGTAGGGTGAAATTTTTATTTGGCCACCAGGACGACCCAAAACCTTATATAGTTACCAGGTAATGTCCCGGGGAATAAAGGCGTCCGGTATGCTGGTGGTATGATGTCTCGAAAGCTGAAATATTTTGATCATATCAAGCGCCATGACGGGTTGGACAAATTTATAGCAGAAGGCATGGTATCAGGAAGGAGGGGCAGGGGCCGACCGACACGAAGATGGGCACGGGATATAAGTGACTTCTTGAGTGTGAAAGCGCAAGAGGCGGGAGAACTGGTGACAGACCGAGTTTCTTTCAGGCAGACTGTGATGAGAGCAACGTTCTGTAAAGGACCTGCTACATGATGATGATGATGGTGGTATGATGTTGACTAGAGCCTGCAAAGAATACCCATTGATCCACAAACACGTGAGCCTAGAAACATAAGCCCCATGCAAAAACTGAAGTTGAAAGGGACTTTCCCTTACAACCACAGGCAAGCGAGATAACCGTGGTAGACACTGATGCAAAAAGTGTCACTTTAGTTCGTGCTGTGAGGCTTTTCCGGATGATTTGTAGCCCCTGTTTTCTGTCACATTTCCGCTTTAACGTTCTGGTTTTCTAGTTCGTGTTCTCTCTTAAAGAAAGTTTTGTTTAATTATTTCCTGCCCGCTGACCTTCCATTCCTGGCTGATTTACGTTATTTTATGGTGTAAAATATTTTACCAAGTTAACGGTTTGCTGCTTCATGTCATCAAAACCGCTTGTTATTTTGAATTTAGGCGGAAACTTTTATGCTTTTCATAACAGACAAAGGGCGTTAGAAACGACAACAAAATTAAAAACAATTCAAATCTTCTTCTTCGCGTTCACCAGCTGTAAACTCTGGGGGACATTTCTGGTTTTTCATTCACTTCTGGACTGCAGTCCTAATCCAGAACCTGAGTGCTGCGTCTGCATCCGTTTTACAGATCTGACTTATTCGTATGTAGATTGTTGGTTCCGTGCCTTTCAGGCATATGCAATCCGACTTTGAAGGAAGCTCACATTTAGTTGACTCCTTAAGACATGCTTTTTTAGGTAGGCAGTGGGTCTGTTCTTGTTTTCCCCACAATAGGGCCCCGGAACCCACACGGGAAGCAAGTCAAATAACACCCACAATACAACCGTTCTTTCACCTAAACAGGACTGCAGACTGTAGCTACTGAAGGGGCACCGACCAAGCACAATTTTGGGAAGGGGCATTAGCGCCGTTATACATTCTCACAGGCAGGTTCAACAGGCCTTAGTCTGGTTAAATGCCTAATAATAATAATAATGTGCTCAAAAGCAACAAGAAAAAAAAAAAAAGGAACAGGGAGTATTTTTAATAGCTTTTTTTTTTTTATATCGCCGCTCATATTTTTGTGATCACCGTCTGTGGAGTTGACGTAGCGTATACCGCAATAGTGTTTTATTTCTGGTACTGTTTTCCCACATTACAGCTCTATTTACAATCGCTGCTACTGGTTACACTAAGCACTTAAGTACCAGGAATGTCATCATAAAAAGTTGAACAACCACATTTGAATACCTGCCACTGTTATGGAACACAAGCTCAAACAAAAATATTATGTCTTCAGTAGTTAAACACCATATTAGCTAGATCAGTAATTGAATCACAGGCATGTACAGTTTATATTCTAAACTAACAGTTACATAGCATTTGAAACATAATGTAACATATACATTTAATTACGGAGAGATAAAATTTGATTACCTAAAGTCTACAGTTATCAAACATAATAAAAGTAAAGATCCGGGCATAATGGAAGAGCACCCATATTTTTACAGACCAATCGGCACTAGGTGAGTAACGTGGTCAGCATTAACTCTTTGAGTCCCAGGGGGTTTAGCATCACAGGCCCAGGTAAAGAAAGTAATAAAATCGGCGCATCATGCGTTCATTGGGCTTCTAGGTAGGAGTCTTTAAACGTATGATGAGTTTCTTGGGATTCAAAGAGTTGAGCCGGCCGTTTTTAGTTTTCCAGGACATACATCCTGGAACCCTCTTTAGGCTGGGTCGACCAGCGACGCAACACACCATGATACAAATCCATGCAGCCAGCCGTGGGTTTCGATCGCGGTACGTTCGAATTATGAGTCGGACTCGCTACGCCTAAGCCACGGATGACGCAGTCATTAAACATACACAACATATATCAGTCTATGTGAAACAATACGATGTTTACAAAGAAATAACTGATATATAAAACTTATATACATCATTTAGGAACGGGGCTTAGCCCTTTTACACATTTATGGGACTCCTAACATTTTTGGTAGTGTGTGTGGGGAGTGGGGTGTGTGGAAAGTGGAATTTGTATGGGGGGGGGGGGGCGGGGGGGTGGCGCTGGAAATGTCCACTGGGTTCCGGCCTCGTTGGCCCACACAGACTAAGCGGGTAGACTAAGAGATAAACACATATGTGGTTTAGCCACAAAGACAAGGCAGGACACGCGTACTGATCCGATCCGTCACTCTGGAGATCGCATAGGATGAAGCATTGTTATCGCGAATGTTTATCTGGATATCGCCATATAATAAAGCAACAACAAAATTAACAACATTGCTCTTCATTAAAGACAGCGAATAAATCGTTTGGTTGGCAAGACAAACAAAGCATATGCTAACCGACACACAAGAACGTGAAGCAGGCAGCGGATCAACTCCGCATACCTAGCCACGAAACTTTTTTCGTTTTAACATACTTACCAGCTTACCAACCCAACTTCTTGACAACTTTTTTACTAACCAGAGTAATTACCTAACTACTTGACAAAATATCTACTTGGCGAATTGCACAAACATTAAATAAAGCAGCAGGCATAGTACCATGAAAAAGCTGGGGTGGGGGAGGGGTGGGGGACCAGTATGAAGATACGCAGTTGATATAAGTGACTTCCTGAACAGAAAAGTAGATGAGAACTGACGAGGGATAGAGTTTCTTTCAGACAGACTGTGATGAAAGCCACGTTTTGCGTAGGTCCTGCTGCATG
>CAJHNH020007112.1:1081522-1109022 GCA_905116865.2 Candidula unifasciata
CACACATCTAGGTTGGCATACTTTATTTCACAATACCTATACTGGTTTTCTCCTTTATCTCTTCCTGACTTCCCTCCTCCAAGCATTACACTCTATGGTATCGTGCTTCCCTAAATCCACCTCAATACCTGTCTCAGTCATGTGATATCTGTATACAGTAGTTAAGACCGACCTCTATGAAGGTTTTAAACAAGTATCTAAGTTTATATATCTAGGAGTAACATGCGCCGAAAATAGCAAGTTAGATTAAGGAATTAACATCTGGTGCAGTAAAATAAACCACGTATTGGGATACCTAGACAACATCAGACAGTCCACTCAGCACAAAGAGACATCTCATACAAAGCATATTCATTCCTACTCTTTGCCACCAGTGCCAGACATGGTCACTCACAATAAACCAGAAAAGAACATTAGTAGCTACGGAAATTAGCTGCAGAAGTGATCAAAAGAGGTGAAGAGATAAAATGAGGAATGAGGACATAAGAGAAAAAAAGTCGACACATAACGAACTCTAAATTACATACAAAAACAGCAAGTGAAATGGTTTGTCCACTTAGACAGAATGCCGTGAGACGCCAAACCTTTTAAGACATACACCGTAGGAGAAGACGGATGAAGAGCACGAGGCAGACCAGGACCAAATGGGATGAGACCATCAGAGAAACTCTACAACAGCACGATGCTACCATGGTCGAGTACGCCATAAGAAAAATAAGCAGACAAAAGAAGCAGGAAATGAAAAAGCGAAGAAGAAGAAGAAGAAGAAGAAGAAGAAGAAGAAGAAGAAGAAGAAGAAGAAGAAGAAGAAGAAGAAGAAGAAGAAGAAGAAGAAGAAGAAGAAGAAGAAGAAAAGGACTAAGAAGAAGAAGAAGAAGAAGAAGAAGAAGAAGAAGAAGAAGAAGAAGAAGAAGAAGAAGAAGAAGAAGAAGAAGAAGAAGAAGAAGAAGAAGAAGAAGAAGAAGAAGAACAATTAGAAGAAGAACAAGAAGAACAAGAAGTGCTCTTATCACTATCTATCTATCTATCTATCTATCTATCTATCTATCTATCTATCTATCTATCTATCTATCTATCTATCTATCTATCTATCTATCTATCTATCTATCTATCTATCTATCTATCTATCTATCTATCTATCTATCTATCTATCTATCTATTTATCTATCTATCTATCTATCTATCTATCTATCTATCTATCTATCTATCTATCTATCTATCTATCTATCTATCTATCTATCTATCTATCTATCTATCTATCTATCTGTCTATCTGTCTATCTGTCTATCTGTCTACCTACCTACCTACCTACCTACCTACCTACCTACCTACCTACCTACCTACCTACCTACCTACCTACCTATCTATCTATCTATCTATCTATCTATCTATCTATCTATCTATCTATCTATCTATCTATCTACCTACCTACCTACCTACCTATCTACCTACCTACCTACCTACCTATCTATCTATCTATCTATCTATCTATCTATCTATCTATCTATCTATCTATCTATCTATCTATCTATCTATCTATCTATCTATCTATCTATCTATCTATCTATCTATCTATCTATCTATCTATCTATCTATCTATCTATCTATCTATCTATCTATCTATCTATCTATCTATCTATCTATCTATCTATCTATCTATCTATCTATCTATCTATCTATCTATCTATCTATCTATCTATCTATCTATCTATCTATCTATCTATCTATCTGTCTACCTACCTACCTACCTACCTACCTACCTACCTACCTACCTACCTACCTACCTACCTAC
This sequence comes from Candidula unifasciata, assembly GCA_905116865.2. NCBI lineage: Eukaryota > Metazoa > Mollusca > Gastropoda > Stylommatophora > Geomitridae > Candidula > Candidula unifasciata. The sequence continues at coordinate 1,083,315 of CAJHNH020007112.1, forward strand.
CTACCTACCTACCTATCTATCTATCTATCTATCTATCTATCTATCTATCTATCTATCTATCTATCTATCTATCTATCTATCTATCTATCTATCTATCTATCTATCTATCTATCTATCTATCTATCTATCTATCTATCTATCTATCTATCTATCTATCTATCTATCTATCTATCTATCTATCTATCTATCTATCTATCTATCTATCTATCTATCTATCTACTGACCGACAGACCGACCGACCGACCTGTCTGTCTGTCTGTGTGTCTGTCTGTCTGTCTGTCTGTCTATCTGTCTGTGTGTATGTCTGTCCGTCTGTCTATCTTTCTGTCTAGCAAGGAAATGAGCAAGCTGATCGGCTTGCAGGTAAAGCTACTGTGAAGGGCGGACGAGCCGTTGACCATGCTGAAAATTTGAATACACTACGAGAAGTAAGGAGTTTGCGAGAACCGAGTGATGACTGTGAATTTGCAATAACAACCAGCCTGCAAGAACAACACGTTAACAAGTGTGAGGGTAGACAAGAGCTTTGTGCAGGAAGCCAAAGAAGAATAAGAAACCAACACAGAACTGGTGTCGTGAGCCGTTAAACGCTGCGGGATTTACTAAGGAGGGGATCCAAGCACTTAAGGAATGAACAGTTCAATTTGCAGTCAGGATAACTAACTAATTCGTGTTATATCCACTGTGACCATCGTCTCCTTTGAATATCTTTTATGAAACCTCCATGTACTTGAAAAGTAAATAAAACTTACACCACAAGCCTCAAATTCACAGATAAGACTCTCACCTAAACCAAAGAAACAAAGTGCCCTATACCAGCAGATCCCAGCTGCCTGTATGTGAAGTGTGACTGCTATATTTATAAGCAAGATGGAACTGTTTCCGCCATTTCTATGACAGCGGCTGCGTGAAGGACGCCTGCAACTGTCGGTGAGGTTGCCAAATTCGGCTAGGTCGTGTCTTTGCTATGTAAGCACTGGCAGGTCAATTTTTCGGCTGCATTTTAGGCTGCCGAAAGTTGGTACCTTCGTATACATTTGGTACTGTTCGACTCTTACCGGGCCAAACTGTACTTTTGGTATTACGCCAGACGTTTTGGTAGGTTTTATAACATTTTCAGCAATATTTTAAATGTTGGCATTGTGTTAAAAGTTACCCGCCCCAAACCCCCCCCCCCCCCCAAAAAAAAAAAACGTATTTGAAAAACTACTTAAATTAAGCGCGTCGCAACTGTTGAAGCACACGCCGTTATACTGTTATACTTTTCTCAGGTTTCCTCAACGTGTGTCCTTTTCAACGCCCAAGTATTTTGTTTCAAACCTTGTGGTCCATTGGAACTTGTTTTGTTCTCATTACTGATTCTATTTATTGGTGTAACCAATCAAAAACTCGACCCAACCCATTGTAGCCTCTTACGACATCACTGGTAACGTTTTAGGTTACTATTCTTAGCTTGCTTCTCAGGACCCCAAAACAACAAGAACCAGTTGCATACAATTATTTTTAGGATCTTCCCTGAATTACATCTGTAACTTCAACTGCCGGCGGTTGGATATGAAAATTTCGTCTCCCTAGACCAGAGCTTTCCAAACTCTGCATGCTGGTGACACACTATTTAAACCGGGGGTCTCCAACCTGGTGCGAGGGAGTTTTCGGAGGAAGGGGGTGGGGGGGGGGGGGGGGGGGGAGGTCATGCAATGTTCAATCATACTGCGTTAGGTATTTGTAGTAATCCGTTAAATTATTTATTTATTTATTTATTTCAGTTTAGTTATAAATAAAAGGTTTTAAAATTGTTATAAAACAAAACAGCCTAGGATAATTTTTTCGTAAGCATATTATGACCAAAACGTATCCCTATAACGTATGTTTGTCTTTTATAGAATCTATTGTTCTCCTTAAAATCACATTTTCTTATGTGTTTGTGTATGTAAATGGTGGTGGAAAGGGGGGGGGGGGGCTTGCCATATACTCTAGGAGTATTAAAGGGTGGAGGGGTTGGTTCTCGTCACATACTCAAAGAGGTTGTCACCTGAAAAAGGCTAGAGACCCTTGTTTTATACTTTTATGCATCCTAAGTTTGTAATCCGTTAAGGGGGACGGTCCTACCTGAACTTCGGTACTATTTTGTTGTTAATGAACGACTGATGGTTGCACGCCAGCCGGGACTGGCATACTATTTAACCAGGTCCGTCTGTATATAGGTCTTTCTGACTAAATCACGGTACATTTTACAAGAACGGGAATCCCAGTTGACCTGTTTGGCCTATAAATAGAGAAGGCCGTGTATTTAATCTACTGCAGGCAGTCTTCTTCTTCTTCTGCCTTTCTATCCCCCAATGGAGCATAGGCCCTCAACCAACTCACGCCAAGTCGTTCTATCCTTCGCCATTGCATGGAGCTCTCCCCATGTCCTCCCAATCTTTCTAACCTCGTTCTCCAGCTCTCTTCTCCATGTGTTTTTTGGCCTTCCTTTATTCCTACGCCCCTGTGGGTTCCAATGCAAAGACATTCTAGTAATGCTGTTCTCCTGTTTTCTCAGTGTGTGTCCTATCCAACGCCAGCGTCTTTTCCTCACTTCCTGATCCACTGGAGCCTGTTTAGTTCTATCCCAGTTCTACATTAGTTATTCTATCATACCATTTTATTCCCTCTATTCTGCGCAGGCACCAGTTAATGAATGTGTGTAATTTATTAGTAATTGCCTTGGTTGTTCTCCATGTTTCCGCCCCATACAATAGTACTGATTTGACATTAGAATTAAAAATTTTTAGTTTAGTATTTATTTTAATTTCTTTTGACCTCCACAAATTCCCTAGTGCTATGAAAGCCCCTCTTGCCTTTTGTATTCTTATTTTAATATCTCTATCAGTTCCAACATCTTTATCTACATTACTGCCTAAATAGGTGTACGACTCCACGTCTTGGAGTGGGGTGCCATTAAGAGAAACCACATTACTTTTTGTCTGATTTATTCTCATTATCTTTGTCTTTCCTTTATGGATTTTCAGACCAAGCTGCTTTGATCTCGCATTAAGTTTATTTAATTTATCTTGCATCTGATTCCGTGAATGGGACAGAAGAGCAATATCATCAGCGAAGTCCAGATCATCAAGCTGTTTTGTAGGGGTCCACTGAATTCCATTCTTGGTGTTAGCAGTTACTGTTTTCATAGTCCAGTCTATAGCCAGTAAAAATAAGAGGGGCGTAGTTCTCCTTCGCAGAACGTCGCTCTCATCAAAGCCCGCCTGAAAGAAACGCGGTCTTTTCCAGTTCCCCCGCCTAGTGTCACTTATACATAACCGGTGCCCATCTCTGCACTGGTCTACCCCTGCATCTCTTTCCTTGTACTATACTTTCTGCTACTATTCTTTCTAATCGGCCGTAGCGCTTGAATGACCAAAATATGTTGGTTTCCAAGACAAAATGTTAATTACAAAAAAAAATCTTCTAGATGTTTGTTTTGTATTGTGTCTTTTATTGTATTTTTTTTTTTTTTTTTTTAGTTTATGGCATTCTGACAATCTTTTCTGTGTTGCCTGTGCACATTATTTTTGTTTTCCTGAAATTCAGCAATAGGTTTTGGTTTTCACTGGCTTTTTTTTTTTTTTTTTTTTACAGATATTACTAAATGTGAACAAAGAAGATAAACAACAGAAAGCACAATTTAACAAGTAAATCAGTTACAACCGAGGCACAAATTCAACAGCACTCAAAAGACACTGCCTGTTTTACGAGGGCAACCGCGCTGTCAGAATCATGTCTTTCTGTTTATAAAGTTCAGGACGAAGGTAACGAATCGTGGCATGTGAAGGATTTGAAATGAAACTTCAGTTATGAAAGTTTGAGGTTTGAGCAACGGATCAACATCATGACACACCGTTAGTAATCTATAAGTGCTCCGTTGTTCTTCTTACTCAAGTCTGAGTCCGAAGAAGCTCAGCACAGTGCACAGGCTCTGTAGCACCAGTGAGGATCCTGAAATACTTTGGGTGGATTTTTAACTCCAAATTTTGCCCGGGCAGCGCTGTTAGGCTACTCTTTTCGATTTCTAACTGCCATGGAATTTTTTACGTGCGCAACATTGCACACGGGCGTCCGATCTAATTACCTAGAGACCAGGGGGAATCACTAAAAGTTTAAGTCCACGTGAAAAAATCAGTCTTTACCGGGCATTGAACCCGAAACCTCTAGCACTCGAGGCGGACACCATGCCTTGAAATCATACAGCCTCCTAGTTATAAAGGGATTTAGTTAGTTGCTTCATTTGTGTTGAACTGTGACTGTAGTATGCTCCCGACAAGATACAGCCAAATATGCCAGGCAATAAATTGGGCATAAAGTGTCATCTCTTTCACATTTATAAAGGGGAAACATTGCTTTGATGAATAAGCCAATAGAGAAGATATAAACATAGTTAAACATTTTAATACAGCTGAGATATAAAACCAGAAGAGATAGAGTGAGAAACGATGTGATTACTATTGGAACCATAGCCATCGTTAAATTTTTTGAGAAGCAAAGAATGAAATGGTTTGGTCACCTAATGAGAATGGAACCAACGATGCCATCATCAAGAGCATACAACATGAAAATTGAAACACCAAGAGGCAGGGGAAGACCAAGAAGTAGATGGATTGAAGGAGTCACGGACAACTTGAGACTTCATAACATCACGGCATATGAAGCGACTGAGCGCGCCCTGGTTCGGTTGCCGATCATCTGATAGACTGCGACGCCTAGCGGCACAAGCAGACTTTGACAAAAGAAGAAGAATACAGCTGAATTTTATTTGAAAATATAAAACAACAACAGGTATGCAGTCAAATAGTATAGCTGTGCACGTTAGTTTCCACTGGAAAGATCTGTGGAAGGAGGGATAGAGGAAGACAACGAGAGAAGATTGTTGACAGTCTTGTTGCATGGCATGGAGGTGTGTCAGCACACAAACTGATACATGCTGCCGGAGATCGCGGATTGTGGAGAGGAATAATCGATCTCGCCAGTCGGCAAGGCATCTGATGATGATTATGTTGATGTACATTAGCGCTGATGGCGTTGCACTGTGTTCCATTATTACGTTTAACGCTTTAGGTACGCACGACACAGCTTTATACTGCAGCCGAAATACTTATGTGTCGCGATACACAGTTTTGGAAAGCTCTGCTGTGAACATCACGTGTCTTCAGTCCCTAGACAAGCACACTGTCATTTACCTCTGCCTTGTTAAATACGGGAGTTTTCGTTTCTGGACGGGATGATAATCAAGGAAGCCAACGTGTGCACAACAAAGTTGCGTAATAATGTGCAATCCATGGCAGGCCATTTATTTTCATCAGAAAGTCCTACTTTTCTTCTCTTTTCTTCTTCTTTATCTTCCTCTTCCTTTTCTTCTTCTGCTTCTTCTTTTTCTTCTTGTCTTCTTGTACTTTTTCTTCTTCTTCTTCTTCTTCTTCTTCTTCTTCTTCTTCTTCTTCTTCTTCTTCTTCTTCTTCTTCTTCTTCTTCTTCTTCTTCTTCTTCTTCTTCTTCTTCTTCTTCTTCTTCTTCTTCTTCTTCTTCTTCTTCTTCTTCTTCTTCTTCTTCTTCTTCTTCTTCTTCTTCTTCTTCCTCAGCGTCGGGAGCCGTTGAAGTTCACTGCTTCAGGTATCACCCGCACCATTCATCTCTCTGGTTGGTCTTATCTTTCCAGTTAGTGACACCATGTGTTTGCTGGTCTTTCTGGCCTGTATCTCTCCATCGTCGTCTTGGTCTCCCTCGTGGTCTATGACCATTCATCTCCCTGGTGTATACAGTTATTACTTCTCTGTCATCTGACATTCTTTCAATATGCCCCAACCATTTCAGTCTATCAGCTCTCATGATGCCAGTGATCAGTGATCATTTAAGCAGATTATGAATTTCGTTGTTGTATCTCACTTTCCATTCCAGGCTGTTTGCATCTTTGATAGGTCCAAAGATGCGTTCTACAGTCATTATTAATGTAAGGAAAAACCCGATTCAAGGGGAAGGAGCTATCTGTTTTTTATTTTGGAATTGTAACATTAAGTGTGTATGTTTTTTTTTAAGGGGGGGGGGGGGTGGAGGGGGTGTTAGATTATGAATTTGTGGAAACTAATTGCGGAGACAGTCAAAACAGTAAAGCTAACAAAAATAAAATATGACCCAGGAGGGGGAGGGGCGCATAAGCTTTACCACTTCCTTCTCTAATAATGCCTAACAACTGAATCACGATACATTTTGGCTTAGTCCCCTCGAAAATAGGTTACTTGAAGCGTTTCCATGTTGCATTGTGTGACAATATAATATGCTTACAAACTTCTGTGTTCTGATTGTATACGTATTACAAATCGAGAAGCGGATATTGTAAAGTGGATATACAAGATTTTCATACTTTGTTGTTAGATTACAGCAATTTTAATTTTAATTCACGGGAGAGAGACAGTCGTGTTGTGATGTGTGTGACACTGTTTCTAGTCAGTAGTTCGCAGTTTGGGGAACTGGCTGATTATAACTTTTCTACTTTAAATGTAGAAATCTTACTTTTAGGAAAAATACAAACATGTAATTTAGAAGCGTAATCTGGAGAATATCGATAGTTGTCAGGTGCAAACTATCTTGTGTTGGAAGAAAACTATTGCTTTCATATTGATTGTGCATAAATGGTGCAACCACACTGTGGATAAATTGTGTCAAGATATTTCGAAGCTCTAGGTAAGTGGATGAAAATAATATTTAATTTACTAACTAACTTCTCACAGCAAGTCACTCTTTGCCTCTTTACTAATTGTTGACTAACAGTATAATTATATGTTGTAGCAGTACACTTATAATATTAATCCTTAACCATTTGACTTATGCTTCGCGAACACTGGCTGTAAACTCTTGTGGAAACTTCTGGTTGTTCATCCACTTCTTACGCATATTTGCATTTGTACGGTCTGTGTTAATTTTTGTAAACTGGCTTTTGCTTTGCTTCGTGAACACTGGCTGTAAACTCTTGTGGAAAATTCTGGTTGTTCATTTACTTCTTATGCATATTTGCAGTTGTACGGTCTGTGTTAATTTTTGTAAACTGACTTTTTCTTTACGAACACTGACTGTAAATTCTTGCAGAAACTTCTGGTTGTTTATCCACTTCTTATGCATATTTGTTCCCAAAAAATTCGCAATGATAAGGAATTGATTTCATCCAACAAGATGAAACTGGACAAATTTGTTTTGTTCTGTTTGTACCTTGAGGATACATATTTAGTAGTGCTATAAGTACTGTTAAGAAAATTACTCTGGGTAAAAAAAAGTATTGCACATATCAATTTCATACTGATTGTGCTTGTTTACTAATTATTAAATAACAGTATAATTATATGTTGTAGTAGTCTACTACTAATAATAATAACCATCAATCATTTATATTTATGTTATGTATGACATGTGAATGTTTCATAGCAGCATTTTTATGCGCTCAATTTGATAAAGTACAAATGTCACCCCCTCCCCATCCCCCTCTCCTCTGATGCAACAATACCCTCTCAGAATCAAAGAGTTAGCACTGATATTTCTTTACTTTTGCTGGAACAACTTTTAGTTTATAACTAAACGTTATTGATGTTTATGTTCATGTTGACTGTAGCAAAAGTATTTTTGTTTGTCTGTAAGAGCCTTTATTGTTATATATAATTGGCACACTTATTTACCTTAAAAATGACGTATAGTTCTATAAAATATATCAAAAATTAATGAAACAGTAGTTTAATTTGTGTATACATCTCCTCGATAAAAACTGTGGACGCAGAGGGACTCAATTCTTGCACAATAACGGGAATTCCCGTTGACCTGTTAGGCCTATAAATAGAGAAGGCGTGGCTTTACAAAGTGTTATAGGGGGGAGGGGTGGGAGGGAGGAGGCTGGAGGAGTACGCTTCTTGGGAAATTACCATCCCGATGCATTATCTCAAAACCCAAAATGACCTTGGCTCCTAGGTCGACCCAGCCCAAAAGGCTCCCAGGTCGACCTCAGCCCAAAATGGGGGGGGGGGGGGGGGGACAAAGTGATGTCTAGGACGTAAAGGCGACCGGCGGGGGTCTATTTTGACATGTTATCAAATCAAACGAAAAGTAGCACTAGTCAGCTTCGCGTTATGACACAAAAAAAAAAAAAAAAAAAAACACAACCACTAAATGTTGCGGGTAGAAAGCCCTCATCAGCATATTACATGAGTAGAAGTGGTGACTGCTGTCATCGTCATGTAGCACGCCCTTTGCAGAACGTTGCTCTCATCACGGTCTGCCTGAAAGGAAACTAGGTCGTTCGCCAGCTCTCCAGCCTCGTCTATTTTCATATTAAAGAAGTCAATTGTATGTTGTGCCCATCTTCGTGTTGGTCGGTTGGCCCCTGCCCCTCCTTTCTGGTACCATGCCTTCTGCTATTGCTTTTGTGTGTGTTTTATTTCCAGTTCGCCATGGCACTCGATATGACTAAATATATGAATAGGGGCCGAACATTTTTGTAAAAACGACTTTCGCTCCCAGATCGACCCAGTCTTGAGTCCGCCATGGCACTCGATATGACTAAATATATGAATAGGGGCCGAACATTTTTTGTAAAAACGTCTTTCGCTCCCAGATCGACCCAGTATTAAGTAAGCACAAGGTGGTCACAGGAAGTCAAGGCGGCCGGCGGGATGCTGACTATATCAAGTGCCGTTTGGTCTATAAAATATAGGTCTAGCCTTATATGCCCAACACGCCAGAAGGCGTGGCAAATGATCCTTACTTTACTGTTACAAGCAAGAATACACACAATTACGAAAACGTTGCAGAACCAGCCCCGACATGTTTTGGCAGTTATCGTTTTTCTAAGTCAATTTGCCCTTGCCTTTGAACGGTCGAATCTCGATGCCACTCACGAAACCAACGCAAGACGGTCTATTGCCAAATCGTCCGCAGTTGGGATCGAACCTAGAACCCTGGTATAACGAGGCGAGTTCGTAGCACCTAAACAACAGACGCCGACATGCACAAAATTAGTTAACAAGAATATCTCCGAGAGAAATTCAAATGTTTGTCCCGCCAGTTGAAGCTCTGACACGCGTGTGAACACAGGAAATCAGACAAAAAAGCTATGACAGACAAGGGTCGTAACTCATACAGTTAGATAAAGATGTGTCGTGAGTTAAGTCCCCTAAGGGAGCAGAGCTTATTAGAGCGCTGAAGCTATTCTCAAGGGGATTTACAAAATATTTGCGTACTATTCTTCTTAGTTCTTCATTTATGACTCTTGTCTCTTCTTTTCTTTATTTTCCCACAAATTTCTTTTACATCTCATCTCTCATTTTCTAATGTTGCGTTTATGTTTTCTAGTGCTGTCTATGACTGACACTGACAACACAAAGCTAGTACAAATAATGCATTTATCAGCTGTTGCTGCTGGTGGTGGTGGTGGTGGTGTGTGTGTGTGATGTATATATGCGCACGTTAATATCATCATGCGCCAAAAGTGTTGTGCTTTATGTAACAGGGTACATTTAAAAGGGGAGAGTATAGAGGAGATATATAAAAGTTGAAAGAGAGACAGACGAGAAGAATAATAGTTAAAGGATGAATGAGAGGACAAAAGTTTTCCTGTGAAGAGTGTAGTCATAAGTCTACACCCCAAACGATCAGGTAATAGTCAGTGAAGGCATGAACAAGAAAGTATAGTAAAGTAGTAAAAAGACTACGACAAATAAATAATAGTACCACTCCTATACTAACCAAACTAACGATGGAATGAAAGAATAACAACTAGCAATTACAGTGGAACCTCGCTTAAGGAGCATAATTCGTTCCAGAATCATACTCGTTAAGCGAAACACTCGTTATGCGAAAAAATTTTTCTCATATAAATTAATACAAAATACGATAATGCGTTCCATGTTGAAAAAAATACTCGAAAAATGCTATGTATAACGATTATTCAAAGAAAATTATCTACATATTTAAGGAGAGTAAGTCATCTTCATCTTTTCTTGAAACGCGGAACGAACCCACCTGGAATGAAAATTTTATTTGCAGGGGGAAAAAAAGTCGAATAATTATGATACATAGCTAATTATTTTTTTTACTAGTAAGATGTCCAGAGACATTTGTTTTTGCCGACTCTTCAAAATTTGACGAAACTGCGATACGGCATTATCATTAAAAAAATTTGCAGCGCACATGGCCACAACCTTATTAGGCTGATGCTTCTCAATGTTAGATGCAACAGTTTCCCATGATTTCAGCATTTATTTATTTATTTTTTTTTTTTTTTTTGCGCCAGAGGATTGTTGCTTTTCTGTTACCTCCTCCTCTGGCAAACTTTCCTCCTAAACTTCTTGCTGTGAAACACAATGCAACTCCATAAGTTCTTCGATAGTCAGCTCTTGACTGTGCTCTTCCACAAGCTCTTCGATATCATTGTTATTCACCTACAATCCCATGATAGTGGCCAAAGACACCATCTCGTTGACTAAATGTTCCACAGGTACTGTCTCGAACCACTCAAAGTCACAAATCGACAGCGCTCTCCGGCCAACGCTTCTTCCAAAAATAAGTTAGGGTTCTTTTAGTAACCTCTTTCCCCGCCTTGTCGGTCATCTTGAGACAGGCAACCATGTGGAAGTAATTTTTTCAAAACTCTTTGAATGTGAGGTTGGTCCCTTCAGTCACCTGGAAACAATCTCGACGAGTGCTTTAGTGCAGAGCTTGTTAAAGTTAGAAATAACTTGCTGGTCCATGGGCTGGAGTAATGGAGTGGTGTTGGGAGGCAGAAACTGGATCTTGATGAACTTAAATTCTTCAGGGAGGTCATCTTGTAGGCCTGGAGGATTCATGCGCATATATCACAATATAACACAGGTTTGAGAAAATGTGTGATCACAAGCGACACTACGAGGCTACCGGAACGAGTGCTAAACACAGACTGATGTAACATGCGCAACAATTTGGGACTTCCCTTTTCCTCGCCACTCGTTATGCAAAACGTCGCTCGTTAAGCAAGTCATTTTTTGTACAATTTGTTTTGCTCGTTATGCGAATTACTCGTTATGAGAGGTGCTCGTTAAGCGAGGTTCTACTGTATGTTTATTAAGTACGAGAATTACACAGTCGTATATCTCATATTTCACAAAAAAGATCACCTCAATACAAAAGATATTATACTATAAGAAGAAACTCCACAGGAGAGCATGTACAGCAGGAGTCTACCAATCATCAATAAAAGTAATTTCTCGTCGACAAATGTTTCGGCCCACGAGCTCCTAGACATTTTCAGAGAGTGGGCCCACCTGAGTTCATGAGGCTCAGGGTTGATTTTCTCCTGCTGCATGTATTACCGGATGTTCTCGGACAGGGACAAGACGAAATTGGCGAGGTCGAACCATATTACGTGCAATTCAGTTCTCCCATGCTTGGCTCTCTGAATAGACTCCCAGATCATGGTCGCGCATTCAAGGCACCCAGGGACGCCCGGGATTCCACCTTTCTGAACACTCGTATCGATGTAGTTGTTCGCCATCAGATACTGTGTGAGCCGGCGAGCCATACCCGAGAAGCATATTTTGCCCTCAACATTCAACAGCGAAATAAGCCTGAATTGGGATAGACTCTTCGAGTCACGCTCCTTGGGAATGTAGACCTCGTTAGGCTGTTGCCACTCGGAACATGTGTGATTTCGCCGCCACGCTAATCTCAGCCAGCAGTGAAGCATTCGTAGGATTTTCGGACAACGCTTGAACACTACATACGGAACACCATTCGGCTACAGTTAAGCCGTACTGCCATATGCAGTCTAAATAACATCTACCCTATTGGTCAACTCAGTACAACCATGACATAAACTGTCATTTCACCTATAAAATATATTCAAACAACACATTCAGTTCAAAATCCTAAGCACATAAACGTGAACGCAACAACATAAATTTTATTTTACACTTTTCCCAAGGGCCATATTTATTTAAACAGAAGTCGTCCTGGTGTGGTTTTCAATTTTGTGTGTTTGAAGCTACACCCTGGCTTTTGCCTGGGGTCCTGAATATAGCAGGAGCATAGATATGGCCTAACAGCTGAAAGTGGTTTCTGGGACCTCTCGACGGTTGATCCTCATCCGCAAGGTTGCACTTTGTGTCACCGGGTGTTTATCGCTTGTGTGATGTCCTGGTGGGATACAACTACCTACCTACCTGTCCAATCCTCCATCTCAGTGAAGACACTGTCTTGGTGCTCAAACTCCCTAGCTTAATGACACAGAACATCAAGGAATGAAATGGTTTATTCATATGGTCTGAATGGAATAAAATTAGCCACCGGCTAGGGCAAACTACGTGAAAACAGCAGCTACAGGACAAGAGGCCCACCAAGACAGAGATGGATCGAAGGAGTAAAAGAGACCCTACAGAAATGCAGTATGACATTAACACAAGCTCTGCAAACAGCAACAGACAGAAAACTACATCTAGACAGTCTCGGCGACGCTTATAGGCGTAATTAGTAGGGTAACAGAAGAAGAAAGATGACAGTCCGGTAAGTGTGTTTGACAGTTTCACATTTCTGACATTCACGGCTGTCAGCTGAATACATCTGCTGAAAAATATTGCCCACGCTAAATGCTGCACATAAAATGTGATGAATTCAAGAAGGGTCACGAAGTAAGAGAAATTACTAGGCTCCACTAAAAGAAATAACACGCTTCTAAAAATCATACTCGAGGGATAGGTAGCGGGCAAGAAAGCAAGAGGTAGATAACGTTACACATGGAATTAAAACATCAAGAGATTAACGAACAGGAGTCTGAGAGAGTGTACAACATTAACTAGAGATCCATTGCAGCCAACCTTCAGTATGGAGACAACACATGATTGATCGACGAGGCGATCACCGGTGACAACAGTTGCAAGACACAGAAGATGGCGCTACATTAGACACACTCAGGAAAGAAACGAGCAGGCCATCAATAAATAGGCATTCAAATGGTAAATAAAGGAGCTGAGGAAGAGAGGACATCCAAAAGAAACCCTAAAATGAAAGGTGATGAGAGAAGCCAAAGCTACTGCACTGGATTCCGTACATGATTTTGGAAGGATACGATGGCCAGAGCGGTATGAAATGATGGTGCTTTATTATTATCCTACCTAAAACAGGGGAAACCCACAGGTTACGAGACAGTCTTATATTTCATTGGGTGGTAGACAGGCCGCATGGAGTCGTGGGACCTAGGCTACATGGAGTCGTAGGACCTAGGCTACATTGAGTCGTGGGACCTAGGATGCATGGAGTCGTGGGACCTAGCCTACATGCAGTCGTGGGACCTAGCCTACATGCAGTCGTGGGACCTAGGCTACATGGAGTCGTGGGACCTAGGCTACATGGAGTCGTGGGACCTAGGATGCATGGAGTCGTGGGACCTAGCCTACATGCAGTCGTGGGACCTAGCCTACATGTAGTCGTGGGACCTAGCCTACATGCAGTCGTGGGACCTAGGCTACATGGAGTCGTGGGACCTAGCCTGTATGAAGTCGTGGGACCTAGCCTGTATGAAGTCGTGGGACCTAGGATGCATGGAGTCCTGGGACCTAGCCTACATGCAGTCGTGGGACCTAGGCTACATGGAGTCGTGGGACCTAGGCTACATGAAGTCGTGGGACCTAGGATGCATGGAGTCGTGGGACCTAGCCTACATGCAGTCGTGGGACCTAGCCTACATGCAGTCGTGGGACCTAGGCTACATGGAGTCGTGAGACCTAGCCTGTATGAAGTCGTGGGACCTAGGCTACATGGAGTCGTGGGACCTAGCCTGTATGAAGTCGTGGGACCTAGGCTGCATGCAGTCGTGGGACCTAAACTGCACTCTCTCATAGGACGTAGGCGGGTTGGGGTTAGGGCCTGGTTTAGATGTTTTGGGGTCGTTAAAACAATTTAAAAAAGCCGGGAAACCCAATCTTACTAGCCTATAAATGGTGGACTGTCCTGCGACGTCATCTGGGGTAGGATTTAATAAAGAACAGAATTAATTACACATCGAGATCTGTGTGACACATTATATAATGACACAACACGATAATGATGATGATGATGTACATGAACTCTGTCCTCTGCTTAGCCCTGTAGCATGCGATTGGCTGTTTCTAACATCACAACTGACACAGATCGTTCATTGAGACTATGGCCGGTAACCAACTACCACAAGGACGCATAAACTGCTTTTTCTTTGCACTAAGGACATCATCCTTATCATTACCATTAAAGAGGCGGTGGGGGCGTCACGTTAGCCCAGTCGATAGGAGACTCGCTTTCAAATCCAGCTGCGACTCGCTGCAGCCCACGGCCGGTGTTCGAAACCGGGCGGTTCCCGAGGTTCATCCAGACTTAAGGTAATGGGTACAAGAGTTAACACTCTGGGGTAAATGGAGGAACGTCGCTGTAGCTACGGAGTTGAGTGCGGACGGCGACAGTCCGACAGCTTCTTAGCTGACCGTACTAGTGGCAGAGCACTTATGGTTTATAACCGTGTGCAATGACGCTGGTTCACAACTCCCGACTTTACCTTTTTACAACCCACACAACTCGTCATAAATTCTGGAATTTACATTTTACTTGTCAAGAGAGGCCACCGTTATAGACCCTCCAGCATAAGGAAACTATTTAGGTAATACATCAATAAAACAAAGAAGAAGAGAGCCGGGCGCTCAATGTCGGATCTCACATTTAACTAGACAGAAGATTTTCTGTTCATGACGAGGTCATCCGGTGACAGTCAGCTGCAAAAGTCACGCCGTTTTGAGACTTCCTACTCCAGTCAAGGTAGCCGTCGTGGTGCAGGGAATAGACACTCGGATGCAGATCTGAAGATAGTTCTATCGGGTCTTGAAGAAGCCGGCCTTTTTTTCCCCCCTTTCTCTTTTTAAAAATTACAGATCCTAGATGGAGCCAGCCTTTAGTGGGTACCAGGTATAGTCATTGGAAACGAGCAAGCAGATTGACTGGCCGGTTATGCACTATTTGGTGGTGAACTGATGTATGACAAACCAGATGTTGTGAGCATTGGGCGTATGGGAAGAGCACCCACATTTTTACAGACCAATCGGCACAAGGTGGGTAATGTGGTCAGCACTACGCCGGCCGTATTTACTTCCACTTAACGTACATCCTTTTACCTATTTTAGGCTGGGTCGAGATGCAACGTCGCATTTTTCTTCTTCTGCCTTTCTATCCCCCGATGGAGCATAGGCCCCCAACCAACTCACGCCAAGTCGCTTTATCCTTCGCCATTACATAAAGCTCTCCCCATGTCCTCCCCATCTTTCTAACTTCATTCTCCAGTTCTCTTCTCCGTGTGTTTTCTGGCCTTCCTTTATGCCTATGCCCCTGTGGGTTCTAATGCAAACACATTCTAGTTGTGCTGTTCTCTTGTTTTCTCAGTGTGTGTCCTATCCAACGCCAGCATAATTTCCTCTTGGTCCACTGGAGCCTGTTTAGTTCTCTCCCAAAGTTCTACGCCGCATTCCATGATAAAAATCCACGCAGCCACCAGTGGGTTTCGATCGCGGTACGTTGGAGTTACGAGTCAAGACTCGCAACGCCTAAGCCACGGACGCCGCGAGTGAACAGTGCGGAAGCACAACTGGATAGTTACGGTCTGAGGAGAATTGCTCTGCAAGGAGTTACCAGGAGTTCTAGCCGATGCTCAACACTCAAAGGAAGGGCAAGACAGATGTACAATCAGACAGTTAATGATGCCTTAGGATTTGGAACTCTTTGGTTGATGCTGAAGATGGGGACGGAACACTTATGCGAGTGTCCTGAGTGCTGTGAAGTCGATTCTGAATTGAACATACAACAATCAACATACACCGACGAATTTCTATAGGTGTTACCCCTTCTGTGATTTCAACAGAAACAGATAACAGAACACTGCTACTCTTTGGTGCATGTCAAACGTGGGACGGCCATCTTTAAAGTTTCGTTATGACGTCGCCGAGGTTCGTTTGCACCACGACGATACCCTCAACTACGACCGTCACCAGCTGACTGGCCGTGCTACTGACATCATCTGTCGGGCTAAAGAGGAGGTAATGCAGCTGTTCTCGTCACTGTTAAAAATAGTGGGTTTTTTTTTTCCCTTGCTCAAGAGCCACAGCGTTAACGCATCGCTAGCCCGACCCGGTGACGTCAGCAGCACGGCCCGTCAGCTGCAGCCGGTTGTGCTTTCAACATATTTTACAACACAACTGACAGGTTACAAGGCAATGACGTTGTTATTGCTATTTCTATGATACTTGTAAGGTTTTTGTGTGATGCCCCTGTCGTATCATTAGCTAGCTAATAAAAACAGGGTACACACACAAAACCACGCATTCAGGGGTGCCGGAAAATGTGGGTTCTGGCTATTTGGCCGTTCCCCCCACCCTCTCTCCAAGGCCCCCCTCTCCATGGCTCCCCTTCCTCCCCCTCCCTTCACCCCCTCCCCATTTCACCCCCCCCCCCCCGCGAAAAAAAATTTCAAAAAGGCAACCAGGCATTCTCTTTTTCAAGTGTTTGTTTACAAATGCCATATTATTTCATATATTCTACCATATTTATGAACTATTCAGCGCTGTATTGATGCTTTAATTATTATGCGTTTATACTAGATACCTTAATGCGAAGAGGGAGGGCATCGTGAAAGGAAAGGCAGATGTGATACCAGCTACACTAGACTATCATACTCTAGTGTTTTCTTTGCAGTCCTCTGATCATCTTCAAACCAGTTTGATTACATTTCTGCATTTTCAGTTTTCTCAAAGAGAGGGGCAGAAACCCGTGTTTAGTTTTTGAATATATTAACAGAGTTGTCTCCTGTCGGAGTAAAGATAGCAGGAAGCTGGGGTTGGAATAGTCCGTTTCAGAAGTCGTGGCCAACTGTAAAAACCTGTAACTCAGTAACCATTTGGCGTAGGTTGCTAAAATTTGGCATGCAACTTGTTAATAATTGTCATTTAAATTAAAATCTTTGGTTCTTTCGTAATATTCTACACCCAGATGACGTCACATGACAGTCCAACATTTTAGAGGGTGGTAAGCATAGGTTCCCCGGCTTTCTGATGCTTTTAACGACCCCAAAATCATCTAGAACTGGCGCTAACCCCAACCCACCTACGTCCGACGAGAGAGTGCAGCCTAGATCCCACGACTGCATGCAGCCTACTTACTACCCCCTGAAACAGTAGACTGTCCTGTGGCCTGTGGATTTCACCGGTTAGGTGTAGGATATTAGGAAAGCACCAACTCTTTTTATGTACACAAACGGCTAGTTTCAACTTATCCTTATTTACGGTAAATAATAATAATAATAAACCGATTTCAAACAAACAATTAGCATGCTTACAGTGAAATGAGTAACGGGAACATGTCCAAACATGAAACTGCTGGCGTTTTAAAGGCGTTTTACTCTCAGGTAGTCATCTTCAGCATCAGCGTCTCGTGAGTTGCATGAACATCATTTTAAATTGCATGCGGGATATGCTATCAAGAATATCATCAGGCATCGCTGAACATGTAAACTATTTTCTTAACAATATCCATGATTGTGTCAATTACTGTATATTATATATTTATAATATGAAGAGCCTTGGTCGCGTTTACGATTCGAAGTTATCTGATACGATCTTGAGAGCGCTTTGCCACGAGTACTCACATGGGGTGAGATCTGGCGAATGGCCCCGCTGCGACTTAGCTTTATCGTACGATCTGCCTACGATGTATTACCGTCCGGTGTTAAAAAGGCCAAGTGGAGTACGACTAACGACCCGACATGCCCGCTATGCAGAGCTAAACAGACGCTCGAGCACGTATTGTCCGCGTGCAGAAAAGCCCTAGGTCAGGGCAGGTACACTTGGCGCTACAACAAGGTGCTGAAAGAGCTAGCGGCCATTGTAGACCAAGCTAGGATGAGGGCCAATGCGAGGGCCAGTCCTACCGTCGTCTCTCTGCGCTTTCTTAAGGCTGGGCAGATTCACACAGGTAAATTCAACAAAGTCGCATACGCTCCATCTACGCTAGACTCTGCGAGGGACTGGTTACTGGCGGTTGACCTGCCTGGCCATGAAAAGTACCCTGAGTTAATCCGGAAGACCAGGCCTGCGACCTGACATAGTTCTCCACTCTGCGGAGAAACGTCAGCTCATCCTGATCGAGCTGACCGTGCCGTATGAGTCGCGAATGGACGAAAGCCACATGTACAAGCTCGAGAGGTACAGTGACTTAGCGGCTGGTCTGAGGAGAGACGAAGCGTACACAGTCAGAATCTTTGCCGTCGACGTAGGCGCAAGAGGTCTCGTTTCCACTTCATTTAAAAAAGTGATTAAACAACTAGGCTTGCGAGGAAATGAGCGCAAACGATGACTAAAACTGGGCGAGGCTGCTGAGAGGGACTCTAGCGGGCCCTGGACACAACGGAACGTCGTGGGGGATGGGCCTCGGTGAGCTAGTCCGGGTCTAGTGGACAAGAAAATCTTATTTCTTAAAGTCCATCGTGTCCGAATTGTCTGCCAGTGTCCCTCTGCCATCTGCCAACAAAGTCTAATATGTGTCTGATAAACCAACCGTAAGCTTGCCATTTGGTCTTCCAGGTATGCTGACTGCTTTAATTATGCTACCGCAGCGACTATGTAAATACACGTCTTATGTCACAGTACCTTTTGCACACTAATTTCGTCTTGTCCCTGTCCGAGAACATCCGGTAATACGTGCAGCAGGAGCAGATCAAGACTGAGCCTCATGAACTCAGGTTGCAGGAGCTCGGGGATCGAAAGTATTGATTACTTCTACTGAGGGATGGTAGACCTGGTCCTGTGGAGAACATAATTTTAGGGTAAACAAATTACGTTGGAAAAAAAAAAGATCAAAGAAATTCATAGCTTTAAAAAAAAAAAACAGCGCATTCGTAAATCAAATAAAATCCTAAAATTTAAATTGCCCGGCTTTTGCCCGGGAAGTGAAAGAAATGTGGGCCCCCTCTACCTCAACTATATTCTAGTGGAAATATAAGTCTAACTTTTTTTTTTTTTTTTTTTCACTTTCTCTTCATCTTTGGTCCATTAGGAAAGTAATACATAGTCTCACATAAAATAAAAATTTTTTTTTCAAAGGAAGTAATAGGGAAAAATATTCAATGGAATGTTGGACATAATTCACCCTAACCTTAGTCACAAAAGTTAGTCCTATACAACTTATCACGAATTTGGAAACGACCCAGCGCGCTCATTACGTAGCGTTTTGATGCATTTTCACATATATAATAAACAGAGGGACAGAAAGAAATGTGTAGCCGATAAGGAGAGACGGACAGACTGACATAGGGACAGGCAGGCATAAAGACGGACTGACCGACGAACGGACAGACAGAGAAACAGATACTCAGTCTGTCAGCCAATCGGGGGCGCCTTGTTGACGATGTTCTGAGTTCACTTTTTTCCATAGCGAGGCGCACACGCCATCCGGAGGTGACAGGTTCGATTCCCGGCATGGTAACTATAGTTTCCGATTTTTATGTTGTCTAGTGTGTTTTTATGAGTGCCAGTGAAAATATTGTCTGTTTGGGTGCCACATTTTTATCGGTAAAAATTTTTCCACGGCGCCCTAACCTAAGTAAAAGTATGAATTTTCGTATGTAAGAGATAACAAAAAATAAAACTCGTGTTTCTTCGAATTGTTGGTGGTGACCCCGTGAAAAGGTCGCGGCTCCCCAGTGCGCCGCGGCACCCAGTTTGGGAATCCTTGCCTTAAAAGGCAATCAAGCAAGGAACACTGTATATTTATATACCTTGAATAAGCAAAAATGCATTCGAAATGCATACATTATGTAGGGGTGGGGGAATCTGACATTACACGGAGAATGAAGTAAACGTAAATATATAATTTCATAAATTTATTTTCCACTACATCGGTACCAATTTGTAAAAGGTGTCCACGACATGGAGGTGACAGCCATTAAAATCCAGCCACTCCAGCGACAGAATTCGCAAGTCTCTTGAAAATCGCCTTATATACACTTTGGGAACTCTGGCGCCCAGCGGACTAAACTGCAAACCCAGCTTCATTCAGAATCACAGGGGACTGAACTACCTTGACAGTTTCATCTTATTCTCGATTTCCGGTCCCTGGCTTTTCCTGGGATAATTATTTTCCCCTTCCCACGTGTCCCGCCAGTCTGTAGGCCAGACATCGACCTAGATGATTCGTGATACGAAGATAAGTAATATTGTGTATTTGTGTAAAAAAAAAAAATTTTTATATAAAAAAATTTCCCTTTTCCACGCCTTTAGGCGTATAGGGCATCAAGGGCTAGACCTAAATTTTTTATAAACCAATCGGCACAAGATGAGTGATATGCTCAGCATCACGCCGGGTGTATTTGTGTAGTATTGTCTAATTTACGTGTGTGCTCATGAAGGCTTCATACCCGCAACGTTCACGTTTTGTTCGTGTTTGTTATAGTATAAAGCTCGCTTATATACTTCTGGTTATGGTTTATATCTTTCCTTGATATAGGAATAAACTCACAGGGAGCAAGTACAGCAGGGATCTACCAGTCGTCAGTAGAAATTATCCTCGCCAACGAGAGTTTCGGCCCACGATTCCTAGACGCTTTCGGAGGTGGGCCCACCTGAGTTCATGAAGCTCAGGGCTGGTACCCTGCTGCGCGAGATTACCGGATGGTGTTTTTCTTTCGGATGGGAACAAGGCGACTTGGTGTTTGCAGAAGGTACTGTGAGATAAGAAGTCCTCGCGGCAGCCTAATTAAAGCAGTCAGCATACCTGGACGACCGAGCGACAAGCTTACGATATAACTAATACACGCCGGACACGATGTAATCCCATCTCACTAATAAATACATTACACTTTCTGCACTGACTTAATCATCACCACCTTCATGTATTCCCTGTCATGCATGGCATCTATGTTCTTGTTATAAGTTACGTAATGCAAGCTCCCCTTGGCTTGTTTCTGCCACGTAATTGATATGATGTACGCAAATGTGAATGTGCTAATGGATACCATACAGTGCCACGTTTGTATGGACCTGGAGGAATCTGGTGGTGCGAAAAGTTCGGGGAGTGGGGAGTGAATGTGACGTCAGCATGCGCGATGTTGACGTATTCATTAAGGTGCTTTCGTTGTAGCTTTTATAGAGACACGGGCGGTTTGTCTTATGTTAATAATAATAATAATAATAATAATAATAATAATAATAATAATAATAATAATAATATAATATTAATAATAATAATAATAATAATAATAATAATAAAAATAATAATAAAAATAATAATAATCATACTGTGTTGACTGGCAAATAAATATAATATTATAGCTCGTTTTTTAAACATGAATTGATAAACAAATTATGGACGGATATGAAATATGTATATTTAACACACACACAAACAACACAGAGGCGGAGAAAGAGAGGTCGGACAAACACATGTATGGCTACATGGTTTCATTGTGGCGAAGGAGCCGAGGGAAAGAGAGAGTAAAAAAATAGAGGCTAAGACAGAGGATGGTGTTGCCTGCGTGATACACTGATTTCGGAAAAAAAAGAGAGAGAGAGAGAGAGAGAGAGAGAGAGAGAGAGAGAGAGAGAGAGAGAGAGAGAGAGAGAGAGACTAGAAATAGGAAAAAAAGATAGAGAGAGGTATAAGCAAATGTGGTAGAGACACGACATGGTGGTGAAGAATGAGAAAGAGGCGGAGACAGAGAGAGAGAGAGAGAGAGAGAGAGAGAGAGAGAGAGAGAGAGAGAGAGAGAGAGAGTGACTGAGGGCGGGAGAGAGAAAATGAGAGAGGAGATATGTGTGTAGAAGGAGCTTTATATTTGAGAAACAAAAAGATAATGAGTGCGAGCAAGTGAGGGAAACAGAGAGAGAGAAATACAGAAAGAAAAAGACATAGAGAGATGTGTGTAGCAAATAAGGACAGAGAGGCAGGCACAAAGACGGAGGGATGGACAGACAGGTAGACAGACAGATAGTCAGTCTTTCAGCCAACCAGACAAGACAAAAATAATCTCACAAAGTGAGGGAAACAGAGAGAGAGACAAATACAGAAAGAAAAGGACATAGAGAGATGTGTGTAGCAAATAAGGACAGAGAGGCAGGCACAAAGACGGAAGGATGGACAGACAGGTAGACAGACAGATAGTCAGTCTTTCAGCCAACCAGACAAGACTAAAATAATCTCACAAAAACAATATGCATCAATTTTACTCAGACCCAAAACACAACAAAATTGACCCAAGTCTTTTCAAGCCTGGGTTCTCTCAAAGTGACAAGCCATGTTTTTACCCAAGAATCTCTTGATATAATACTACAGAAACCAATGAACATGACAGCAAAATTGATGTCTCCTGTTGAGGAGACCAACTCTTCTACTCCCTATGATAAGACAGCTGTCTAAAGAAATAGCACACCTCAATTCACGAGATACACGTGTGATTGTTCTATGTATGTGTCTATGTCATTTGTCAGGCATATTAAACTGTGCCTGTAAAACTAACGTTGGTCTTCCCAAACAAAGCAGGTCACGTTTGATTCATACATTTGTTGGGCTGGTCTAACTTCCTGCAGGTTACGGGTGTGCCGCTCTGTTGTTTGCTTTCTGGGTTGTCTTGCATTTACGTGTTTTTTTTCTCCGAGAAATAGAATGCCTGTGACAGTTTTCAGCACTCTCTAGTAAGGCTGTGTTAGACCCAGTTTGTCCATGTTTTTGGAGTGTTAAAAGCGCTGGCGTGCTGAATTACACAACAAGCGATATCAAAGGCATTGCGGAAAACCCACGTAACCTTGTGCCACGGTAAGGTGGCTCAAGATCCACCAATCAGAAGTGAGCTAGTGTGTAACTTTTTGTAAATGGGGATCCAACGTTAGTTTTAGTCCGCTATTTATGCATTATCCACGGTCCACTCCAGCATTAAAGGCCAGCTAGGTCAACGGAAATTCCCGATATAAATTCTCAAGTCGGTCGTGGTATTACCGTCACGAAGGCCGGGGAGCCGAAACCAAGGGGCTTCAGAGATTGTCAGGGTCCTCCCTCCAAAAATATTTAAGGGTGGTTCGAGGTCTTCTCCCCAGGCTCCATCAAATAGGTCCGTAGGTACAGACGTTCTCTTGTAAAGTATGTGTTTATACAAATAATAACTATCACTGTCACTACTGTCTGTATGTGCCACTTTTTAGGCTGGTGTAGACAAGGGGTCGTGAACCTGAGGGTTTAGGGCCGCAAGGCTAGTGCTGTCGCCACGGACTGTACAGATTAGAATGTTTATGTTTGCTGCCCCTAGCCCCCGCCCCCCCCCCTCCCCTCCCCAACAGAAAAACGTAATCACCTTAACGGGTATCAAACTATTTCAGTATTCTCGCCGGTGCTATAGAGCCTGTGCTCCGTGCTGAGCTACTTCGGACTCAGACTTAAGTTAGAAGTGGACAGAGCAATTATCGGTTACTACCCGAGTGCCATGATGTTGATATGTTGTTCAAACCTCAAAACCTGTAGAGAACTTGGGAGTCATAGACCATGGCCATGGCCAGTGCGACAAGGAAGGACGGCCTGCAGTAGGAAATGAAATAATAATAATAACAATCATCATATCAATAATAACAATTATTATATAATGCTATTAAAATACCAGCAGTCAGGTAGTAAAACCAGAGAAGTAAAAACTGTATACACAAGGGAGATGAATAGTCGTAGACCACGAGGTAGACAAAAAGAATATGGAGAGATAATGTCAACATAGACATGCAGAGACTTGTTGTCACCAGCTGGAAAGAGAAGGGCAAGCAGAGAGATAAATGAAGGGGGTGATATCTTCAGCACTGCACCTCAAGGGCTGAGAATGATGAAGAAGAAGAAGCAGTCAGGTGATCTTAGTTCTTGCTTCATGACAAACGGATCGCCCCCGTAGCTTCAGCACTCCTGGGCTAAAAAAGAAACATACAGAATGTCCATCACTATCTCTTGCGGAAAAATGTATACAGACAGCAGTCTCAACATATCCACTAAAATACACACTAGCATAACTATTGTTCCCCATGTGTGTTCCGGGCTCCAATTTTAGAGAAAACAAGAATAGACCCACGGCCTACCTTAAAGCATGTCGTAAGTGCATTTGCCTGAGAGGCAAGAAACTAGCAGTCTGCATACAAGTGAGTCAGATCTGTAAAACGGATGCACACGCAACACTCAGGTTCTGGAACAGGACTGCAGTCCAGAAGTGGATGAACAACCAGAACTTTCCGCTAGAGTTTACAGCTGGTGAACATGAAGAAGAAGAAGAAGAAGAAGAAGAAGAAGAAGAAGAAGAAGAAGAAGAAGAAGAAGAAGAAGAAGAAGAAGAAGAAGAAGATTACTACTATCATTGCTACTACTTTTATTATAGTTTTGTGTGTGCTCTCAACCAGGGGTTAAGCCACTGGAGACCCAACCTCTTTTTTGTTCTTTGCAGCTGCGCCTCTGATGCAAGTCTTCTCTGTTTAGATTGTTTCGTTAGAAAATATGTTTTAACTTCGTTATTCTCAGGTTTTAAGTAACGTTCATATATAATAGTAATTATTGGTGGCAGTAGAAATGTCTGAATCATGAGGAAAAGCAGAGAGAAACATCGACAGATAAAAAGCAAACAAACGAAAGAGCGAACTTCCTTTCAAAAGGGACACAAATTGGGCACGCAGGTCCGTCTTACATTGGGCATTTTCAAACACTAATCTGTCATACTGCAACTGTATTCCATCTTTAAAGCATGTTATCACAGGTAGAGCAGTTAGTAAGAAAGAAAAATATGTAAAATGGTTTGACAGATTGACAAGCAGGCAGGGAGCAAGGCATAATAGAAAGAAAGCAGAAGAGAAGAAATGAAAATGGAAAAGAAGGGAGGAGATAGTTTAATTATTACGAAAATGATTATGAAAAACAAAAGGATGATTCTAATAATGATGACGAAGATAGTTATGATAAAGATGGTGAAGATTCTAATAATAATGAAGATGGTTATTTTAAAGATGGGGGTGAGTAAAAATGATGACAAAGATGGTTATGATAAAGATATGGATGATTCTAATAATGATGACGAAGAATATTATGATAAAGATGAGGATGATTCTTATCACGACGATGATGATATGCCGTTTATTATACTGATGATAACATCACAGTGAGGTGACATAAGCATGATAATGATGATGACGGCGACGACAATGATAAATTTGATGGTGACGACAATGAAGAAGATCATGTTGACGACAATGATGAAGACGACAATAAAAATAATGATGAATGACGGAAAACAATGACGATGACGACAATGATGAGGATGATGATACTAATAATGATGAATGACGATAACGAAGATGATTATGATGATGACAAAAGATGATAGTGGTTATAACGGTGATGATGATGATGATGACGATGATGACGATGATGATAATTAACACAAAGACAACGACGACAATGAAGAAGATTATGATGACGGTGCTACTGAAATAATAAACAATTTTCTATTAGTAGCCGCATATACCTCTTTAAAAAAAAATTGTAATAACGTCTGAATGTATTTAAGGAAGAATCCTTCCACATTTATTCTGATAAGAAAAAAGTCCATACGCCATTTACTCTGAAAACAGAACTTGGGGAAACATTGTTTAGTAATT
>CAJHNH020007112.1:1114022-1169022 GCA_905116865.2 Candidula unifasciata
CTACTATCACTACTACTAGCACCACTACTACTATCACTACTACTAGCACCACTACTACTATCACTATAGGTAGGGCGGTGTAGACGGGGAAGGGGGAGTAAGGAGCTTGAGCCTCAGAATTTAGGGCCACCTGGCTAGTGCTGTCGCCACAGACTGTGCAGGTTAGGACCTAAGAAGATAGTTGCACTAACATATATTAAAATATTCTTAATATAGACGCCTTTTGTGTAGAATCTATAAAATTTACGCTGGATTTGACTTTACAGTGGTACTGTAGACATTGTTGCCGTAATCCATAATCTGTATTACTATTACATTACATAGCAGTCACACTGCATTAATCATTACACCTCGTACAAATAACAAACTTTTAGGTTTGAGGTTTTGAACAACGGATCAACATCATGGTACACGAGTAGTAACCCATAAATGCTCCGTTCTTCTTCTAACTCAAGTCTGAGTCCGAAGAAGCTCAGCACAGTGCACAGGCTCTTGTAGCACCGGTGAGGATCCTGAAACACTTTGGGTAGATTTCAAACTCCAAATTTTTCCCGGGCAGCGCCGTTAGGCTACTCTATTCGATTTTCAACTGTCAAGGATTTTTTTACGTGCGCAACAATGCACATGGGCGTCAGATCTCACTACCCAGAGACCAGGAGGAATTACTAAAAGTCTAAGTCTACGTGAAAAAATCCCAGCCCTTACCTAGACTGAACCGAAACCTCTAGGATTCAAGGCGGACACCATGCCTGGAGACTACGCAGCTCCAACAAACTCTGATGAATCTCCAAAATATTTTCCTGTTTTTTCTAGAAACCTTTCGAATATCGCATTTTTTTAATAACTAAAACGGCCTTTGTGCCTCAACTAAAACTGACCCCCCTCAAGGAGATTAAAAATCGATGGCTATCTCTCTCTCTCTCTCTCTCTCTCTCTCTCTCTCTCTCTCTCTCTCTCTCTCTCTCTCTCTCTCTCTCTCTCTCTCTCTCTCTCTCTCTCTCTCTCTCTCTCTCTCTCTCTCTCTCTCTCTCTCTCTCTGCATTTCTGCTCTATTGCCCTCCCATGATAACCGCATGAACAAGATATCAAAAACAAAGAAGACGAGATGGCTGCTCTAATCTTCATCTGTGTCTATCTCCCTTCAGCTCTTTAGCCTTTCGGTCATATCTATTTGCATAATGTTCATCTATATTCATCGGATCCCTCATCTCGTATCGTGGGTGTAGAGTCATGGGTGGGCCGGCATTGTTTAATGATGACATAATGATGTCAGTCTGTTGGCGACCCATGCATTATAGTTAATGGCCAGAGCCCTCAAACCCCCGCCCCCAGACCTCGCCCACCTTTTCCCCCAACACCACCACCAAGACGGAAGCGAGGGAATCCAACTTCATTTATCTGAGACCGGGCAGACAGAACATGGGCACTCAGAAAACCCTCACTTCCCCCCTCCCCCCATCCTTTTCAAAGTGCTGTAAGAAAGCTAAGCTACTGTCTTTACCCATATATAGAACTGTTAGGAACATGTAACAAACTCAGGCCCAGCTACACACTTATGAGTGACGAAGTTGGACCAGGACACTGTGGACTTTCATTCATGCGTGTTAACCTTTTTGACGCGTAAGTTAAATTTGGCATGGATGTTAGGTTGGTTCGACTTTATTTTGTCTCTACGGTCTTACCGGCGATCTCGCGTGCTCTGTATTACAGGATGTGAGCGCTTTTAACGAACCCATAAAATGACCAACTGGCCCTAACCCCAACAGCTCTACCCCACAAACTGAACCTAGGTCACGCGAGAGAGTGCATTCCACACCCCTCTAACGTGGACCAGCCTGATCAATCATCCATGACAGTTCAGCTAGTGTGTAACTAGGCAGAGCTTGGCCTGAGTTCGTGACTAGTTCCAACTTGTTAAATATTTATCTGTTAAGTAAAGTAAAGGACCCTTTTCCACGCCTTTCAGGCGTATTGGGTGTATAGGGCTAGACCTATATTTTATAGACAACGGCACGAGATTTGTGATGTGGTCAGCATCACGCCAATTTATCTGCACATTCCGTATTACAACGAAACTCTAATATTCGTCCACGCGAATATTCGTTTTATTTTTTTTTTTCAATTGATCACGTGTCTTTTTTGACATTAATGTTTGATATTCGTCAGACGAGGGGAAAAAAAGAAGATAATAGGCCTGTTCCAAGTGCTTCAATTAGGGGTTGGCTGGTAGCTTGGGCCCAAATGCAGAATTTTATCAAGAAATGGCACCCAAACATCGTTATATTTAATCAACGTATCAATTCATTTCATGACGATGTGTTTGGGTACTCAAAAAAAGATTTAAAAATGAAACAAAAACAGAAACAAAAACCGTTGGTTTAAGTTTTCACAAAAAAAAAAAAAGATGTGTGTGTTGGGGGAGGGAGGGGGTGAATTGCTGAATTGTCTGGAAATGCAGGTGAAATCATTAGAACATCAATCACTAGAAGTGACATCACCTGATGTCATAATCAAGATGATTCGACTTCACTGGTTTTGTTTTCCTTCTCCAAAAGGTAAATGTTTTTTTTTTTTTTTTTTTTCAAATATTTCTTTAGGCCTACAGTACATAAGTACAGAAACTTAAGTATCTAGCCACACTGGTAACATCCTATAGAAGATGTATCATAGAAATACAGAACAGAATAAGACAGGTGAAAACTGCCTTTTTAAAATAAAGACTATGTGCAATAAATCCATGTAATTGGAGGCAATGAAAAGAATTCTCGCTTGCTATATAGAGCAAGTCAAGATCACTCAGCAACAACACAAAACTTAAGGTCTTCAATTCCTGTGTGATCCCAGTGCTAACTTATGGTTGTGAGAGTTGGAAATTATCAGTATCAATCGATAAGAAACTAGTCGCTCTCGAGAATAGATGCCTCCGAAAGCTATTGAATGTTCACTGGTCGGACTTTAGGTCCAATACATCTATAAGACAGGAAACAAAACAAAAATATGTGTCTGATTTTATTAAAATGCGTCGCTGGAATTACATCGGTCACGTACTCAGAATGGACATTCAGAGACTTCCCCACCAAGCCTTCATATGGTCACCAGAGGGTAAAAGAAAACAGGGAAGACCAAAAGAAACTCTCCGTAGAACCATCACAAGAGAGAGCTCAACCATGGGTCTTAGTCGCACTCAAGACCTACATCAAGTGGCAACGAACCGACGGACGTGGAAAGCTATGACCTCTGCCCTATGCGCCATCTTTGGCACAAGAGGAATAACTAACTAACTTGCTATATAGAGCCAGTTTTAAAAAACGGCAGTGAATCCTGGACAATTAATAAACAAGCCAAGCAAACAATATATTGATACCTTAGAGATCTTTTACAGAAGAATCCTTAGAATCCCTTCATTAACTCATTGAATCCCAAAGGAACGCATCATACGTTCATAGGTTGCTACCTAGAAGCCCAATGAACGCATGATGCGACGATTTTATGACTCTCTTTACCACCCCCTGGGCCTGTGATGCTAAACTCCCTGGGACTCAAAGAGTTAAGAAGAGCAACTCAGATGTTTTGAAAGAAGTTAGTGCTAGAAGAAAACTTGTCACACGCATCAGAAAGAGACTGTCATCATTTTTTTCGTCATGTTATCAGAAGAGGGAAACTGGAAGATGTTGTGACAACTGGAAAGATCTGTAGAAAAAAAAAAAGAAGAAGAGATACAGGAAGACAGTGTGAGAAGGTTTCTGACAGTCGTTTGTCATGACATGGAGGGGTATCAACATACGAACCCATACACGCAGTTCCTGATTGCAGATTGTGGAGAGGTATGATCGCCCACGCCAGTCGGCAAGGCACCTGATGATGATGACACTATATTTACGTCATCACGACGAAAAATGCTCAATCATAATTAGAAGTACGGTGGTTAATAGGTAACTAAAATACATTTTCAATGATTACCCCAGATTGATTTTCCAGTGAAATTGTTTATGTGTAGAAGAATAGATAGCCGACATTCAGAAATGGGAACGGATTAAACTTTTATAGTTCGTTCCTATAGGAAACAAATCGTTTGATATTCCTAATTTTTAATATTCGCCCTATTTAGCATTCGTCGTTTTTAATATCCGTCCTTTTTAATATTCGTACTTTTTAATATTCGCCTTTTTAAATATCCGCCCTTTTTAATATACGTACTTTTTAATATTCGTACTTTTTTTATATCCATCCTTTTTAATATTCATCCTGTTTAATATTCGTCATTTTTAATATTTGTACTTTTTAATATTCGTCCATTTTAATATTGGCCTTTTTTAAAATTGGTCCTTTTAATATTTGTTCTTTCACAGGAATGGATTAATAACGAATACTGGAGATCCGTGAGAAAAATGGACTAGCCGTTAGCCTCGCTCTCTGAAAGTCGTTGGTTCTTTTCCTGGTGCGTCCTTTAGTTCACGAGTGCAACTATTATGAAAATCCCTGGTGGGGGGGGGGGGGAGAGAAGGGGGAGGGGGTCGTCACCAGAGCTACTAAGTTCCTGCTCTGTGCGGCGCTCCCGGCAGGCGGCTAGCCGTTATGCGGAGAGAAACTGAACTAAATGGGACAAAACCCAGTACAATGAAGTTGATCCTCTAACCTTTACCTTCACTTTGTATTTCAAATATGTTAATATTATTTATTTGCCATTCATCAACGAGTGGGGCTTCAGGCACATAGTTTGAGAACCGCTGAGTTTAAGCAACGTTAGTCTGACCTGGTGACGTCAGCAGCACGCCTCGTCAGCTGGAGTGGGTTGTGATTTGCAATATATCAACGAGTGGGGCTCCATGCACCTAGTTTAAGAACCGCTGCGTTTAAGCAACGTTAGTCTGACCCGGTGACGTCAGCAGCCCCATGTGTCAGCTGGAGCCGGTTGTGTATTGCAATTCATCAACGAGTGGGGCTCCAGGCACATAGTTTGAGAACCGCTGCGTTTAAGCAACGTTAGTCTGACCCGGTGACGTCAGCAGCCCCATGTGTCAGCTGGAGCCGGTTGTGTATTGCAATTCATCAACGAGTGGGGCTCCAGGCACATAGTTTGAGAACCGCTGCGTTTAAGCAACGTTAGTCTGACCCGGTGACGTCAGCAGCCCCATGTGTCAGCTGGAGCCGGTTGTGTATTGCAATTCATCAACGAGTGGGGCTCCAGGCACATAGTTTGAGAACCGCTGCGTTTAAGCAATGTTAGTCTGACCCGGTGACGTCAGCAGCACGGCCCGTCAGCTAGAGCCAGTCGTGTATTGCAATTCATCAACGAGTGGGGCTCCTGGCACATAGTTTGAGGACGGCTGTGTTTGAGCAACGTTAGCCCGAGCCGGTGACGTCAGCAGCACTACCCGTCAACTGGAGCCGGTCATGTATTGCCATACCGAGAGGGCTCCAGGCACCCATTTTGGGTGAGAAGAGAACAGACCTACTGCCTCCCTAACAAACATGTGGTATAATCTGACTAATTAGGGAAGTTTGCTTCCAAGTCGAAACGAACGCATCTGCGTGAGAGGCGAGGCTAAAGTCTGCAAACAGATAAGTCAGATCTGTTTTAAAAAACGGGTCTGCTTGCAAATCTTCATTTCTAGAATAAGACTAAAAGCCCAGAAATGGGGAGGGGACAACCAGAATGTATACCAGGGTTTACAGCCGCTGAGTGGTAAGAAGAAGATTTGCTGCTCAGGACATAACTGTGATTTTTTTTTCTTTCAATTTTTAGGATTTAGCGCCCCCCCCCCCCCTCTCCCGTTCGCATTTCTCAAAAGTAGCAGTGGTGGTGGTAGCAGTAGTAGTACTAGCAGAACAGCAGTAGTAGTAGCAGTAGCAGCAGCAGTAGTCGTAGCAGCAGCAGTGGTAGTAGGCAGTAAGTAGCAGTAAGGTAGTAAACAGTGGTAGTCGTAAGCAGCAGCAGTAGTAGTACTAGTAGTAGGAACAGCAGCAGTAGTAGTAGTATTAGTATTAGTAGTAGTAGTAGTAGTAGTAGTAGTAGTAGTAGTAGTAGTAGTAGTAGTAGTAGTAGTAGTAGTAGTAGTAGTAGTAGTAGTAGTAATAGTAGTAGTAGTAGTAGTAGTAGTAGTAGTAGTAGTAGTAGTAGTAGTAGTAGTAGTAGTAGTAGTAGTAGTAGTAGTAGTAGTAGTAGTAGTAGTAGTAGTAGTAGTAGTAGTAGTAGTAGTAGAGGAAGAAGAAGAAGAAGAAGAAGAAACAGAAGAAGAAGTAGAGTAGTAAGAGTAGAAGAAGAAGAAGAAGAAGAAGAAGAAGAAGAAGAAGAAGAAGAAGAAGAAGAAGAAGAAGAAGAAGAAGAAGAAGAAGAAGAAGAAGAAGAAGAAGAAGAAAAGACAAAGGATGAAGAGGAGAAAGAGGAGGAGGAAGTCAAAAGTATAAAGAGGAGAACTCGTAATTTCTAAACAAATCCGAACGCCACACGCCCATCGCTCCATTAATACAAAAATACGAAACGCCAAATTGTTTATCACCGTAACACGAAATTAACCTTCCCTTTCAAACAGATATCTCCTACCAACTTCACCACCACCATTGCCAGTGCTTGAAACTGATCTAATCCAGATGGAAAACTCCAAGTTTACAAATTGTTCAGACCTGTTAGACTGCGTTTTCACCTCCCACTTAAGTCCCATCTCCAACTTTCAATGCTGTTTTACAAGTCCCAGGGGGTTACATTATTTCTGGAAAATCAATGTCTCAGGACCATTATTTCACCTGTCATCGGCGAGCTCACGCCATGTCTCCAAGGGAGCTAATCCTCTCCGTGTAAAACTAGATTCGGTTAATACACTTTATTATTATATTTGTCTGCTTTGTACTGTCTGTCTAGGGCGAAGACAAGATGTTTCGTATATATATACGTCTGGTTCTCCGTGTTTGTCTTTCTGACCCAGTATATTTTTCTAACTCTCTTTTTCTTTCGATCTGCCTAGCTGTTTAATCATCTACTTAATTCTGTCAACTCATTTATTTTCTTTGCAAAAAAAAAAAAAAAAACTTCGTCTGTCTGCCTGCAGTCTGACTACATCTGTATTATTATATATGTCTGCTTTGTACTGTCTGTCTACGACAAAGACAAGATCTTTCGTTTTATATTTTCGTCTGTTTTCCCTGTTTTCTGTCTCTCTGCCCTAGTATCTCTTTCTTTCTCTCTCTCTCTCTCTCTCTCTCTCTCTCTCTCTCTCTCTCTCTCTCTCTCTCTCTCTCTCTCTCTCTCTTTTTTTTTTTTTTTCACTTGATCTACCTAGCTGATTAGTCATCTAGCTGTAACTCTATCATTTCATCTATCTATTTTCTTTGGAAAAAAGCCCCTGGTCTGTCTTTTCTGTCCATACATTACTTTAATGTCTACTTATGCAAATTTGTGTGAGTGTGTTTGAGTGTGCATGTGTGCGTGTGTTTGTGTATGTGTGTATATGATTTGAAGGTTCCTACTGCACGTGACCTGTAGGCTGGCGGACTCTGAAGCGCGGAACCTGTAGGCTGGGGGACACTGAAGCGTGGAATCTGTAGACTGGGGGATACTGAAGCGCGGAACCTGTAGGCTGGGGGACACTGAAGCGTGGAACCTGTAGGCTGGGGGACACTGAAGCCCGGAACCTGTAGGCTGGGGGACACTGAAGCGTGGAATCTGTAGACTGGGGGATACTGAAGCGTCGAACCTGTGGATTGTACTCATAGTGCATCCGGAAGAGGTAAGGAAGGGGAAAGAGAGCGGGAAACCATTCAGTCGTTCCTCGTTGTTACCGTCATGCTGTATTCTAGCCTAGCCGTTCGCCGGGATTATAAGCATCAAATCACCAGTCTTAACCACGATACTATTGGGAAAAAGGGGGGAGGTGGGCCTTAGCTCCCAGGTCGACCCGGGCCAATTTGGGTTACCCGCGTACAGACTTAAGAAGTAAAGGTAGACGGCGTGATGTTGACCATATTACTCATTACTACTCTTTCACATCATTGGGACAGCTAGCACAATTTGAAGATTTTAACCGAGAACGACACTGCATGTAGCATAAGGCTGGCCTTGCATGACACACATGCTAACTATTGACGACACTGGATAATTATATCACTAGTATGTCTTTTCACTGGAACGACAGGTCCAAAGAAATTAAGCAGACCTAGAAACGCGGTGAAGTGAACTGGTGAACGAAGTGTAAGAGGATATTCAGGTGCAGAAAGCCACTAATTGGATGACTTGGCACGAGATGGTTGCCGAGTTATGGTTTCTTAAGGCGACGTTAAGACTTTTCCTGCAGTATAAAAAATTACAATACCTTTTTCCCAGCAAAGACAGGTGTAAGACAGTGATGTGTTATGTCATCTCTCCTCTTCAACCTTGCGATTGATTGTATACTAAAGAACACAGTAGACAGGACATTAGGAGGCATACGATGGACTCCATTCACCATGCTTGAGGGCCTTGATTTCGCAGATGATACAGCACTCCCATCACATAAACATGAACATATACAAGAGGAAAGTAACAGACTACACTTCACAGCAGAAATGGTGGGACTGAGAATAAATACAAAGAAAACTAAGATCATGACAAACAGTCCAAACCAACAACCAGTGATCATAAATAACCAATCACTTGAAAATGTAGAACATTTCACATATCTTGGCAGTGTGGTGTCCCTACTGGGAGGGACAGAGGAAGGCATACAGTCACGCCTGAACAAAGCTGAGGCAAATCTGGAAATCCAACAATTACTGCAGAGGAACAAAACTCCGACTCTACAAGAGCATCATTTTGCCAGTTCTTCTTTATGGAGCGGAATGCTGGAGAATGACCAAAAAGGATGCACACAAGCTGTCCACCTTCCACCACATATTTCTACGTAGAATTATCACAAATTTCGGGCCCGGGCCAGATACAATCTCAAACACTAAACTACTTCAAGTCACAAACCAAGAAACTTTAGACAGTATGATTATCAAGAGAAGAAGGAAATGGCTTGGCCACGTTATGAGAATGACTTCTGATATACCTGCCAAAACAGCTCTCACATGGACACCAGAGGGAAAGTGAAAACAGGGGAGCCCAAAAAGAACATGGAGACGAACGATGGAAAGTGACCTGAGTGCGGCATCTTTGACATGGAAAACTGCACTGAATATTGCACAGAACAGGAAAGCATGGAAAGTCCTCTCTGAAGCTCATGTGCCACTAGGCATAACGAGAACTGATGATGATGAAGGCGACAAGAAGGAAAATTACAGTGGATATCATGCATGCTCGCTACTAAAGTAAATCTACGATTCCTGAGAAGATTCTAGACAGTACAGGCAATGAATCTGAAATGAGCAAATCAACAAAGTCATTAGTAAATTCATTGGAGACAGTCTTAATGAGCTTATGGCCTCAGAATGATTAGTTAGTGGTGTGTCAGTTAGCGCTGTAACCCCATCGGGTGGTGCTTCGGCTCCAGCAGACAAAGCGACAGCAGCCTGCCCCAGCAAGCAAGAAAGAAGAGAGGAAAGAGTAAGTAGGTTTAGGTCCCTCTTCCACAAATGCAGTCGTATTGGGCATATAGGGCTAGACCTATCTTTATAGACCAATCGGCAATCAGTAGGTGATAAGGTCAACATGTCGCCGGCTGCCTTCACTTCCCATGACTTTACCTGGTACTCACTCGAAACTGGGTCGAACTGGCAGTCACAGTCATTTTTTGAAAATGTGCAGCTCCGTGAAGACCCGAACCAACGACCTTCCTATCTGCAGGCGAGCATCTAGGCGCTACACCACGGCACCTCCCAAAAAGAAAGAAGAGTCTGAAGAATCTGAAGACGGTGAGGGCTTTTACTATATTATTTAATGAACAGTTAAGTGCTGGTGGGCACTCCTTGAAAGAAGTAGAAAGATAAAAACACCAGACAACATAAAAATCGACAGCCATTTTATCTATGATGAGAATCAAACCTGTCACCTCCAAATGAATATGAACATGGTAACTAAAGCCTTCGATTTTTATGTTTTATGTTGAATCCTTTTATTTTTCTGCTTCTTTCTATGTCAGTCAGTCAGTAGCATGTCCTTTGCAGAAACTTGCTTCTATAAGAACCTTCAGGAGAAGTCGATCACAAGCAAAGTGCTCCGCGTCCGATACACCCATCTGGAGAATCATCCGCCACATTATGCATTGGCCTCCCTCCCTTCCCAGGCATATACCCCTCCATTATTGTTCTCTCCAAACTTTTGTGACGTTTCAAGTGACCAAAATTTTTCAATTTTCTATGTTTTGTCGTCTTTAATTGCCAAACTTCTTCAGTATTCAGGTCTTGAAGTACGGGTGCATTTGTTCTTTTCTTTGTTCAAGGTATTCTTAGAACTCGTTTATAACATTTGTATTCAAATAGTAATACATTTAAGCACTGTTCGCTTGTTTAGTAAGTGTCCAGGTCTCACAGGCGTATGTTGCAATAGGAAAGATGCATGCTCTTAGAAATCTAATTTTTATAGTTCTGTATGTTAACGTCGATAATTACATGTTTGTTTGTTTAATACTGTACTAGGCCGGAGAAGCAAAGAAGCCCTTAGTAACCAGAAAAAAGAGAAGAAAAAGAGAGTTCGTTTTGGTGGGGGAGAGATCATAATATCTCACCCAGGCAAGAAATCTTTTGTGTAAAGTCTAGATAGGCAAATAACAAATAAAATAAACTAGACACACTAACTAGAAGTCCTAAGCTGAAGGAAACAACTGTAACTATGAATACAACGTTGAACAACATTTTTTATTTAACATTACATCAGCGTGGTCAACAAATAACGACATTAACGACAACGTGGTGGAACAAAATCTCAAAGAAAAAGCGATCTACCATCTAACTATCTCTTAGCAAGAATACAAATGAAGATCTATTTTAAATACCATCTAACCACTGAACGTACCATCGCCTGCAATCAGTCAGACGCCGAACTTTACCTGTGGTCGCCATACCTGTCGACCAGCCCATTGTGCAAAGCATCAGTCTGCTAGGTTACGCTTCCACAAGTTGGTCCGGAAGTCAAATAGGTCCTTGCGAGACTAAACAAAATGTTTTATACTCAGCGAGCCAGATTTTTCCCCATCTTCCGCCTAACTCTATTAGTTGTTTCGGTGGCCTTTTAGCCATTTTCAAACCAGAATAAATCTAAGATCTTTAATCTGCTGTACTGTAGTCTTGGTCGCTTCCACCCTATTACATTACATATAATTTCTGTACGGCGTCAAGAGTTCTCTATCATGAAATTTCTTTTACTAAAAAGTAAATTTAGTACCAACTGGTTTAAACTGACAAATAAAGTATTGAAGCAGTTAGATTCCGAAACAGCGAGAAACCTTTCACTAATTCAAAAACGAGTTCAGTCACGCCTACTTGTAACGCTGATTCGGTCACACCCAAGGCTTCTCAAAGTGGTGATCCAGGCTCTCAGTTCGTCTCCTTAAAAGTTAGCTGCGTTTCTTTTTTTTTTTTAGAATTTGCAGAAATAACCCCAACATCTTTTTGGTCGTGTGTGATTCCCCTAAGATCGGCAATCAATACCACTCTTGAAACCAACGCAAGGCGGTCTGCTGTCAAATCGCCCACAGCTGGGATCAGACCCGGCACCCAAAAATTACGAAGCGGGTTCACACCGAGTAAGTCATAGAAACCCAATTAAACGCGTTCCCTGCACATTCAGAATAATGTGTACAGTAAAAAGCCCATTACGTGCCATCGTCGTTTAGACTTATGGTGATAGAGAAGTGGTTCTCAAACTTATGAATGCGGCGAACCTTTAATACAGTTCCTCATGTTGTGGTGACCCCCAAACCATATAATTATATTCTTTGCCCTGTGACAGGGTTGGTCGACCCAAAAAAACAGGTCGAGACCCACAGGTTTGAGAACCACTGTGAAGGAGGAATATCTTGTTATATAAGTTAGCCCCCGATCCCTCATGTGGAAACTGTAAGGGAAAACAGGTAAAGTCGGGAGATGTGAACCAGCGTTATTGCACACGGTTTTAAACCATAAGTGCTCTGCCACCAGTACGGACAGCTGATAAGAAACTGTCTGCCTGTGTCGCTGTTCGCACGTAACTCTGTAGCT
The DNA here is from genome assembly GCA_905116865.2 of Candidula unifasciata. NCBI lineage: Eukaryota > Metazoa > Mollusca > Gastropoda > Stylommatophora > Geomitridae > Candidula > Candidula unifasciata. The sequence continues at coordinate 1,126,131 of CAJHNH020007112.1, forward strand.
ACAGTGACGTTCCTCCATTTAGCCCAAAGTGTCACTCAGGTACCCATTTCCTAGAGGCTGGGTGAACCCCGGGAACCGCCCGGTTTCGAACACCGACCGTGGCTGCTGCGAGCCGCAGCTGGATTCGAAAGCGAGCCTCCTATCGACTGCGCTAACGCGGTCCCTGTAAGGGAAAAGAAAACGAGGAAGACCAAGACAGACCCTATGTAGAGCCAGGATCAGGGAAGGGCTTCACCGTGGGCCTAACAAACATCCAAGACCTAAAACAGGTTGCAAAGAACCACCAGGCATGGAAAGCTATGACCTCTGCCCTATGCGCCACCCTAGGCTAAAGAGGAAAGACTAACTAACACTCGATAGGAATATGGTCAACATATGCTGGCTGCCTTTACTTTCCATGAGATTTTCTGGTACAGCCCAAGACTGGGTCGATCTGTCAGCCATCATCATCATCATCATCATGTAGCAGGTCCCTTGCAGAACGTCGCTCTCATCACAGTCTGCCTGAAAAAAACTCGGTCTCTCGCCAGTTCTCGTGCCTCATGTACTTTCAAGCTCAAGGGGTCACTTATATCCTGTGCCCATCTTCGTGTCGGTCGGCCTCTGTCCCTCCTTCTGTCAGCCGTTGTTAATTATTTTGAATGTCAATATCAATTGATCTGACGCCGCACAATACTCAAAAATTAGTACTTGGCCACAGCATGGAAGTAAAAGCGACCGGCGTTATCCTGAGCGCATAACTCAGCGAGTGCCTATACAAGTTTGGATGGAAGGAAAAGCGACCGGCGTTATCCTGAGCGCATAACCCAACGAGTGTCTATACAAGTTTGGATGGAAGGAAAAGCGACCGGTGTTACCATGAGCGCATAACCCAGCGAGTGTCTATACAAGTATGGTGTAAGAGCCAAATGCTTGATGACCTCTACAGCGTAAACGACATCCTTCTTTAACAACAATACCACCACTACCACCACCATCACCAACCAACAACGAATGCAACTTTTCTTCTGCCTCACATCCTCTTACCTCTTCCGACGAGAGAGATATAAGGTCCTGCTTCGAGCTCTTCTGGCTGCATCATTGACACATTGTGGTGCTGTGGAGTTTCTCTGACGTTATCTTCCTATTTTGTTCTTGGTCTACGTCTTGCTCTATGTCCTTCTCCTCTTTCGGTATACGTCTTGAATGATATAGCATCAGAAGGCATTCTCTCCAAGTGGGCAAACTATTTGATTTACTTTCTTTGTATGTAATTTATAATTGGTTCTGTGGCGGCTTTATCTCGTATGACTTCATTCCTGATTTTATCTCTTCTGGTCGCTCCAACAGTCTTTCGCAGACACGTCATTTCCATGGTTACTAATTGCATCTACTACCTTTAAGCTACATATTTCCGACATCCCATGGACTTGTGGTTCTCAATCTGTGGGTCGCGACCCTTTTGTGGGTCGAACGACCCTTTCACAGGGGTCGCCTAAACCCATCGGAAAACACATTTTGATTGCAGTTATGAAGAAGCAACGAAATAATTGTATGGTGGGGATCGCTACAACATGAGGAGCTATTTAAGGGTCGTCACAACATGAGAACTGTCTTAAAAAGTCGCGGAATTATAAAAGTTGAGAGCCACTGGTCTAGATTCTTGCCCGTATCCACACTGTTTCATATCCGTACAATTTTATATATCCAAACAGCCATTAGTCATCCACAGCCGTTAGCGCAGTCGATAGGAGACTCGCTTTCAAATCCAGCTGCGACTCGCTGCAGCCCACGGTCGGTGTTCGAAACCGGGCGGTTCCTAGGGGTTCACCCAGCCTCTATGAAATGGGTACCAGAGTTGACACTCTGGGGTAAATGGAGGAATGTCGCTGTAGCTACAGAGTTACGTGCGGACAGCGACACAGGCGGACAGTTTCTAATCAGCTATCCGTACTGGTGGCAGAGCCCCTATGGTTTATAACCGCGCTGGTTCACATCTCCCGACTTTCGTTTTTTTTTTTTTTTTAATCTTTGCATCGTTCATACCTCCATACCGTTTCATGTACCCAAACATCTTTAATGTGTCCTTACATTTTTATGTATCATATTAGAATTTTTTTTGACAATTTACACACGTTATGTAATTATTCATCATATACTTATCTTCACACTCGTTTTTCCTATACCGATATGGCATGCATGCATCTATTCATCTTTAATGTATTCTACATATTTTACGCATCCGCACATCTTTCATGTATTCTATGTAATATTTTATGCAATCACAAATTTTTCATGTATTCTATGTAATATTTTTTGCAACCACACATCTTTCATGTATTCTATGTAATATTTTATGCATCCACACATCTTTCATGTATTCTATGTAATATTGTATGCATCCACACATCTTCCATGTATTCTATGTAATATTGTATGCATCCACACATCTTTCATGTATTCTGTATAATATTTTATGCATCCACACATCTTTCAAGTATTCTATGTAATATGTTATGCATCTACAAATCTGTCATGAATTCTGTGTAATATTTTATGCATCCACACATCTTTCACGTATTCTATGTAATATTTTATGCATCTACAAATCTGTCATGAATTCTGTGTAATATTTTATGCATCCACACATCTTTCACGTATTCAATGTAATATTTTATGCATCCACACCTCTTTCATGTATTCTATGTAACATTTTATGCGAACCACACCTCTTTCATATATTCTATGTAATATTTTATGCATCCACACATCTTTCATGTATTCTATATAATATTTCATGCAACCACACATCTTTCATGTATTCTATGTAATATTTTATGCAACCGCACATCTTTCATGTATTCTATGTAATATTTTATGCATCCACACATCTTTCATGTATTCTATATAATATTTTATGCAACCACACATCTTTCATGTATTCTATATAATATTTTATGCAACCACACATCGTTCATGTATTCAATATAATATTTTATGCATCCACACATCTTTCATGTATTCTATGTAACATTTTATGCATCCACACATCTTTCATGTATTCTATGTAATATTGTATGCATCCACACATCTTTCATGTATTATATGTAATATTTTATGCAACCACAAATCTTCCATGTATTCTATGTAATATTGTATGCATCCACAAATGTTTCATGTATTTTGTGTAATATTTTATGCATCCACACATCTTTCATGTATTCTATGTAACATTTTATGCAATCACACATCTTTCAAGAATTCTATGTAGGATGTTATGCATCCACACATCTTTCACGTATTCTATGTAACATTTTATGCAACCACACCTCTTTCATGTATTCTATGTAATATTTTATGCATCCACACATCTTTCATGTATTCTATATAATATTTTATGCAACCACACATCTTTCATGTATTCTATGTAATATTTTATGCATCCGCACATCTTTCATGTATTCTATGTAATATTTTATGCATCCACACATCTTTCATGTATTCTATGTAACATTTTATGCATCCACACATCTTTCATGTATTCTATGTAATATTTTATGCTATCCGTACTGGTGGCAGAGCCCCTATGGTTTATAACCGCGCTGGTTCACATCTCCCGACTTTCGTTTTTTTTTTTTTTTTAATCTTTCCATCGTTCATACCTCCATACCGTTTCATGTACCCAAACATCTTTAATGTGTCCTTATATTTTTATGTATCATATTAGAATTTTTTTTTGACGATTTACAAACGTTATGTAATTATTCATCATATACTTATCTTCACACTCGTTTTTCTTATACCGATATGGCATGCATGCATCTATTCAACTTTAATGTATTCTACATATTTTACGCATCCGCACATCTTTCATGTATTCTATGTAATATTTTATGCAACCACAAATTTTTCATGTATTCTATGTAATATTTTTTGCAACAACACATCTTTCATGTATTCTATGTAATATTTTATGCATCCACACATCTTTCATGTATTCTATGTAATATTGTATGCATCCACACATCTTTCACGTATTCTATGTAACATTTTATGCAATCACACATCTTTCAAGTATTCTATGTAATATGTTATGCATCTACAAATCTGTCATGAATTCCGTGTAATATTTTATGCATCCACACATCTTTCACGTATTCTATGTAATATTTTATACATCTACAAATCTGTCATGAACAGCCATTAGTCATCCACAGCCGTTAGCGCAGTCGATAGGAGACTCGCTTTCAAATCCAGCTGCGACTCGCTGCAGCCCACGGTCGGTGTTCGAAACTGGGCGGTTCCTAGGGGTTCACCCAGCCTCTAGGAAATGGGTACCAGAGTTGACACTCTGGGTAAATGGAGGAATGTCGCTGTAGCTACAGAGTTACGTGCGGACAGCGACACAGGCGGACAGTTTCTAATCAGCTGTCCGTACTGGTGGCAGAGCCCCTATGGTTTATAACCGCGCTGGTTCACATCTCCCGACTTTCGTTTTTTTTTTTTTTTTTAATCTTTGCATCGTTCATACCTCCATCCCGTTTCATGTACCCAAAGATCTTTAATGTGTCCTTACATTTTTATGTATCATATTACACATTTTTTTTTCGATGTACACACGTTATGTAATATTCATCATATACTTATCTTCCACAGTCGTTTTCATGTATACCGATATGGCACATTGCATGCATCCATTCATCTTTAATGTATTCTACATATTTTACGCATCCGCACATCTTTCATGTATTCTATGTAATATTTTATGCAACCACAAATTTTTCATGTATTCTATGTAATATTTTTTGCAACCACACATCTTTCATGTATTCTATGTAATATTTTATGCATCCACACATCTTTCATGTATTCTATGTAATATTGTATGCATCCACACATCTTTCATGTATTCTATGTAACATTTTATGCAATCACACATCTTTCAAGTATTCTATGTAATATGTTATGCATCTACAAATCTGTCATGAATTCTGTGTAATATTTTATGCATCCACACATCTTTCACGTATTCTATGTAATATTTTATGCATCTACAAATCTGTCATGAATTCTGTGTAATATTTTATGCATCCACACATCTTTCACGTATTCAATGTAATATTTTATGCATCCACACCTCTTTCATATATTATATGTAACATTTTATGCGACCACACCTCTTTCATATATTCTATGTAATATTTTATGCATCCACACATCTTTCATGTATTCTATGTAATATTTTATGCATCCACACATCTTTCATGTATTCTATGTAACATTTTATGCATCCACACATCTTTCATGTATTCTATGTAATATTTTATGCATCCACACATCTTTCATGTATTCTATGTAACATTTTATGCATCCATGCATCTTTCATGTATTCTATGGACAACAACAAAACAATTCCGCTCATCAGGATTCAGATCCCGAACCCACGACCTTTCGTTCAGCAGGCGAAAGTCTAGCCGCTACACTACGGCGGCTCTGATATGTTTTTGATACATCCAAAATTTGCATTTATTTTCACAGATCTGTATGCATCCAAACATCGTGTAAATCCATACAACTTTCATGATTACAGCGTTTACGCATAGGTCCCTTATTGCCCCCAAGTGATATAATAGACAGACAAACAAATAGACAGGCACAGATAGATAGACCGAGATACCTTCACGCATGTAGGCAAGCAGTCAGTCAGGCAGGCAGGCAGGCAGACATCCAGACACACAGACAGATAAACAGATATAGAGGTAGACAGACAGACAGACTGAGGACTCTATTTGTGAAGAAACACGAGTAGACCCCCAACGTCTTAGCAAGCATCTGTAAGCTGCCACTAATTAGGGGCGTTTCCTTCTCAGTTGGAATGTATCTGAATGAAACAAGGAACCAGCAAACTGCATACAAATAAACCAGATCTGTAAAACAGATGTGCACGCAAAACTAAAGTGCTAGAAATCGACCAAAGTCCAGAAGAGGACGAACTACCAGAACTTTCTGCTTAAAAAAGAAGCCGGCGAACACTAAGAAGACAAAGAAGAAAGCACACAGACAGACAAGAAGGCAGACAGACACACAGACAGGCTGGCAGACAGATACGCAGCCAGCCAGACGGACAGATACACAGACAGTCTGGCAGGTAAACACACATACAGTCAAGCAGACAGACACGCAGACAGTCTAACAGACAGACACACAGACAGTCAGGCAGACAGACATATAGGCAGTCAAACAGACACACAGGCAGGCAGGTTAGATGAAAAGACAGACAGACAGTCTAACAGGCAGACACGCAGACAGTCTAACAGACAGACACACAGACAGTCAGGCAGACAGACACACAGGCAGTCAAACAGACACACAGGCAGGCAGGTTAGATGAAAAGACAGACAGACAGTCTAACAGGCAGACACGCAGACAGTCTAACAGACAGACACACAGACAGTTTGGCAGACAGACACACAGGCAGGCAGGTCAGACGGACAGACACAAGACAGTCTGGTAGATAAACACACATTCAGTCAAGCAGACAGACACGTAGACAGTCTAACAGACAGACACACAGGCAGTCAGACAAACACACCCTAATAACAATATCCTGACACCTTTACAAAGCTAAATAACATTCCCACAGACATCAAGTTTACAACCAGCTTCCCCCAAGACCCAGCGTATGTGAATATTAACCTCCTAGCTACATCTGGCAATGACATTTGAGGTCCAGAATTGTGGCTGAAGGTTTAACGAAACAATACTGTTGTTCACACAAGGATCTTCCTGTTATTAAGATTTAGCAGAGTGGCTGGATCTGGAACTCTTTAATACGGTCCCTAAAAGATTGCAAAGAACTGTATGTAAAATATAGGGCATAGCTGGTTCCACTGTCCACATTTAAGAAAAAAATATAAATAGAAACACTGCTCCTTAACAAGCTCGCAACAGAGGGCAATTATTTAATTGACTAGTGAAATTAGATGTACTGTGATAAAAGAGAATAGATGCTGCAGTGTAGCCGTGAACCACAACATACCCGCTACATTTATTAAGGGCGCACTCAGTGTAGAAATAATAATACAAATAAGAAGAAGAAGAAGCAGAAGAAGAAGGGACGAGTAGAACAAAAAAAAGAGAAGAAGAAGAAGAAGAAGAAGAAGAAGAAGAAAAGAAGAAGAAGAAGAAGAAGAAAGAAGAAGAAGAAGAAGAAGAAGAAAGAAAAAAAAGAAGAGAAGAAGAGAAGAAGAATAAGAAGAAGAAGAGAAGAAGAAAGAAGAAGAATAAAGAAGAAGAAGAGAAGAAGAAGAATAAGAAAAGAAGAAGAAAAGAAAGAAGAACGAAGAAGAAGAAGAAGAAGCAGAAGAAGAAGAAGAGAAGAAGAAGAAGAAGAAGAATAAGAAGAAGAAAGAAGAAGAAGAAGAAGAAGAAGAAGAAAGAAGACGAAGAAGAAGAAGAAAAAGAAGAAGAAGAAGAAGAAGGAAGAAGAAGAAGAAGAAAAAGAAGAAGAAGGCAAAAGAAGGAAAGAAGAAGAAGAAGAAGAAGAAGAAGAAGAAGAAGAAGAAGAAGAAAGAAGAAGAAGAAGAAGAAGAGAGAAAGAAGAAGAAGAAGAAGCGAAAAGAAGAAGAGGAAGAAGAAGAAGAAGAAGAAGAAGGAAGAAGAAGAAGAAGAGAAGAAGAAGAGAAGAAGAACGAAGAAGAAGAAGAAGAAGAGAAGAAGAAGAAGAAGAAGAGAGAAAAAGAAAGAAAAGAAGAAGAAGAAGAAGAAGAAGAAGAAGAAGAAGAAGAAGAAGAAGAAGAAGAAGAAGAAGAAGAAGAAGAAGAAGAAGAAGAAGAAGAAGAAGAAGAAAAAGAAAAAGAAGAATGCAGGAGGAAGACAAGCAGAAGGACATGGAGAAGGAGGAAAAGGAGAAGAAGAAGGGACGCTACACATAAACCGTTATGATTATCATTATCTGCGTGTGCAGACATGAAAAGATAAACATTAATCGATATTACGACTAGGATTTGTGACAAGGCAGAATTCAAGCTTTCAGCGCAATTCGACCTGATGTCAAAAATTTTATAACTGGTTTTATGCTGTCTGTCTTCTGTGGAACCAGTAAACAAAAATGGTTTGCTGTTTGTAATATGTCAGACCTTGTCCCAAGGCGTGGTGTGGACGTTCAGTTTATGTTGCAATTTCAGATGCCTTGCACTGGCTACTCTCGGAGGACAACTTGGCAGTGCAGTAGAACAGGCAGAGAGTCCATACTTTGAACGACTAACTTAACAGAGGTTGAGCAGAGGTTCTGGGCGATGATCAACACTTAGGAGGAAACAAAGGTTGGAAATAGTACTATTAGAAATGAAAAAACAGCGCCCAGAAGAGTCAGACGAAAATCGTAGCGTTTTTGATTGAAGCATGTGACTCTCAAAGTAAATGTAGTAAGGAATGCAACATAATTAGAAAGAGGAAGTCAAGGGGGAGGAGGAGGAGGAGAAAAAGAAGAAGAAAAAGCAGAAGAAATAGACAAAAGGAAAAAAAAAAGAAGAAGAAGAAGAAGAAGAAGAAGAAGAAGAAGAAGAAGAAGAAGAAGAAGAAGAAGAAGAAGAAGAAGAAATAAGAAGAAGAAGAAAAGAGGGAAGAAGAAGAAGAAGAGAAGAAGAAGAAGAAGAAGAAGAAGAAGAAGAAGAAGAAGAAGAGAAGAAGAAGAATAAGAAGAAGAAGAAGAAGAAAAAGAAGAAGAAGAAGAAGCAAACAGATAAGAAGAAGAGAAAAGAAGAAGAAGAATAAGAAGAAGAAGAAGAAGAACGAAGAAGATAGAGAAGAAGAAGAAGAAGAAGAAGAAGAAAAAGAAAAAGAACTAACCCCCCCCCCCCCCTCTCTCTCTCTCTCTCTCTCTGTCCCAAAGGAAAACGATGAGAATATGTTATAAAAGACTTGTAAAAAATGTATGAGGAGTCACCTGGAATGGAATGAATCAATTAACCAACGTAATATGACCGTTGGTTGAATAGACAAGATGTAATTGTTGGCTAGTGTTTTACGAGACAGTGCGAGAGAGAAAGATTGTCCCAGCGAAACCGCAAGCCCTCTGTCATGTTACTTTGCTGCTAAAGACACCAACAATCGCACAAACACAACCGGTGCCAACTGACAAATAGCCAGCCACTTTCAGACTGCACTGCAAACAGCGGACAGAAGAGAGCCAGAAAGGCACACAAGCATCCATAGATTCGATCGAGGACACACGAAACTGTGAGAAACCACTCGTCGAGCTAAAGCTGAAGAGTGCTTTGGAGACACCTACACAAGAGAGACAACCTTGCGTACTCTCATCGCTCTACCACACACGCTGTTGATCCGGCAGGAGATTACAGAAAAAGCAAGATCGAAACGGCTGGCAGATTTCTCCTTTTTGTGACAACATCAACACTTTTGAGTCGGACCGTTACCTACCGCTTGTTGCAAGAACGATTCTCATTCAGCAAAAGCTGGTTTATCTAAACGGCTGAAAATGTCGACACTGACAGAGTTTCAAAGAAAGAAGATTCTCAATGTCTATGAAAACCTCTACGGTAAGTTATCTGTGCAGTTTTCTGACTTGTACACAAGATCGTATGGCATCCGGCGTGGTCTAGCAGCTAGATGTTCGCCTGCGGATCGGAAGGTTGTAGGTTCGGTTTCCGACAGGGGCCAGACGTTTTTCAAAAATGACCTTGGCTTTCAGGTCGACCCAGCCTTGAGTGGGTACCTGCTACAGTCCTGGGAAGTAAAGGCGGCCGGCGTGATGCTGACCACATCAACCAACAAGTCTCGTTTAATCTATAAAAACGGGAAGCTTATAAACCCAACAAGCCTAAAAGGGGTGGAAAAGGGTCCGGTACTTTTTTACTTTAACACAAAATGCTAATTTGTATAGAACTATTGGAACCATACCCATCGTTAAATGAAATGAAATGCTTTGGTCACCTAATGAGAATGGAACCAACGATGCCAGCATCAAGAGCATACAACATGAAAATCGAAACACCAAGAGGCAGGGGAAGACCAAGAAGAATATGGATTGAAGGAGTCACGGACAATTTGAGACTTCATAACATCACGGCACATGAAGCGACTGAGCGCGCCCTGGCTCGATTGCCGATCATCTGATACACTGCGACGCCTAGCGGCACAAGCAGATTTTGACAAAAGAATGTAATTTGTATATTTGTTCTGTTTATAACATGGGAATCCGAGGCCGTCATGGTGTAGGGGCTAGACGCTCGTCTATGAATCCGAAGGTCATGAGTTCAGCAGGTCGAGGTCTTCAAAACAGGACATTGATTCCCAAGTCGACCCGGTCTTTATGGGTACCAAGTAAAGTCATGGGAAGTGGAGGCGGTGGTCGTGATGTTAACCCCATTATTCTTAGACTGTCAATTAGTTTATAAAATATAGGTCTAGCCCTCTATGCCCAACAGGGTTGAAGTCTCTGAAAAGGGTTCTTTACTTTTACTTGACCGTATATTGGGGATCAAATGATATTTGAAACTATGTTACAATGGCCTTCAATTGACATTTTGAGCAATTTTAGAATTAACCTCGGCACTTACCCCATCAAATTCCGCTGCCACAGTCAATTATTTCTTTTTTTTTTTTTCTTTTTCTTCGCCAACGACTCATGCTTACAGGCTGCGAATGCGATTATTAATTCCGAAATATCCGACTGAATCAAGCTGCAGCCAGTCTGGAAGCAGACCGCTTTGTGCTGATTTCGACAAAGGTGTCGAGCGCCTAGCGTTTAGGGGAAACTACAGAACATAAAGTTGCCTAGTAAAACCACACAGCCTAACAAAATGATGGGGATAGTTCCCCAAGTCTTGTTTGAAAACAAAAATGCCAATAACTACCTTTATGAGCCTGAGGATTTACGGCCGCATGGCTAGTGCTGTCGCCACGACTGTGCAGGTGAAGATTTTATTTTGCCCCCGACAGAAAAAGATTCCTAGTCAAACCGAGGATTCGAACCCGGATTTCCCGCTCGAGAGCCCAGCGTTCCAACCGTTAGGCCAGTTAAAGTCTTGTAAAGGATACGCAAATAACTGTATACCTGGGACTGGTTCGATATTTAATTAACTGTAGTTCAATCATTTATTTATTGTCTATCGTGTTATCATAATAAACATCCACAAGACCCCACAAGCAGAATCAACACAAAGCAACATACAACAATTGTCCGTCTACGAACAGGAGACTGCAGGCTCAACTACCACATGCATAACTTAAAGATTGTACAGTTCCCACAGTGTGCCTGTCAAACAGGACCACAAACACATGAGCACATTCTGCAGACCGGCCCACTCTATCTACAGCTTCGCAGAGACACCTGGCCTCAAGAGCAAAGTATGCAAAGCAAGCTATTGGGAACCATGAAGGACCTGCTACTGACATGCGGGTTCATAGAGGCAACCCACCAGATGGTCTGACCTGAGCATACGAAACCGAACGCAAAGAAGAAGAAGAAAAAAGTGTTAGCATATGTCACATAGGGTTCGAAGTCTCCCCCCCCCCCTCCCCCTCCCCGTCCCTCCTCATGTTCTTACATCTTGTGCAATCACTTCGATATCTTGGTTGGAATGCAGCTCAGCTCTTTTGGCTTCTCCCGTCAACATTCGCCTTATGGCTTCTCTTCAACGTCCTCGTTTTCTCAATCCCTCTCTTTCCTATTGCAGTGACTGCTTGCTTCGACTAACGTCGTTTTGTCTGACGCAATTTTTTGTTATTTTGAAGCCACAACATAGCTTTTGCAGCGGCCTCAAATATAATCTAGCATTAAATTTGGCCTATCAGCTGAATGGGATTTCTGTGACCTCTCCAGGGGTGATCATCATCCGCATGGTGGCACTTTGTTTCACCGGGTGTTTGTCGCTTTTGTGATGACCAGGTGGGGTACAACTTACCTACCTACCTACCAGTGCCTGTCTGGTGATGCTCTGCCCTGATCTTCTCAGAATGCTGAGTTGAATTTTTTTTTAAATAATTAATTTCAGCTTATTTTTTCCCCTCTAGTTTAGTTTAGATTAGTCGACGGATCAACATCATGGCACACGGGTTTTACTCCTTAAGTGCTCCGTTCTACTTCTAACTCAAGCCTGAGTCTGAAGAGTCTCAGGGCAGTGCACGAACTCCGTTGCACCAACAAGGATCCTGGAATACTTTTTGAGTAGCTTTTTAACTCCATATTTTATCCGCGGTGAAGTGGTTTGGTCATCAAGTAAGAATGCAACCAGATTAAACTGTGTATGAGACCATCTACAGCAAAACATCTGTGGAAGTCAAGAGGAACACCAGGAAAGACATGGATAGACAGTGTAGCTGAACTCAGAAAAAAGAAGAATTAATACACCACGCAAGCCTCTTGAAAAGCGAGAATCAAATACAGAAAACTAAAACATACACGCGAAGAGGGAGAGAGATCCACAGAGAGAGAGAGAGAGAGAGAGAGAGAGAGAGAGAGAGAGAGAGAGAGAGAGAGAGAGAGAGAGGGAGAGAGAGAGGGAGAGTGAGAGGGGGAGAGGTACCCAAACCTGTACACCAACACAGAGAGAGAGAGAGAGAGAGGCACCTAAACCTGTACACCAACACACAGAGAGAGAGGCACCTAAACCTGTACACCAACACACAGAGAGAGAGGCACCTAAACCTGTACACCAACACAGAGAGAGAGAGGCACCTAAACCTGTACACCAACACACAGAGAGAGAGAGGCACCTAAACCTGTACACCAACACACAGAGAGAGAGGCACCTAAACCTGTACACCAACACACAGAGAGAGAGGCACCTAAACCTGTACACCAACACAGAGAGAGAGGCACCTAAACCTGTACACCAACACACAGAGAGAGAGGCACCTAAACCTGTACACCAACACACAGAGAGAGAGGCACCTAAACCTGTACACCAACACACAGAGAGAGAGGCACCTAAACCTGTACACCAACACACAGAGAGAGAGGCACCTAAACCTGTACACCAACACACAGAGAGAGAGGCACCTAAACCTGTACACCAACACACAGAGAGAGAGGCACCTAAACCTGTACACCAACACAGAGAGAGAGAGGCACCTAAACCTGTACACCAACACACACAGAGAGAGGCACCTAAACCTGTACACCAACACACAGAGAGAGAGGCACCTAAACCTGTACACCAACACACAGAGAGAGAGGCACCTAAACCTGTACACCAACACAGAGAGAGAGAGAGAGAGAGAGAGAGAGAGAGAGAGGCACCTAAACCTGTACACCCAACACAGAGAGAGAGAGAGGCACCTAAACCTGTACACCAACAGAGAGAGAGAGAGAGGCACCTAAACCTGTACACCAACACAGAGAGAGAGAGAGAGAGAGAGAGAGGAACCTAAACCTGTACACAAACACACAGAGAGAGAGAGAGGCACCTAAACCTGTACACCAACACAGAGAGAGAGAGAGAGAGGCACCCAAACATATACACAAAAACACACACACAGAGACAGAGAGAGAGAGAGAGAGAGAGAGAGGAGCATCCAAACAAGTAAACAAAAACACATACACAAACACACACAGAGAGAGAGAGAGAGAGAGAGAGAGAGAGAGAGAGAGAGAGAGAGAGAGAGGAAGGGAGCAAATAGCTGAGTAGTCCTTTTGCTTTTTAGAATATGAAGAGAGAAACAGGAGTGAGAAGCTTAAAGAATTATTCCTAGATAGATCGTCCCAGAACACCACAGATGAAGTCAGCCTTTCCCAGTCCTGTTTACTCCAACTGTCCCCGCTACGATCCTAAATAATTTAGCGCTCTGAACAAACGCAGTTCGTCAAGGTCGGTTTCAGTAGCAAACAAGAACAATAAATTAACTTCTGTAAGACCACGTTACAAGTGTTGACAGTCGTTTTTAGGTTGACCCAGATCCCCTGTGGCTTTTGGAGTCCTTGTTTAGTAAAACAAAAAAAAAAAAAAAAAAAAACAACAAACAAAACAAAGGGGATGGGGTTGTAGGGGCACTTATCTGCTGCTGCTTCTTCTTCTTCTTCTTCTTCTTCTTCTTCTTCTTCTTCTTTACTTCTACTACTACTACTACTACTACTACTACTACTACTACTACTACTACTACTACTACTACTACTACTACTACTACTACTACTACTACTACTACTACTACTACGACGACGACGACGACGACGACGACGACGACGACGACGGCGGCAGCAGCAGCGGCGACGACGACGACGACTACTACTGCTGCGGCTGCTGCTGCTGCTACTACTACTAATACTCCTTAAACTGTCATATGACGTCATCGTGCATATCTTCACAGCGATGTCATGTGCTGAACGCTCTTGACACCCTTATCAACAATACTGACAGGTTACAATACAGTGGCTTGATCATTGAAAATATAATCTCACTTATGAGGTTTTCATTTGTATTCCTCTCGTTCATTAGAAATGCTTTAAAGTAAAAGCGACAGAAGGACGTGGAGACTATTACCGCTACACGACACAAACTATGAGAGAAAAATAGCAAAATGTTAACATAGCGACCTATACATCAAAGACGAACATGACAGGGAGCATGACAGTGTCTCACACAACCATAAATAAAATTGTAACGACTAATCAGGAGCGCCAGTACCGTTGTTCCTGGGCCAAATGATTCCTTACACGCCCTAAAAAAATATTTTAAGGTTTTAGTGGCAGAGGACCGTGTCTAGAAAATTTGCAAGGGAACTCACCGGCCACAACTATATGAGTAAGTTCTCTCCTTTGCATCCTGCCAGACAGAAGGTTGTGAGTTCGGTTCATACGAGAGCTGGATTTTTTTTCCCCAGAACAACCTTGGCTCCCAGGTCAAGTAGCCTTGATTGGGTACCAGGTATAGCCCTGGGAAGTAAAGGCGCCACGCGTGATGCTGACCCTATACACACAATACCCCTGAAAGGCGTGGAAAAGGGTCCTTTTCTTTTACTTTAATCTCCTCTAAATATTTGTAAGTATATATTGTATGTATTTGCAATTCAGCACACTACTGCTATTAATATTATACATTTAAATAAGCCTCATGCTTCTTGTACTTTGTCTATATATTCCTCTTTTACTTTTATAGTTATATTTTATAGGGTTTTCTCAAATTGTGCCCTATTAAACGCCAGCCTTTCCTCACCTGTAGATTCATGGAATCACGTGTTGTTCTCCCACAGTTCAACTGCTTCCATTCTGAGCAGGTATTAGTTAATAAATGTTTATAGTTCCCCAAATAAATTTTTGTGGAAAAAAAGGGGCAAGGGGAGGGGACACCTATTCGTCCCACCATGTTTTCTCTTTGCGTCAGCGATCCCATGCTTTGCTTAAAAAAAAAAAAAAAAAAACCAACAGTCATATCACGTGGAACCAGCATCCCCGGAAGGGGAGCTTTAGGTTATATGTGTGACTAGGTTATGGGCGCCATTTAGAAATGGCTGTTGGCACTGCACGCCACGAAAAGTCCTGAAAGGACTTCTGGGGTGGTGATTCGAGCAAAGGAGACAGACTCAGAAACTGTCCCGACCAGCGACGTAGTCGTCTACCGGCCAGCCAAGGGGCGATCCCTAGCCGATGTCTGCTCCACCGCCCTTTTCCCTAATCTATTATTATTTTCAGAAGCCACCTCCATCAAAGCCACCACCATCAAAAGCCACCCCCATCAAAAGCCACCCGTTGTTATAAACAATTCGCAATGGGATTTACTGAAACAGTTATGTGGGGTCGGTCATGGTGTCCGCCTCGAGTGCTAGAGGTTCTGGGTTCGGTCCCCAGTATTAGCTGGGATTTTTTTTTCACGTGGACTTGGACTTCTGGTAATTCCGCCTTGTCTCTTAGTAGTGAGATCAGGCGCCCGTGTGCATTGTTGTGCACGCAAAAAAAAAAAAAAAAAACAATTCTTTGAAGTTGGAAATTAAAAATACTAGCCTAACAGCGCTGCCTGGGCAAAAGTTGGAGTTTAAAACTTACTAAAAGTATTTTAGAAACCTCGCCAGTGCTACAGAGCCTGTGCACTGTGCTGAGCTTCTTCAGACTCAGACTTAAGTTAGAAGAAGAACGGAGCACTAATGGGTTACTACCCGTGTGCCATGACGTTGATACGTTGTTCAAACCTTAAACCTCAAACCAGTTAGTAGTGTTGTAAGTCTGTCAATGATAGAAATGCGTCGGCGGCAAATAATCTATGTGTAGAAATCCTAGCATTAGTTTTCCATTTTGTAGCTTTTCTAGGCCGCCAAGCGAGAAAGCCGGAAAGCTAGGCCGCTATAAGTGGATGAAATGAATGATATGAAGCGTCGCGGAACTTATTTACAGGGGAGCAGAGATTAAAGATACACCATGACGTTTTAATGTTTCTAGCGAGTGAACCGAGGGAAAGGGGGAAAGAAAACATGTGCGTCACTGAGAGATAATACAATGAGAGAAAGCGTGCGCGTCACTGAGAGATAATACAATGAGAGATGGGGTGAGAGAAAGCGTGCGCGTCACTGAGAGATAATACAATAAGAGATGGGGTGAGAGAAAGCGTGCGCGTCAGTGAGAGATAATACAGTCAGAGATGGGATGAGAGAAAGCGTGCGCGTCACTGAGAGATAATACAGTGAGAGATGGGGTGAGAGAAAGCGTGAGCGTCAGTGAGAGATAAAACAATGAGAGATGGGGTGAGAGAAAGCGTGTGCGTCACTGAGAGATAAAAGAATAAGAAATGGGGTGAGAGAAAGCGTGTGCGTCACTGAGAGATAAAACAGTGAGAGATGGGGTGAGAGAAAACGTGTGCGTCACTGAGAGATAAAACAGTGAGAGATGGGGTGAGAGAAAGCGTGTGCGTCACTGAGATAAAGCAAGGCGAGGCGGAGTGAGAGAAAGCATGTCCATCACAGGAAGAAAAAACTAGGGGGGGGGGGATGGGGTGAAATAAAAAATGTGCGTTAGAGAAAGATAAAACAAAGAGAAATCAGGTAAGAGAACGCATGTTCGTCACAAGAGAGGAAACAAGGGTAGATGAATTGAGATAAAGCATTTGCGTCACAGAAAGATAAAACAAGAGGACATGGGGTGAAAGAAAGTATGTGCGTCAGAGTGAGAGAAAAAACAAACAAGCAGAGAGGGGGTGAAAGAAAGCATGTGTGTCAGAGTGAGAGAAAAAACAAACAAGGAGATGGGGTGAAAGAAAGTATGTGCGTCAGAGTGAGAGAGAAAACAAACAAAGAGAGCTTGAGCGAGAGAAAGTATGTGCGTCAGAAAGAGGAAAAAAAACAGGGGAGAGGGGAGGGTCAGAATGATCGGGGATAAGAGAGATATTGAGAGTGAGTGAGAGATTGGGTGAAAAAATATAAGATGAAGAGACAGAGAGAGAGTGTGTGTGTGTATATATATATGAAAGTGAAAGATAAAAAGATAGAAAGGGTAAAAGAGTAAACTAAAGAGTGTGTCAGTGAAATACAGAGAAAGAAAGGATGAGAGAAAGAGTGTATTTGTAAAAGACAGCAAGAGAAAAAGTGAGAGAAAGTGTGTCAGAGGAAGGGAGAGATTGTGTGCGTGAGAGAGAGAGAGAGAGAGAGAGAGAGAGAGAGAGAGAGAGAAGAGAGAGAGATTTAGAGAGCATTTTTTAGAGACAAATAGAAAGAGTGTGTTTGTTGTTTGTGAGACAGAGAGAAAGGTACATGTAAGAGTATGTTTGTTTATGATAGGTAGAGATGGAAACGGAAAAAAAAAGAGTGTGTTTGTGACAGACAAAATAAAAGAGAAAGAGATGGCGAGATGAGTGGGAGAAAAAGTATGCGTTTAAAAAAGAGAGAAAAAAGGTGGGGGAAATAGTGCGAAAGCGGGTGGGTGGGAGTAAGAAATAATATGCGTAATAGCAAGAGAGACAGAGAAAATATGAGATAAAGAGTGTTAGTGAGAAAGAGGGAGAGAATGAGTGCACTTTGAGAGACAGAGAGAAGATAAACCGTCAGGGATTGAGAGGAATCTAGTGCATGATAAACAGCGTGATAGAGACAGAGAGAAGATAAACAGTCAGGGATTGAGAGGAATGTAGTGCACGATAAACAGCGTGATAGAGACAGGGATAAAGGATGAGAGAAACAGTGTGCGACTGAGACAGCAAGAGAATACAACGGTGAGAGAAAGTGTGTGCATCTGAGATAGAAAGAAAGAGAGAGGCATATGATGACAGATAAAATCAGATGTATTAAATAGAAATTACATACAGATAAAGAGTCGTCAATTCTAAAGTCAAATCAGTTCTTTTGTATGAGGCGGAAACATGGAAAACAACTAAGGCAATTACTAATAAATTACAGACATTCATTAACTGGTGCCTGCGCAGAATAGAGGGAATTAAATGGTATGATAGAATAACTAATGTAGAGCTTTGGGATATAACTAAACAGGCTCCGGTGGACCAAGAGGTGAGGAAAAGACGCTGGCGTTGGATAGGACACACACTGAGAAAACAGGACAACAGCATAACTAGAATGTCTTTGCATTGGAACCCACAGAGGCATGGGCATAAAGGAAGGCCAAAAAACACATGGAGAAGAGAGCTGGAGAATGAAGTTAGAAAGATGGGGAGGACATGGGGAGAGCTCCATGCATTGGCGAAGGATAGAACGACTTAGCGTGAGTTGGTTGAGGGCCTATGCTCCATTAGGGGATAGAAAGGCAGAAGAAGAAGAAGAAGAAGAAGAAGAAGAAGAAGAAGAAGAAGAAGAAGAAGAAGAAGAAGAAGAAGAAGAAGAAGAAGAAGAAGAAGAAGAAGAAGAAGAAGAACAAGGAAGAAGAAGAAGAAGAGAAGAAGAACAAGAAAGAAAGAACAAGAAGAAGAAGAAGAAGAAGAAGAAGAAGAAGAAGAAGAAGAAGAAGAAGAAGAAGAAGAAGAAGAAGAAGAAGAAGAAGAAGAAGAAGAAGAAGAAGAAGAAGAAGAAGAAGAAGAAGAAGAAGAAGAAGAAGAAGAAGAAGAAGAAGAAGAAGAAGAAGAAGAAGAAGAAGAAGAAGAAGAAGAAGAAGAAAGAGTCGTCACAAAGTGCGGTGAACATTACGCAAATCTCTCAAAACAAGTTAGCTCCGACCATTTACGCACTAAGTCACTTTTCAATCACAGTTTGTTAGGCTGGTCGACTTTGCTGAAGGTTAAAAGTGTGTCCTGCTTGCTCTATTGTTTGCAAGAAAGAACATTTCTGTGACATAGGTTGTAGCACTTGCGCAGGAGGGCTGTGTTAGGGCCAGAGCTCCATGTTTTTGGAGCGGTAAAACGAAGGTGTGCTGAAATATACAACACGCCATATCAACGGCATCGCGAAATACCCCCGTAACCTTGTGCGAAGGTGACTAGGCTCATGA
Organism: Candidula unifasciata; assembly: GCA_905116865.2. Taxonomy (NCBI): domain Eukaryota; kingdom Metazoa; phylum Mollusca; class Gastropoda; order Stylommatophora; family Geomitridae; genus Candidula; species Candidula unifasciata. Next base: position 1,145,485 of record CAJHNH020007112.1, read on the forward strand.
ACTACTTATCAAAAGTGACCTAGTGTGTATATAGGCGGGACTAACTCGGTTTAGGAAGATTTGCGTTATGTTTACACAAAGTGCAACAAAAATGGTTTGGAATCTGAAGAAGACAGACTGGGTAAAACAAGGTAAACGTGACTGATAAATAAGTAAAACACATAGCCAAATCAATTTTCGGTCCTGTTCACGTTTCCCAACCCCATCTACACACTACGTGATCTTTTATTCATACTTTCACAGACTCTTCTACGTCAGTGCCGATGTAGCGTATTCTATGCTACACGACGATACAGCTTTTAATGACCCGAGAACATGTACAACTGGCCCTAACCTAAACTCCCTACTCACAGCCTGAGAAAGTGTGTAGATAGGCAGGGAAACGTGAACAGGTCCCAAACTTTAATACACTGTCAATGATATGGGACTTAAATGGACATAACACATACATTGGACTTCAGGCTACATCGTAACCGTTCTGTGGTACCCAAGTATAACTAAGCTTTATGACTATACGGTTGAACGGTGTTTCCATCATTTCTACCTGTTTGATTCTCGTCCTTGAGATGTCAATATTACATAATGCAAATTTGTAGAGAGAGGGAGGGAGACGACGAATTTGTTTCTTGTCTTCTTCTTCTTGTTACTACTACCACTTCTTCTTTATCTTCTACTCCTTCAGCGTTCGCCTGTACAGGGTTAGCAGATTCAACTGTGTTTCACAACTTGGCTGCGATATTTAATATCTAAGCTTTTCGACCTATCAGCTGCCAACAGGCAATTTCTGCCTTTATTATACTACTTTTGCAGTGTACGCGCGAGGGGGCGGGGGGGGGGGGGGGTCTTTAATTATCATCATCAGTTCTCGTTATACCTAGTGGCACATGAGGCTTCAGAGAGGACTTTCCATGCTTTCCTGTCCTGTGCAATTTCCAATGCAGTTTTCCATGTCAAAGATGCCACACTCAGGTCACTTTCCATCGTTCGTCTCCATGTTGTTTTTTGGGCGCCCCTTTTTTCTCTTTCCCTCTGGTATCCATGTGAGAGCTGTTTTGGCAGGTATATCAGGATTCATTCTCATAACGTGGCCAAGCCATTTCCGTCTTCTCTTTGTTAGCATATTGTCTAGAGTTTCTTGGTTTGTGACTTGAAGTAGTTTACTGTTTGAGATTGTATCTGGCCAGAACATTTTGATAATTCTACGTAGACATGTGTGGTGGTAAGTGGGCAGCAAGTTTAAATCCTTTTGGGTCATTTTCCAGTATTCTGCATTCTGGGAGGGGTCTTTGAGCCTGAGTATTCACGGCCGCGTGGCTAGTGCTGTCGCCAACGACTGTGCAGGTGGAGATTACTTATATAATTTTTAACGGCATTCTTGTTAAAACAGTTGCTCTAACTACCCCCTCCCCCTCTCCCCAGTCCCTAGGAGTTCAATACTAGTCTCCCCCCCCCCCCCAAAAAAAAAAAACACGTCCAGGTATTGGTTTGACCCAGTAACATTTGAACCGACAGGTAAGCGACTAATAACTGCTCCCACTACACATCCTTTACCCTGGAGTTCTATAATGTCAGTTATGAGTTAATCATTAACTACTTTTAAAAGACTTCAGTTTATCATTTCGCAACATAATTCCCTGGTTTCAAATGTCTTTTTTTTTTTAAACAATAGATTTAAAAAGAGAGCAACTAAGACTTTGTCCAGAAAGACGACCATGAACTTTATCTTCGTCCACCCACGCACTGAGTTGCACTGTAAAACTGTGAACGTCTAGCATTGCGAAAGAAGAGGTGGGGAAATTGTCAGATAACATGTACACACTTGGATGAGATAATATGATAGATTGTGCTTCAATAGAGTGGAATTTATGTGGAGATTGTAACAGAATGTAATGAAAAATTAATACAGAATTTAGGAAGAGATTGCAGTAGAAAATTAGAAAAAAGTACAGTACATATGTGTACATTTTGACAGCAGAGTATAGCAGTAAAAATATAATTTGTGAGCAGATTAAAGTATATATGAGATTATTAAAATCCGAATCTGGAAACAGATTTAAGTAGAATTTAAATACAATAGAATTCGGTAGGAGATTAAAATAGATTATAGGAGACAGGCAAAATTGAATCTGGGAAGAGACTGAAGAAGAAAATAAGAGATTTGCAAAAACATAATTTAGGTAGAAATTGAAAAAGATTATAGTAGATTAGCAAATAAGAATTTAGGGAGAAATTAAAATAGATTATAGGGGACTGGCAAAATAGAATTTGGAAGGAGATTAAAGTAGAATATATTAAATTTACAAAAACAGAATTTGGAATACAGAAGATAAGTAAACATAGAATTTGGGAGGTGAATACACGAGATTAGTAAACATAGAATTTGGGAGGAGAATACACAAGATAATTAAACATAGAATTTAGGAGAAGAATAAGGAGATTAGTAAACATAGAATCTGGGAGAAGAATACAGGAGATTAGTAAACATAGAATTTGGGAGAAGAATACAGGAGATTAGTAAACACAGAATTTAGGAGGAGAATACACGAGATTAGTAAACATAGAATTTGGGAGGAGAATACACGAGATTAGTAAACATAGAATTTGAGAGGAGAATACAGGAGATTAGTAAACACAGAATTTGGAAGGAGAATACACGAGATTAGAAAACAAAGAATTTAGGAGGAGAATACAGCAGATTAGTAAACATAGAATTTGGGGGAGAATATAGCAGATTAGTAAACATAGAATTTGGGAGGAGAATACAGGAGATTAGTAAACATAGATTTTGGGAGGAGATTACACGAGATTAGTAAACATAGAGTTTGGGAGGAGAAAACAGGATATTAAAAAACATAGAATTTAGGAGGAGAATAAGGAGATTAGTAAACATAAAATTTGGGAGGAGAATACAGGAGATTAGTAAACATAGAATTTCGGAGGAGAATACACGAGATTAGTGAACATAGAATTTGGGAGGAGAATACACGAGATTAGTAAACATAGAATTTGGGAGGAGAATACACGAGATTAGTAAACATAGAATTTGGAAGGTGAATATACCAGATTAGTAAACAGAATAGAATTTGGGAGGAGAATACAGGAGATTAGTAAACATAGAATTTGGGAGGAGAATACACGAGATTAGTAAACATAGAATTTGGGAGGCCAATACACGAGATTATTAAACATATAATTTGGGAGGAGAATACACAAGATAAGTAAACATAGAATTTAGGAGAAGAATAAGGAGATTAGTAAACATAGATTCTGGGAGAAGAATATAGGAGATTGGTAAACATAGAATTTGGGAGAAGAATACAGGAGATTAGTAAACATAGAATTTGGGAGGAAAATACAGGAGATTAATAAACATAGAATTTGGGAGGAAATTACACGAGAATAGTAAACATAGAATTTAGGAGAATACAGGAGATTAGTAAACATAGAATTTAGGAGAATACAGGAGATTAGTAAACATAGAATTTGTGAGGAGAATACACGAGATTAGTAAACATAGAACTTTGGAGGAGGATACACGAGATTAGTGAACATAGAATTAGGGAGGAGAATACACGAGATTAGTAAACATAGAATTTGGGAGGAGAATACACGAGATTAGTAAACATAGAATTTGGGAGAATACACGAGATTAGTGAACATAGAATTTGGGAGGAAAATACACAAGATTAGTAAACATAGAATTTGAGAGGTGAATACACCAGATTAGTAAACATAGAATTTGGGAGGAGAATACACAAGATAAGTAAACATAGAATTTAGGAGGAGAATAAGGAGATTAGTAAACATAAAATTTGGGAGGAGAATACAGGAGATTAGTAAACATAGAGTTTGGGAGGAGAATAAGGAGATTAGTAAACATAGAGTTTGGGAGGAGAATAAGGAGATTAGTAAACATAGAATATGGGAGGAGAATAAGGAGATTAGTAAACATAGAGTTTGGGAGGAGAATAAGGAGGTTAGTAAACATAGAATTTGGGAGGAGAATACAGGAGATTAGTAAACACAGAATTTGGGAAGAGATACAAGTAGAATATTTCCTCTTCTGCTTTCTAACTCCCAAAGGAACATAGGCCCTCAAATAACTCAAGCCAAGTCGTTCAATACTTGGCTATCGCATTGTCCTATGTCCCCCCTAACTTGTTAACTTAACTCTTCAGCTCCCTTCTCTGTGTGGTTTTTAGTCTCCATTTACTTCAGTGCCCCTGTGGGTTCCAGTGCAAAGACATTCTAGTTATGTTGATCTCAGGTTTTCTCAACGTGTGTCCTATCCAGAGTCTTTTCTTCACTTCTTGGTCCACTGGAACTTGCTTACTTCTCTCCCGAAGCTCTACATTAGTGATTCAATAATACTTTTTACTCCCTCTTTTCTGCGTAGGCACCGGTTAATGAATGTTTGTAGTTTATTACTAACTCACTGCCTTGGTTGTTCTCCATGTTTCCGCCCCATATAACAGTACTGATTTGACATTAGAATTGCGTTTAGTATTAGTTTCATTTTTTTTTCTGCAAAAATTCCCTAGTGCTATGAAAGCTCCTCTTGCTTTTTGTATTCGTATTTTTTTTTTTGGGGGGGGGGGGGGGTATCTATATCAGTTACCCCATCTTTCTCTGCATTACTGCTCAAATAGGTGTACAAATCCATGTTTTGGAGTGAGATACCATTAAGAGAAACCACATTATGTTTCGCTTGCTTTATTCTCATTATCTTTGTCTTTCCATTATGGATTTTTAGGCCTAGATATTGTGATCTTGCATCCAGTATTTTTGATTTATCTTGCGTCGGATTCCGTAAATAGGCTAGAGGAGAAATATCATCAACGAAGACCAAATTATCAAGCTGTTTTGTTTGGAATATACAACACGCGATGTCAACGGCTTAGCGGAACACCCCGGTAACCTTGTGGCAAGCTGACAGGTTCAGAAACTACTAGACTAGCGCGCGGGAAAGGTTAGCAAAGCATAAATGAATGGCCAATAGCATGGTTAATGACGAGATACTGTAGTTCCAGATAGTGAGCTGCCACGATCAAAATATTGTGAGCACAGCTCCCAGTCTTTCTAACTCTTGGATGCAATAAATCTGATTGCAAAATGAGGAAAGTTGGGTGTAGCTCCAGCTACCACGCCTTCATTATACAAATGTGCCACAGAAAGTTAAAAAAAAAAAACTGCCCCCCTTCCCTTCTTTCCCCCCCCCCCCTTTCCAGCTATCACACCTTCTAAATACAAATGTGCTACAGAAAGTTAAAAACTACACCCCCCCCCCCCCCCCCCAGTTACCACACCTTCTAAACATTAATGTGCTACAAACAGTTTTAAAACTGCCCCCCCCCCCCCCCTCTCCCCCGCAGCTACCACACCTTCTAAACACAAATGTGCCACAGAAAGTTTAAACCTGCCTCACTTTTCTCCCCCCCCCCCCCCCCTCCCTCCAGCTACCACACCTTTTGAATACAAATGTGGTACAGAAAGTTGAAAACTGCCGCGCCCCACCCCACCCCCCCCCCTTTTTCCATTTCCCCCAGCTATCAAACCTTCTAAATACAAATGTGTTACATAAAGTTAACAACTGTCCTTCTTTATCTCTGTGTCACACTGTTTGCCAGATGTCACCTTAGCCCACATTTGTAAACGATTGATGTGTTTTTTTTTTTTTTTTAACAGCAGCAAAACGACACTGAAATATCGTCTTTCCGACCATTAGAATGTTTCTTCTGCCAGTAATGATACTTTTTATCCTTGACAACCACGCCATGCCACATCCGTAGTAGTCGTTACACCACAGAGTCACTCAGAAATCGACTTTTGAGGGGAATGTCAAAGGTGATAAGGGAGTATGGAGTGCCTCGAATCTGACTGTTTGTTGCGTTATGTTAGATGCCAGACTTTAATTTTCTCGGCTGTACTCTTGTCTACCACTGACGTGACGAGGGAGATAAAGATTGACAAACAGGAGGAAGAGAGAGGGAGAAAAGAGAGGCAGACACACAGAAAAGAGAGACAGACACAGAGATGATAGAGGGGTGAGAAAGAAGGGTGTAGTTCAGCGGTTCTTATATTGTGGACCTCATGTTTCACCCTACCTCTACGGTACATTGACTTGAGAATTGTGCGATATTTAACGGCAGGCCGTTGGCAACTGCTCCTATAAATGTGGTATGGAATAATAACAGTAGAAGCCCAAGAAGGATATTTAGTAGTAATGGCAAGAGCAGCGGCAGTAAGAGTATTAACTGTGTTAGCTGTGGTGGTACTGTGATAATTGTAGCAGTAGTAGCAGTAGTAGTAGCAGCAGCAGTTGCTGTTGTTGCTATTGATGCTGTTTTTGGTGCAATGTTGCAGTTGTTGTAGTTGTTGTTGTTGTCTTAGTAGTAGTAGTAGTAGTAGTAGTAGTAGTAGTAGTAGTAGTAGTAGTAGTAGTAGTAGTAGTAGTAGTAGTAGTAGTAGTAGTAGTAGTAGTAGTAGTAGTAGTAGTAGTAGTAGTAGTAGTAAAAGTTGTAGCAGTAGCTGCAGCAGCATCAGCAGCAGTCGTAGTTGTTGATGTTGATGTTGTTGTTGTTGTTGTTGCTGCTGTAGGACTAAGAGAAGTATAGTGACAGTTATAGTGGTATTCCGATAAAGTGGTCACTGTGGTAGAGAGTCAGCCAACAGATCAGACGGGGACCTCACCATGAAGTAACAGATAAACACAGCATAAGCCAACGACAGCCAGCCTCAGTTGTCCAGATGGCACACATTTCCAATTGTTACAAACACACATATATGATATCAGGGACCTCTAAAATTTTATGACGACGATAATGATGACGATGACGATAAAGATGACGATAATGATGACGACGACAATAATGATGACGATGACGATAATGGTGACGATGACGATAATGATGACGATGACGATAATGGTGACGATGACGATAATGATGACGATGACGGCAATGATGACGATAACGATAATGATTATGATGACGACAATAATGACGTTATGATGTTGATGATGACAAGGACGACGAAGATGCTGAAAATAATGATACTGACGATGATGGTAATGACAAATACGACGATGATGACGGTGATGGCAACGAGGACAATGATAATGATGATGATATGATGATGACCACATCGATGATGATAATAAGGACGAAAAGGACGACGACGATGATGATGAAAATGAGGATGATGGTAATAATGATGACTATGTCGATTGCGACGACGATGATGATGGTGTTTATGGTGGCGACGACGATGAGGATGATGACGAGGATGATAGTGACGATGATAACAACGATAACAATGATGATGATAATACTGACACTGATGATAATGGCGATGACAACGTCAGCGATGGCGATATTGATGATGACGATGATGATGGTGATAATGATACTGATGATGACAATAACGACTTCATCAACTGAACCACTGGCCTTAAATTTACAGAATGTGGCTGAGTTTTCATGTGACTGACTCCACTTGCCTACTTGTAGAGGGCACGTCCGGCAACACTATGAACCTCTTTTTACTACAGTCAAAAGACAGACAATGTAATGGTACGGACACGTAAACAAGATCTAGAGCCCTTTGAGAAACATACTTACAGGGCTCAGCAGAGGGGAAGGGGCAGACCAAAAAAGACATGATTGGTTGTTGTTGTTGTTATCGATCCAGCGGCGCATGAGCTTTCGCCCTTTGGCCCAATGCCATGTAGTGGAATTTGCATGTTTTCACAAGCTGTTCTTTTCCTTCGTACAAGGTGTTACTACTACTACTACTACTACTACTACTACTACTACTACTACTACTACTACTACTACTACTACTACTACTACTACAACTACAACTACTACTACTACTACTACTACTACTACTACTACTACTACTACTACTACTACTACTACTACTACTACGACAACAACTACAACAACTGCAACATTGCACCAAAAACAGCATCAATAGCAACAACAGCAATTACTGCTGCTACTTGTCTGGTCTCGGAGGGAGTAGCATTCTTCTAGTCTCGCTGAGTTTTGGGCACTCAAAGAGATGGTGTTCAACAGTTTCGTAGGGTAGTTACATAGCTGGCACTCTGTGGAGTGTTGTGGCTGTATTCTGTTTAGATGTCCATTGAGTGGAGTATGTTGCGTTCTAAGTCTGAAGATGGTGGCCTGGTCCCTTCTTGTTAGATGGTTAATTCTGTCATTAGGGTCTGGGCAAGCCATATGTCTATAAACCTCTCTTCCAGTGTCTCCCATGGCCCATCTGTTCAACCAAGTCTCTTTGTTTATAACTCTTATAAGTGTTTTTGCTGTCTGGAGGGTTGTCGCTGTAGGTGGTTCTTCTTGTATTGCTCCTTTCTTTGCCAATCTGTCAGCTCTGTCATTACCGGGTGTGCTGGAGTGGCCTGGAATCCACTGCATCACTATTCTGATGTTGTATGAGGTAATAAGCTGATCAGCATCCAGGATTATCTTGGCTATGTCAGTTCTGCAGCGTTCACTGCCCTCTAAAGCTTGAAGGGCAGACATTGAATCTGTGAAGATGATAATATTTTGGACCTTCGAAGGGTAAACATCCATTACAGTCTTTAGGTGGTATACTGCTGTTTCCAGTGCAATTATTTCGGCTTCATAATTTGAGCAGAAAGAGATGGATAGAGACGAATAGGCAAACCAAGAAAAACATAGAAAGAGAAAAAGAGACACACCAAGAAAGACATGGAAAGAGGGGAAGAGTCAGACAAAGAAAGACATGGATAGAGGGGAAGACTGGTCAGACAGTTAGCAGCAAGTGGTGACCCAACGACATACGGTGTTACGGGTTAATCATTATAGTGATAATGAAAGCACTGATATTATCAAAACCTATACAAAACTTTATCAAATTCTACATCTATTAAACTATAAGAAACTTATCGAAACCTACACATGTCTTCGCATATTTTGCGCCTTCTTATCACGATAGACGGGAATTTTCTAGAAAACATAGCCGTTAAATTGCCAACATCACCCAGTCCACATGTTTCCTTAAATCAAATAATACATCTTCTAAAGGGTGGTAATTACTAAATTTGCCTATTTTTATTGTTTCCCTTGCAATGATTTTGTCTCCGCGAGTCAGTTTCACACATTCAGGTCACTGTGAACATTCACGTGTCTGAACATCGATGTTTTTTCTCCAACAGTGTTCTTCAACCAGGGGTTCTACGGATCACTAGTAGTTCGTGGAAATGTCTTAGTAGTTTTCGTACTTGCCGGGGACGCTCCGAGGACAGTAGGTGATCTTAATAGGACCGAGCTATGTAAAAACAACACAATCGGCGGAGATGGATACATAACAAGGACTTACAGACATCCAACAAAGACATTTATGCATTCTCTGGGACAGAAAACAGGAAATAATGCCACTTTAGGGAAAAAACATTACATGAGAACGGGTTTGCCGGGTCCTCTCCACGGGTGATCCTCATCCGCATGGTGGAACTTTGTGTTGCCGGGTGTTTTCGCTCTGTGTGATGTCCTGGTTGGATAAAACTTACTTACTTACTGACTCACATTATATGAGATATAAGCAGCAAGTAAGTAACAAGCACACAGGATCATTTCCACACTTTCAGGCGTACTGGGTATAAAGGGCAATACCGATATTGAATAGATCAATCGGAACTTGGTGGGTGATGTGGTCAGCATCATAACAACCGCCTCTACTGCATCTGGTAAGCATTCAAGGCTGGGTCCACCTGGGAGCAAAAGTATATGTAAAAAAAAAATCCTACCTATCAACTGATGGATCATTGGAGGAAGCAGTAACAAACAGACGAGCTCGATCGGTCATCATACTGCTAGATGCGACCACAATAGAAACGTCATGCGCCTCTGGGAAACTTTCCACAGATTTCAGAGCAGAGCAGTAGGCAATTATTGATGCAATCAAAGTGCTTGCAGAAAGACAAATTAAAAACAGCAACACAAATGTTATGTGTGACTGCATGTTAGTCCCCCAGGCGACTCAAAGGGATACACGAGTTGACATTAAGAGAGAACTGACCTGTCGCCTAAACAGACTCTCAGAGATCAATCAAATTGTTCTCCAGTGTATGTTCAGTGCGGCATACCAGGAAATGAGTCAGCGGACGGACCTGCAAACAAAACGGAGCAAAAGGAAAACAAAACACCCATTTATTGTCATTACCGGAAATCAGAACACTTATCAACGGAAAATACAAAGAATTTTGGAAAAAATAAACCAACAGTAAACATCCACAAGACCCAATCAACAAAGTCAACAGAAAGCATCTTACAACAATTTTCCGTCTACGAACAGGACACTGCAGGCTCGACTACCACATGCATAAAAAAAAGACTGCACAGCCCCCACAGAGTACATTTCACACAGAACCGCAAACACCTGAGCACATTTTGCAGGCCTTCCTAGTCTACCTAAAACTTCAGACAGAAACCTGACATCAAGGGTAAAGCGGGGAACCATGACGGACCTGCTTCTGGCATGCGAGTTCACAGAGGCAACCCTGATGGTCTGACCCAAGCATACGAAACCGAAAGAGAAGTAGAAGAAGAAGCTGAAACAAGTCAGAAACTGTTAGGAACCTCTATGCCCAAGACGTCTGAAAACATGAAAAAGGGGGTTCTTTAGTTTAGCAGGTGAGAACGGCATGTTATACAAGGCAGGTGACGCCGTTATGGATGCCCTAATTATAACTTATCTGGAAGCTGAACGGTGTGTGTGTGTGTGTGTGTGTGTGTGTGTTTGCGGACGCATGCGTGCGTGTGAGTGTGTGTGTGTGATGGGGGGGGGGGGGAGGGATCTGCCCTCTTGGCCCGCCATTCAGAAAGAGATTTTCGTTCGTCTCCGGTGAAAAAGCTTTAGGTAGCAACCATGAGGGTACAAACCGATCGATTCATCGACTGACATCAGACTTAACAATGAAACTGCATATATTTTTTTCTAGTTTTCAGATGGTCCATGCAAGAATTGTGCCCCTTTTACCGGTCCGTTAGGTAGAGAGGTGTTTTACTGGGCGAGGGGGTGGGATCGTCACTGTCACGTTCAACTACCATCCCCAAAAAGGGGAGCTTAAAGTTATAATTGTGACTAGGTTATGTGCACTATATGAAAATAGCTTAACACTGCACACCACCAAGAGCCCTGAAAAGGACTCCTGGAGTGCTGATGCAATCAAAGGAGACAAACTCATATACTGTCAGGACTGGCGACGAAGTCTTCTACCGGCAAGCCAATTAGCGACCCGATCGCCGAAGCCGGTCTGTTAGAGTAAGGAAGTTGAAAAACACTGCACTACAATTCCACTTTGCATCTTCTGAAAATGATGATATCTGCCGCTTTACAACAGACAAAACTCTATGCCTTTTTGTCTAGCACACGAGAATGAGACACGGGTAGTGGTAATAAGTGTTTGTTGAACTGAGAAGAAATGGACGATATTCTAGAATTTGATTTCTCCCTTGGGGAGTGTGCATTAGTGGTGGCGTTCAGAGATGGAGAGGTGGGAATTGATTGATGCAGCCTTGAAAGCTTTTGTGTGTCACTCTTCGAGAAGGTGATTACTTCCTTCTCGTTGTTGTTTTTCTGCCTTCTATCTTTCATTTTTTCTACTTCTGTATTTTTTTTTCTCTTTCTCCCTGACTTCTTTCAAGTACTTTTTCTTTTTATCTTCCGTTCCTAATTTCTTAATTTCTGTTTATTTATTTTTTTTTTTTATGTTTGGTTCTTTATTTCTTTAATTCGTTTTTCTTTAATTCGTTTTTTTTTTTTTTTTTCCATTGCTTTTCGTATTTAGGTCTACACCTCTGGGTTGATTCATCATTATCATCATCATGTAGCAGGTCCTTTGCAGAACGTCGCTCTGATCACAGTCTGCCTGTAAGAAACTTGGTCTCTTGCCAGTTCTCCCGCCTCATGAACTTTTACACTCAAGGAGTCACTTATATCCTGTGCCCATCTTCGTGTCGGTCGGCCCCTGCCCCTCCTTCCTGGTACCATGCCTTCTGCTATATTTTTTTCCAATCCGTCGTGGCGCTTGATATGACCAAAATATTAAGGCTTTCAAGAAAGGATGCTGTTTATTAGTCAATCTTCCTTGATGTTCAGATCTTTTAAGATGTCAATATTTCTCATCTTTTTTGTCCAAGATATTCTGAGAATCTTTCTATAGCATTTCACCTCAAAAGCCCCTATTCTCTTCCTTAAGGACTGAGAGATAGTCCACGACTCACATCCGTATGTAGCCACAGGGAAGATGCATGCTCTCAAAATTCTGATTTTTATCTCCTTGCTGGTGCTAAACCATAGACTTTTAAGGCTGTTCAATCTTTGCATTGCTATGGCCATCCTCCTTTTAATTTCTGTCGAAGTCTCCATTGTTGTTTATTATAGAGCCTAGATATTCAAAGTTTGTGACACTTTCAATTTCTTGATTCATTTATTGTTATTTTTGGGTGACAGCTAGGTTAATTACTTTTTACAAATATGCATTTCTTTTCTATTTTTTTATTTTTTTACCTTACTCTTTCGTGTCTTACATTTCATCGGCGTCTGTGGCTTAGTCGTTGCGAACGCGCTTTTAATGCTGAGTTGAGGGGTTTGATCCCAGTTACGGACGATTTGTCTTGCGTTGGTTTCAACAGTGGTGCCGAGAACTTATCCTCCAGAAGGTAATGGCAAACTACTGAAAGTAAATTTTGCCTTGAAAAACCGCAAAAACCTAACCAAATTTTGGGGTTGGTTCTCCAAAGTCCTGTAAAAAAAAAAAAATGTGCAACTAACTTTTAATGCAACGGTTCTCAATCCGTAGGTTGTGACCCTTTCACAGGGGTCGCCACACTTTCACAGGGATCGCCACACTTTCACAGGGGTCGCCACACTTTCACTTCGGGTCACCGAAGACCACTGAAAAAGACATATTCGTAGAAGTTACGAAGTAGCAATGAAAATAATTGTAGGGTTGGGGATTGCCCCAACAAGCGGAACTGTATTTCAACAGAAAGGTTAAGGGCCACTTCTTCTTCTTCTTCTTCTTTGTTCACCGGCTCTTGTGGAAAGTCCTAGTTGTTCGTCCATTTAAACTTTGGAATTGTGCTAAGGCCTGAGTTTTGCATGCACACCCGTTTTACTGTTTTACCAGAAGTGGACAAACAACCAGAAATATTTCGCCAGAGTTTACAGCCAGCGAACGCGAAGAAGAAGAAGAAGAAGAAGAAGAAGAAGAAGAAGAAGAAGAAGAAGAAGAAGAAGAAGAAGAAGAAGAAGAAGAAGAAGAAGAAGAAGAAGAAGAAGAAGAAGAAGAAGAAGAAGAAGAAGAAGAAGAAGAAGAAGAAGAAGAAGAAGAAGAAGAAGAAGAAGAAGAAGAAGAAGAAGAAGAAGAAGAAGAAGAAGAAGAAGAAGAAGAAGAAGAAGAAGAAGAAGAAGAAGATTCAGTTACATTGGGTGGTCGAGTGAGGTGGCAAAGGAGGAGGAAAGGGATGAGGGGGGGGGGGGGGTGTTTGTCATATACTTAAGAAATTCGCCACCTGTAAAAGGTTGGATACGACTGATCAAGACAACCCATCCTAATGCCAAATGCTCCCAGCACACCAATCCTTAGAGACTGACATTAGCAGGAGCTCATCAGCTTTTACCTAGGTTAGTTGTATATCCTTTACAGGACGTTGCAGAACCAACCCCAGCCGCCTCTGGCTGTTGTGTGGTTTCTCTAGGCAAATTTACGTCCAGTAGTTTGACATTGCTTACTGGACGGTCGGCCCCCTGATACTACTGTCGAAACCAACGCAAGGCCCGATCAAACCCGGCACCCCGGCATTACGAAGCGTTCGCATCGACTTAGCCACAGAGCCGACTATCTGTAAAAGTTTGGATACCACTTAGCTAGACAATCCATCTTAATGCCAAACGCTCCCAGCACACCATTCTTTAGAGACCAACATTAGCAGGAGTTCCCCAACTTTTATCGGCCCATCAATTAATTTATTTTCCATTGTGGTATTAATTTACTGCCGGCTTGCTAGGCATTTTGCTTCACCAGAAGAAGAAAAATCGTATGTCGTTGCAAAAGCAGAAAAAGAAGAAGAAGAAGAAGAAGAAGAAGAAGAAGAAGAAGAAGAAGAAGAAGAAGAAGAAGAAGAAGAAGAAGAAGAAGAAGAAGAAGAAGAAGAAGAAGAAGAAGAAGAAGAAGAAGAGGAGGAGGAGGAGGAGGAAGAAGAAGAAGAAGAAGAAGAAGAAGAAGAAGAAGAAGAAGAAGAAGAAGAAGAAGAAGAAGAAGAAGAAGAAGAAGAAGAAGAAGAAGAAGAAGAAGAAGAAGAAGAAGAAGAAGAAGAAGAAGAAGAAGAAGAAGAAGAAGAAGAAGAAGAAGAAGAAGAAGAAGAGAAGAAGAAGAAGAAGAAGAAGAAGAAGAAGAAGAAGAAGAAGAAGAAGAAGAAGAAGAAGAAGAAGAAGAAGAAGAAGAAGAAGAAGAAGAAGAAGAAGAAGAACAAGAAGAACAAGAAGAACAAGAAGAACAAGAACAAGAAGAAGAACAAGAAGAACAAGAACAAGAGGAAGATGATGATGATGATGATGATGATGATGATGATGATGATGATGACACACACACACACACACACACACACACACACACACACACATCAACATCATCAAGTCTCCTTACTCTTCTTTGTAGCGTTCGGAGCTGTAAACTTCCTTAGAGAGATCTGGTTGTTTATCCACTCCTAGACATCTGTCTTCTTCCAGAACTTGTGTTTGCATGCACATCCGTTTTACACACGTGGCTTATTTCTATGCAGACTGATGGTCTATGCTTGCTTTCGCGTCTCTGCAAGAGGTATACCAAGATAGACGTATACCCAAACATACGTGTCCTGAGGTTCTACTGTGCCTATATTTTTTTCGTGTGGGTTCCGTAGCCCTATTACGCGGGTAGGGGGGAGAAGGGAGCCACCGCCCCCTGTAAAGCATGTCGTAAAAGGCGACTAATTATGGATGTGTTCTTTGAAGTTGGAGCGCATCTGCCTAAGAGTCATGGAGCCAACAGGCTGCATACAAATAAGCCAAGTCTGTGTAACGGATGTGCGCGCAAGTTCTGGAACAGGACCAAAGTTCAAAAGTGGACGAACAACCAACACTTTCCTCTGGAGTTTACAACCGATGAACCCAAACAAAAAGAAGAATAAGTTAAGCATTGTTAAAATGAATTGAAACACAAGAGAGTTATCCGATGTACGGCTAAAAACTGTCGACTATAGGGATACGAAAGAGCTATCAGCTGATTTGTTAAATCCTAAGATAATCCATTATTGTGTGTAATCTGAACAATTTCATTCATGAAATTATGCTGACTGGCCAAGTCAAATTATGAGAAAACTCATATTTCTTTCAATAGCTCTGGTTTATTTATTTTTTTTTAATTTTTTTAATATTATTTGATTGTAAAGCAGTTTATAAACAGATACCTTTAAAAAAAATTATGTATATGAATTTAGGAGCCCCTGAATTCCTTTGCCTAATATTACCATGATTTGCTCCATTTTTAAAATACAATTGTCGTATGAAAGATTCGTTTTAAAAAGTCAAATGTAAGACGGGCCTGCGTGCCCAAATGACTGTTTCAAAAGGTCGAATGTCAGACGGGCCTGCGTGCCCAAATGACTGTTTCAAAAATCGAAATGTAAGACGCGCCTGCATGCCCAAATGACTGTTTCAAAAGGTCAAATGTAAGACGGGCCTGCGTGCCCAAATGACTGTTTCAAAAGGTCAAATGTAAGACAGGCCTGCGTGCCCAAATGACTGCTTCAAAAGGTCAAATATAAGACGGGCCTTTGTGCCCAAATGACTGTTTCAAAGGTCAAATGCAAGGCAGGCCTGCGTGCCTAAATGACTGCTTCCAAAGGTCAAATGTAAGACGGGCCTGCATGCCCAAATGACTGTTTCAAAAGGTCGAATGTAAGACGGGCCTGCGTGACCAAATGACTGTTTTTAAAGGTCGAATGTAAGACGGAAAACACATCGATGACCGCTGTCATCTTCTCCGGAAGTCGAAACTGAAGATGGGCTCCAAGCGCTTAAGGATTTGTTTGATGTGCAAGGGGGATCATCTGGCGACAAACTGACAAACTAACTAACAGCTAACTAACAGCTAACTTACAGCTAACTTACAGCTAACTAACAGCTAACTAACAGCTAACTAACAGCTAACTAACAGCTAACTAACAGCTAACTAACAAACTAACTAACTAACTAACAGCTAACTAACAGCTAACTAACAGCTAACTAACAGCTAACTAACAGCTAACTAACAGCTAACTAACAAACTAACTAACTAACTAACAGTTAACTAACTAACTAACTAACAGCTAACTAACAGCTAACTAACAGCTAACTTACAGCTAACTAACAGCTAACTAACAGCTAACTAACTAACAGCTAACTAACTAACAGCTAACTAACAGCTAACTAACAGCTAACTAACAGCTAACTAACAAACTAACTAACTAACTAACAGCTAACTAACAGCTAACTAACAGCTAACTTACAGCTAACTAACAGCTAACTAACAGCTAACTAACAAACTAACTAACTAACTAACAGCTAACTAACTAACTAACTAACAGCTAACTAACAGCTAACTAACAGCTAACTAACAGCTAACTTACAGCTAACTAACAGCTAACTAACAGCTAACTAACTAACAGCTAACTAACTAACAGCTAACTAACTAACAGCTAACTAACAGCTAACTAACAGCTAACTAACAAACTAACTAACTAACAGCTAACTAACAGCTAACTAACTAACAGCTAACTAACAGCTAACTAACTAACAGCTAACTAACTAACAGCTAACTAACTAACAGCTAACTAACTAACAGCTAACTAACTAACAGCTAACTAACTAACAGCTAACTAACTAACAGCTAACTAACTAACAGCTAACTAACTAACAGCTAACTAACTAACAGCTAACTAACTAACAGCTAACTAACTAACAGCTAACTAACTAACAGCTAACTAACAACTAACTAACAGCTAACTAACAAACTAACTAACCAACAGCTAACTAACAGGTAACTAACAAACTAACTAACTAACAGCTAACTAACAGGTAACTAACAAACTAACTAACTAACAGCTAACCAACTAAGTTAAGCTGAGTTGCGTCAAGAATTGACATCACAGCACTCGGGGCATTCCCATGCGTGCTCCGCCCTCATCGTCAGCAGCCAGCGGAGAGTTCCAATACTGATGGTACCGGTCACAATCTGCTTAATACAGCAATAATACCTACAGGAAAGCACTGTCACAACTATGATGCAGAAGTTCAAGCCGTCAAAATAGCGACAGAGAAACTGTTAAATATACGTCATACTTCACAACCCGTGGTTTTTCTGACAGATGCAAAAGCGATGTTTCGGGCACTACAATCTGGAAAACTACCTGGTATACGAACACTGCTCTCCAAACTAGGCAGCCGGTGTAAGGTAACTATGCAATGGATACCATCCCAATGTGGAGTTAGTTCCTGGAAATGAAAGAGCTGACAAACTAGCTAAGAAACGTACAAATGAAGAACAGCCTGACGTATCAGTCTCTTATCAACAAAAGAAGAGAATAATCAAATCAATCAGATAGCCACCAACACCGGCACAAGACGATGACCATTTTATGGACAGACCAGAGCAAGTTATTATTCTACGCCTTAGAACCGGACATAATCGACTACACAGACATATGTACACAACATTTAAAATCGACGAATCAGCCATGTGCACATGTGGATCGGCACCTGAGACAACAGATCATGTCCTCCAAGACTGTCCCAAATACAACATATCAAGGCAGAACTTTTGGCCAAGAGAAACATCGGTGCAAGTCAAACTTTACGGGTCGCTGAGTGAATGAATCACAAAAGACAGTAAAGTTCATACTAGAGACAAAATTGTAGATATAGATTTCAAAGTGAACAAAAGAAGAACAACAACAACCGTCTGGTTATATGTCCGTCTTGCCTTTCCTCTGAGTGTAGTGAGCAGGCCAGACCCTCTGGCCACACCCAGGTGCCTCATTCTCTTTAGGCCATAATAATCTTGTTTCTCTACTGATTCCGTTGCTTGTTCCCAGAGGGCCTTGACCATATCTGCCTTGTCATGTGTCAATTACCCACCCATTAACTAACTAACTAACTAACTAACTAACTAACTAACTAACTAACTAACTAACTAACTAACTAACTAACTAACTAACTAACTAACTAACTAACTAACTAACTAACTAACCAACTAACTAACTAACTAACTAACTAACTAGCTAGCTAGCTAACTAACTAACAAACTAACTAACTAACCCGTTGAAAATAAACTGTGTTCGTTCGTTCACCTATGCCCTACGCCGTGTCTTCGGTAAAACACATTAACAATTAGGACACAGCTTGTCACTCAGGGCCACTGGGGAAATCTCCTCTCTACAGGTCATGTTAGGTTTTTATTCCCTGATGCTAGAGTCTATTGTATTCACACACAAGGCTGAATCAGTTTTCATGGAGGAAGTCCCAAAGGATGTGTCCTATTGATCGTGTAGGAAGTAGACAAGTGAAATGCGTATACGATGACACGACCCGTGCTTATCTTCCCTGGTTGGCCGTTAGGGTAAGGGTTTAATGATTTTTCTTCTTCTCCTCTTCCTCCTTTTCCTTCTCCTTCTTCTTTTTCTTCTTTTTCTTCTTCTTCTTCTTCTTCTTCTTCTTCTTCTTCCTCTTCTTCTTCTTCTTCTTCTTCTTCTTCTTCTTCTTCTTCTTCTCTCTTCTCTCTACTTCTTCTTCTTCTTCTTCTTCTTCTTCTTCTTCTTCTTCTTCTTCTTCTCCTTCTTCTTCTTCTTCTTCTTCTTCTTCTTACTCTTCTTCTTCTTATTTTGTTTGCTGCTCCTCCTCCTCCTCCTCTTCCTCCTTCTTCTCTACTTTGTATTCGTTTGCACTTAACAGGTCAGTTGGCACGATGTAGTTTACAACCTAGGTATTATATCTGGTAACTGCACCGAAAACTTTTCCCTGACACAAAGTGGGATAGCGACCCGCAGTTAGGAAACCCCGTGTAATAAAAACTCAGCTTGCATTTCTTCTTCCTAGGATAATACTGGCATCGTCCATCCTTTTCTCCTCCGCCTGAAGCAACCATGAGGCACAGGACACGCATGACGACGCTAACTTCAAGGCAAGCAACTGGTTGCACCGGCAGAACGAATCGTGACTTGCAGATACGTTTAAAGTGCAATTTTTAAACAAAAAATGCCTGACAGGAACAAACCACGCTACGTCACGTTTGTAGCATTTCTCTTCTATATGCTTACTCCACCAGCCCCCACCCTCATCCCCCCCCCCACCCCACGGGCCATCATCTAGCTAGTTTTTCCCCCATATTTGTCACATGCCTCCGAAAATCGACCCAGCAGGTTGCCGATTTTAAGGTCAAGGTAAACGTAATTGCATACCAGATTTTTATTTTCCTAAACAAAAGACGATCTATGACATGTTGTGTGGTTAACGTGCTTTCTGAATTATTGCTGCAACTGCTTAGGGAAAACAGCAATGCAGGGTATGCTTTCTGCAAGAAGACGCAGGGAGAAAATTGTAATTGCGTGTAAGGTTCTTGAAAGAAGAGGGACAGAGAAACAGTAATGGAGGATACAGTTCTTGGAAGAAGAGGCAGAGAGAAAACAGTAATGCTGTATTACAGTTCTTGGAAGAAGAGGCAGAGAGAAAACAGTCATGCTGTGTTACGGTTCTTGGAAGAAGAGGCAGAGAGAAAACAGTAATGGAGTGTAAGGTTCTTGGAAGAAGAGGCAGAGAGAAAACAGTGATGGAGTGTACGGTTCTTGGAAGAAGAGGCAGAGAGAAAACAGTAATGGAGTGTAAGGTTCTTGGAAGAAGAGACAGAGAGAAAACAGTAATGGAGTGTAAGGTTCTTGGAAGAAGAGGCAGAGAGAAAACAGTGATGGAGTGTACGGTTCTTGGAAGAAGAGGCAGAGAGAAAACAGTGATGGAGGGTACAAATCTTGGAGGAAGAGGCAGAGAGAAAACAGTGATGGAGGGTACAAATCTTGGAGGAAGAGGCAGAGAGAAAACAGTAATGGAGAGTACGATTCTTGGAAGAAGAGGCAGAGAGAAAACAGTGATGGAGGGTACAAATCTTGGAGGAAGAGGCAGAGAGAAAACAGTAATGGAGGGTACGGTTCTTGGAGGAAGAGTCAGATAGAAGACAGTAATGGAGAGTACGATTCTTGGAGGAAGAGGCAGAGAGAAAACAGTGATGGAGGGTACGGTTCTTGGAGGAAGAGGCAGAGAGAAAACAGTAATGGAAAGTACGCTTCCTGGAAGAGGAGGCAGAGAGAAAACTGTGATGTAGGGTTTGATTCTTGGAAGAAGAAGCAGAGAGAAAACAGTAATGTGTGTTGCGCACGTGACTAAATCCCTTGGCAGTTGGAAATCGAAAAGAGTAGCCTAACGGCGCTTCCCGTGCAGAATTTAGAGTTAAAAAGCTACCTAAAGTATTTCAGGATCCCCGCTAGTGCTACAGAGCCTATGCGCTGTGCTGAGCCTTTTCGAACTCAGACTTGAGTTAAAAGAAGAACGGAACGATTATAGCTTTACACCTGTCTACCATGATGTTGATCCGTTGTTCAAACTTCAAACTTCCTCTAAAACACAGTGACAATGAAATATAAAACGCATATTGGACATAAAAGCTCCAAACAGGGAAAACGAGAGAAGAAGCAAATGACTTGTGTTTGAAACTAAAAACGGCCCCGTAATGATCGCTTTTCTGCACTTGATAACCGGTCGATTTAATGAAGTTTTGCAAGCAATTCACCCATTTTCTGGTATTAGTTATTTTGCTTGTTCATTTTGTCGAATTCCAAGTCAGAAATATTGTGCCTAGGTGACGAATCTGAGTATCATTACTAACAGAGATGCATTTGACTATTTCCGGCCGTCTGGCTGAGTTTGGTCTCTGTTGTTGCCGTTTTTTTTTTTTTAAACAACGCAGGACAACTTCCGGTTAACACTAGGGGATAGGCAGCCTTACTGTTTTTAGTCGTTGCAAATTTCTGCTTGTGACTATAGTTGGCCGTTTCTTTTTGCTGCATATGTTGACCGAAAAGATACAGTTTCGACCGCCCAACTACAGTGTAACTGAGTGCATGACACTACGCTGTGAGCTGTTGATTTAATTTGGAGTGCTTTTCAACTATGCCCAGCGTGGTCTGTGTTGTAAACTGCAGATTCAGAAAATGGCGAGTGGGCGGTTGCCACAGAACTGGTAGTGCGCTTATGTGGCCGATTGCGTGTGCAGCTACTGATCTGTTGTTAACTGCTGCTTTCACTTATGTTAAACTGCATTTCTAGTGTCGGACTATTTGTATTGGCACGTCTGACGGCTGCCTGATGCATTTGATGCGTCAGTTCTTCCACAAGGGACGATGATGAGCATATTGTGTTTGTTGGTGCAGGAACGGAGCAACAACAGGGCGGCTCTGATTACCTGATAAACTTGCCGGAACTTACAACAAACTTGCCCGCAGGGCCAGAGTTCCTTCCCCTCCCAATCATTCCGCCGCCGGTCGTGCGGACTGTCCATGTTGTGGGGGGTGTTATGAAATGGCTCGTTCGGTGTTCGCTTGCCGTATATAATGTTTGTAGGAGGTTGTGCTGTCGTGAGTCTCTTTAAGGTGCTGCAGACACCTGTGTACAAGTAAGAAGAATCAAAGGATAAGTACCAGCTTGCCTGTGTATGTTGCAGCTAGGCTGCGATATCTGCCCATTTTGGCTCAAGAAATCCGATTTCAGCTATTCCTTAATCAGACACCTTTTAAAACATACTAAATGAGTCTATATCCCCCTCCCCCCTTACATTCATCCAAATGGGGTGGGTTCAGAACCCACACAGGGGGGTCCCAAATACTAATGTGCTGGCTTCAAAGCCAGTTCAACTCATTTATTTTTCAGCCAATAAAATCCCTTTGAGCATACATCACTAGTAATAAATATATTCATAAGTATTCACCGCCACTCATAGAAGAGATGAGGGGATGGTCGAACCGTTCTTGTTCTTTCTTCTGCGGTAAGTTTCATACGCTCTTACCTGATTAGATGACAAAATTTCACTAGAAAACAAAAGAGTACTGATTACTTCTGTCTTGTTTGGGCCGCTAGCCGCCGCGAAATGTAATAAATAATAAATAGAAGATATGAGGCAATATACTTGTTCGACGAGATATTTATAGGTAGTGATAGGAAAGTCAGTTTGCTGGTTTGAATATTTGGGTTAGAGCAGTCAACTGAATGCTTTATTAATATCCTATCCCAAAAAAAGGGAAATCCACAGGTCACGGGACAGTCTAATATTTCAGGGGTGGTAGATAGGCTACATGCAGTCGTGGCATCTAGGCTGCATTTTCTCATGGGACGTAGGTGTGCTGGGGGTTAGGGCCCGTTCTAGATATTTTGGGGTCGTTAAAAGCATCAGAAAGCCGGGAAACCTAGTCTTACCAACCTCTAAAATCTTGGACTGTCCTGTGACGTCATCTGGGGTAGGAAATTAATAAAGAACAGTCAACTGGACTGATTGTCTACTGTGTTAGGGAAGATAGCTGGGTTGTTTAGGTATAAGGGTTTATCGCGCGCCCACGTGGGTAAATACACTGATATAGTGAGGGTGTGGGTTTGAACCTTAACAATGCCCACCCACGTGAGAAACTGGACTATTATCTAAGCTATGTTGATCCTAGACAGTCCTGGATAGCCAAGAAAACAGCGTGTGGCTCGTTCCATGAAATGAAAGTTGCTGTACTTGTATCCACAGGAGAAGGAGAAGGGATATATAGATATCAGGATACACCCACTGTGATATTATCTCGATACACAGTTAACCCCTCCGACTATTCTCCTCTCCTGGCATTATTTAAAAGCCCCCATCAAGTGATTTAAATATTTGTTAGCTGAAGTAAACTAATATGCACAAAGACACTTGAACCTAAGTACACAATTTACTCAACTATGTTGTAACAACATCAAAAAGATTTATTTGAATAAATCGAAATTAAAATGAACTTGTTTAGGCTAGTAGAGTTGGGATGATGTTATAGATGACATTAAAGTTGTACATAACTTAGCTTCTAGTTTCTAGTAGGAGAATTCACCGTCAGGACAGTTCTCGGCTTGAGACCCTGCCTATCTTTTCCAGTTTGTCGTCCTCACTGCTTTCTGCAGGTCGTTACACTCGACAAATAATGGATGCCTACTAGTCCCTGCCCAATGTGGGAACTGGAAAATGAAGCCACGATGCCAAAAGTTCTGTCTCAAGCCTAGGTTAAGCCCAACAGATGGCATGTGCTGGACAGGATCTCATTTACCAGACCTAGAGTTCACCCCTTTATAACGTTTATCAAGCTCCTCCTACATTACGCCTAAAATCATTCTCATTCAAGGATGTCACAGCTCCTC
>CAJHNH020007112.1:1175528-1205528 GCA_905116865.2 Candidula unifasciata
ACTAGCAGCTCTGTCGAGAGAGTCCAACTTACTAACAGGACCCCAAAACCCACGCTGGACTATCAGCTCTGTCGAGAGAGTCCCACTTACTAACAGGACCCCAAATCCCACGCTGGACTAGCAGCTCTGTCGAGAGAGTCCCACTCACTATCAGGACCCCAAAACCCAAGCTGGACTAGCAGCTCTGTCGAGAGAGTCCCACTCACTATCAGGACCCCAAAACCCAAGCTGGACTAGCAGCTCTGTCGAGAGAGTCCCACTCACTATCAGGACCCCAAATCCCACGCTGGACTAGCAGCTCTGTCGAGAGAGTCCCACTCACTAATAGGACCCCAAAACCCACGCTGGACTAGCAGCTCTGTCGAGAGAGTCCCACTCACTATCAGGACCCCAAAACCCAAGCTGGACTAGCAGCTCTGTCGAGAGAGTCCCACTCACTATCAGGACCCCAAAACCCAAGCTGGACTAGCAGCTCTGTCGAGAGAGTCCCACTCACTATCAGGACCCCAAAACCCAAGCTGGACTAGCAGCTCTGTCGAGAGAGTCCCACTCACTATCAGGACCCCAAAACCCAAGCTGGACTAGCAGCTCTGTCGAGAGAGTCCCACTCACTATCAGGACCCCAAAACCCAAGCTGGACTAGCAGCTCTGTCGAGAGAGTCCCATTCACTATCAGGACCCCAAAACCCAAGCTGGACTAGCAGCTCTGTCGAGAGAGTCCCACTTACTAACAGGACCCCAAATCCCACGCTGGACTAGCAGCTCTGTCGAGAGAGTCCCACTCACTAACAGGACCCCAAAACCCACGCTGGACTAGCAGCTCTGTCGAGAGAGTCCCACTCACTATCAGGACCTCAAAACCCAAGCTGGACTAGCAGCTCTGTCGAGAGAGTCCCACTCACTATCAGGACCCCAAAACCCACGCTGGACTAGCAGCTCTGTCGAGAGAGTCCCACTCACTATCAGGACCCCAAACCCCACGCTTGACTAGCAGCTCTGTCGAGAGAGTCCCACTCACTATCAGGACCCCAAATCCCACGCTGGACTAGCAGCTCTGTCGAGAGAGTCCCACTCACTATCAGGACCCCAAAACCCAAGCTGGACTAGCAGCTCTGTCGAGAGAGTCCCACTCACTACCAGGACCCCAAAACCCAAGCTGGACTAGCAGCTCTGTCGAGAGAGTCCCACTCACTATCAGGACCCCAAATCCCACGCTGGACTAGCAGCTCTGTCGAGAGAGTCCCTCTCACTAACAGGACCCCAAATCCCACGCTGGACTAGCAGCTCTGTCGAGAGAGTCCCACTCACTATCAGGACCCCAAAACCCAAGCTGGACTAGCAGCTCTGTCGAGAGAGTCCCACTCACTATCAGGACCCCAAAACCCAAGCTGGACTAGCAGCTCTGTCGAGAGAGTCCCACTCACTATCAGGACCCCAAAACCCAAGCTGGACTAGCAGCTCTGTCGAGAGAGTCCCACTCACTATCAGGACCCCAAATCCCACGCTGGACTAGCAGCTCTGTCGAGAGAGTCCCTCTCACTAACAGGACCCCAAATCCCAAGCTGGACTAGCAGCTCTGTCGAGAGAGTCCCACTCACTATCAGGACCCCAAAACCCAAGCTGGACTAGCAGCTCTGTCGAGAGAGTCCCACTCACTATCAGGACCCCAAAACCCAAGCTGGACTAGCAGCTCTGTCGAGAGAGTCCCAACAATACTCGATAAAAGCCCATGCAATTTAGTCAATTTTCCGGAGACTAGGGTTAATATCGGAAAGCAAGACAAAGGCTAAAATTTTATTGCACAGCGATATGCTCGGGCGAAATTGAAATGGGTACAAGCATCAGGAGAAGATATAAAACCGAACGAAAAGTATACCAGCGAGCTTCACAATAAAATAAACACAAACAAATCCTGTACGTTGCGGCAATGAAGCCTTCTTCGGCAAATACATAGTTTAGGCAATACTACACAAATACACAAAATCACTTATCTTCGTATCTCGTGGCAGCCATGTGGATGTCAAGACAATAGTTTGCCGAGGCACGTGGGGTCAGAAAAATATATATCCGGGGATATGCCAGGATCCGTCACTCGAGGATAAGATGAAACTGTGTAGGCCGTTCGGCCCCTAGGATGTAGAGGAATTTCACATGGTTACAAGCAAGCACATTTGCTCAGCAACACACTGGCCACCTTCTTCAATTACAGCAGTGGCTTTTTTTGTTTTCTTAAATCACCCGCTGCCCTCCAACTTGTTTTACTCGCTCTTGCTTTGCCAAATGAGACGATGTGGGTATTTCTGGAGGTCTCTTGAATATCGCTTTATTTTCACTTTAGGCACGTTAACACATAGAGGACTGAACTACCAACACAGTTTCATCTAAACTCCCAGGGGTCTTAACTGTGCATATAGTTATATCTAAAACCCTCCAGTTACGGACCCTGGAATTCACCAGGGGTATTCATTCTCCTGCCCCACGTGTCTCGTCAGTCAACTGATAAGAAATCGACCTAGCTGCCTGGAGATACTAAGCTAAGTGGTTTCGTGTATTTGTGTGTTATTGTTTGATTTATGTTTGTGCTGCTGGAAGCCCCATAGCCGCAAAGTTCACGTTTTGTTTGTGTTTGTTATATTGTGCAGCTTGCTGATACACTTCGCTCGGTTTTAAATCTTTTCTGTGTATTTATGTATCAGACTCGGCGCGAGTGATTTGATGGTACTGTAAAGGGCACGAAGTAATTCTTTTCCTAAAAAATGGGGGCCGCCCCAGAACCCACATCGGACAAGCATCTCTATCGAGAGAATCCAGGATTAAAACCAGGTTACCGAGGTCAATGAGTCCTACTTTTAACTAAGGGGGACTGCGTGGTCTCGAGGCATAGCGTCCGCCTCGAGTGCTGGAGGTTACGTGTTCAATCCCCAGTAAGGGCTGGGATTTGTTCATGTGGACTTGGACTCCTAGTAATTCCCCCTGGTCTTTGGGTAGTGACATCGCACGCCCGTGTTCATTGCTGCGCACGTAAAAATCCCTTGGCAGTTGGAAAAGGCGCTGCTTGGGCAAAATTAGGAGTTAAAAATTTTCCTTAAGTATTTCAGGATCCTCGACGGTGCTACAGAGTCTGTGCACTGTGCTGAGTTTCTTCGGACTAGAAAACGAACGGAGCACATGAGTTACCACCCGTGTTCCATGATCTTGGTCCGTTGTTTAAACTTCAAAATTCAAACTCCTTTTAACTAGCAAGCACTGATGCACTACAGTTCCACACTGACATGTCAGCTTTATGTTGAGATATTTGGCGTTTCCGATACAGATATAAGGCAGGAGCGTTAAATCTTAAGG
This sequence comes from Candidula unifasciata, assembly GCA_905116865.2. Classification (NCBI taxonomy): domain Eukaryota; kingdom Metazoa; phylum Mollusca; class Gastropoda; order Stylommatophora; family Geomitridae; genus Candidula; species Candidula unifasciata. The sequence continues at coordinate 1,178,871 of CAJHNH020007112.1, forward strand.
TTTCTATCCATCCATTTATCCACCCATCCAATCATCCATCCATCAAGCTATCAATCTATCTCTCTGTCCGTGTGTCTGTCTTTCTGTCTGTGTTTATGTCTGTCTGCCTGTGTGTCTGTCTGTCTTTCTGTCTGTCTACCTATCATCGTTGTCATCATGATCAAATTATTATCTATTAGTTGATCCAAAAAATGTAAAAAGGTCTGCAATAAATGAGCCCGAAGCACCAGAATGTAAGAGAGGCCTGAGTATCCCATGTCTAGCCCGCTAACAATAAAATTCGTTCATTCATTGACGCGGTTTCACTGTACAATTACTGCACACCCAAACAAGGCTTGAGCCCTTCGCTGCCAATTTCGAACCCCTGACGTTCTTAGAAAATCAAAAAGACGCTAAAGAGTGTTTCCCACCCCCTTTCTGTCCGGTGGTTTCTCCGCGTCGGTGTCCACTATATTAGGTTTTAAGTAAAGTAAAGGACCCTTTCCACGCCTTTAGGCGTATAGGGCATATAGGGCTAGACCTATATTTTTATAGACCAACGGCACAAGATGAGTGATGTGGTCAGCATCACGCCGGCCGCCTCTACTTCCCGGGATTGCACCCGGTACCCACTCAAGGCTGGGTTGACCTGGGAGCCAAAGTCATTTTTGAAGAAAATTCCGTCTCCGCCAGGGAGCGAACCCACGACCTTCCGATCCGCGGCGAGCGTCTAGCCGCTCGGCCACGGCGACTCCCACATTAGGTTTTAAGTAAAGTATATTAAAGAACTCTTTTCCAAGCTTTTATGCATATTGAGCCGGTTTGTGAAATGCATCAAGTACATTCGTCTGACACCTTGAAAGATCTGAACATCAAGGATGATTGGCTAATAAACAGCATCCTGCCTCGGAAGCGCCCCGACAGATTGGAGAAAATGATAACAGAAGGCATGGTACTAGGAAGAAGGGGCAGGGGCCAGCCAACACGAAGATGGGCACAAGATATAAGTGACTGCTTGAGTATGAACGTACATGAGGCGGGAGAGCTGGCAAGAGACTAAGTTTCTTTCAGGCAGACCGTGATGAGAGCGACGTTCTTCAAAGTACCTACTACATGATGAAGACATTCGTCTGCAGAGGCAGAAGACAGTTCTCTACCAGGAGCTCAACACTCAAAGGAAAGTAAAAGTAAACGTCTTTTAGGACCTATAGGTCTAGACCTATACTGAATAGACCTATCGTTACTTGCTGGATGATGTGATCAGCATCATGCCGACCGCCTTTACTTCCCAGGACTGCACCTGGTACCCACTCAAGGCCGGGTAGACATGGGAGCCACGGTCATTCATTAAAAAAAAATCGGGTTGGAAACTCACGACCTTTCGATCCGCAGGCGATAGTCTAGCCACTACACCACAGCGACTCTCGCATTCAGTTTTACATTGTCAAATTTACTGTAACAGTTTTACTGACAAATCAGATTTGGTCTGTCACATTTTTTTTTTTGCTAAAGACATTTCAAAGGTCAAGGAACTGGTTTCCTTTCTTGGCTGCCAACGTGTCTAAAATAAAATAAAAAACTATTAACACCCTTGTATCGAGTATCAAGGCCGCAGCAACCTTTATCTGTTACAGCTTGTCTGCGACATTTCACATTTCAAGCTGACTGACTGACGTCTTCTGACCTACAGAACAGACTTGTGTGCAGCCTTCTTCAACCTGTGTCACCAGCTGCAGGAGATCAGTTTTTATCATGAATGGTCATCCCCTTGTGGGTTGCAATTTTTAGTTACGTGGAGCCCCACCCTGGCTTTTGGTGGGGACCCGAAATATATCCGGGCCATAAATATGGCCTAACGGCTGAACGGGGTTTCCCGGACTTCTACACGGGTGATCATCATCCGCACTGTGGCACTTTGTGTCATCAGGTGATTATCGCTTGTATGATGTCCTGGTGGGGTACAACAAACTTACCTACCTACATCAGAAACCTTTTCTGGCAGGGGGTAAAACGTGGCAAGCTAGTTTATTTCGGAAACTTTGAGACACGGGACTCGATTGCCAAAGACAATACTTCAAAGAAACATTTGGGGATAGTCAAAGAAAAAAAGTTTTTTTTTTTTTGGGGGGGGGGGGGGGGGGGGGGGGGGGGGGGGAACAGGAAGGACAACATCAAAATACGGACTGGACTAAATTACTATACACTTGTTCAACAAGCGGAATAAAGAGGAAGATGGCTGGTTTTGTGTGGGTTCTTAATTTATAACGTACCCTAAACACGAAATTCCCGTGGGAAATCCATAGCTGACCTGACCGTCCATTATTTCAAGGGGTGCAAGTGTGCTGTTGTGTGGTGCTTTTTTGGAGTGTTCATCTAGTGTCTTCTAACCCTAACCCTAAACCTAACCCTAAACTTGGCTGTAGAGAAATCGCGAGAAACTACAACCTGAACACCCTAGAATTTATTGGGAATGTCTCCCGTGACGTTGTCGTGACGTCAGGGGTAAGTTATAAATTAAGTACCTTTGTGTGCCAGTAATTCCATCAAATCACCGCCATGTCCCCAAAAGCTCAAGGGTAACGTTATATCACACATATCTACGGGCAGGAAAACATAAGAAATATTCATCCCAGACCTGTTGATGACATTGACAAATATGAACAAAAATATCAATACGATTTCGCCGCATTTCGGATATATGAAACGTCATAAATAACCCCTATGCCACAGACATCAACTGCATTCCTAAAACACAATGTAATATTATCGTCTAGAATTGGAAAAACTGAAAGGTGCCAGCAAGTGAGGAAAAGATGCTGGCATTGGATAGGGTAAACACTGGCGGGAGACAAAAATGAAGATCTAACCTTGCTGTGATTGCACTACACTTGATGATATGACCTTGCTGTGATTGCACTACACTTGATGATATGACCTGGCTGTGATTGCACTACACTTGATGATATGACCTGGCTGTGATTGCACTACACTTGATGATATGACCTGGCTGTGATTGCACTACACTTGATGATATGACCTGGCTGTGATTGCACTACACTTGATGATATGACCTGGCTGTGATTGCACTACACTTGATGATATGACCTGGCTGTGATTGCACTACACTTGATGATATGACCTGGCTGTGATTGGAGATGATTGTGAAAGGAGATGGGGACGATGATGATTAAAAAAAAGAAGAAGAAGAAGAAGAAGAAGAAGAAGAAGAAGAAGAAGAAGAAGAAGAAGAAGAAGAAGAAGAAGAAGAAGAAGAAGAAGAAGAAGAAGAAGAAGAAGAAGAAGAAGAGGAAGAAGAAGAAGAAGAAGGAGAAAAAGAAGAAGGAGAAGGAGAAGAAGAAGGAGAAGAAGAAGAAGAAGAAGAAGAAGAAGAAGAAAAAGAAGAAGAAGAAGAAAAGAAGAAGAAGAAGAAGAAGAAGAAGAAGAAGAAGAAGAAGAAGAAGAAACGACACCCCACTAGATGTGCTCTTTATAACGGCCGCCTTCCCCCCCCCCCCCCCCCACAATATTTCTCCAAAAATCAGCTCCGACAGTGACTTTGAACTAAACGTACTATTCACGAAACTCGCAGGCTGTCACGAACAGTCTGCATTACTGAACACCGCAGCTGTGTTTAAAAAAATCAGCCAAATCGGCTACATCTAGCCACAAAATGACAACATCTTCCTAGCCATGTTTGTGCCACCTGCTTAGAGCAATGTCTTTTAACCCTGTCTGTATTCCACGCTCGTTTATTGATTTTAATTAAATGATATACTTTTCAGAACCATTTTTTGTTTGTTTTGTTAACCCATCAAGAATTTCATTCAAAATTGATACCTTTGACTCCTTGTGGCCCAACATGCTATTTAGCCCCTTTTGAGTAATTCAAGTCAGTGAGAAAAATCTTGAGATTATTAACAAAAATGTGAATCTTCTCCTTCTTCTCCTACTCCTAAATTTGCAAGCGGTGGGCGCACTGGATTTGCAAACAAAAGGTGTATTATGTCCACATGTCTGAATTAATCTTATTAATTATGTACCAACCACAACAAACTATCGGCTGCATATAATGTAGTTTTTTTTTTTTTTTTTTGCTTCTGTGTTTGCCCTTAGGAGGGCGGCTGGCACGCTGATTGTGGTTTACAGCTAGGCTGCGATATATACATACCTTTAGGCCCAATACATCCTATTTAAACAAACCCGTCATAAGCTGCTTTTCATTCACGACACTGTTTTGGGTAGGAGTGTCTACACACACCCCCCCACCCCCCCCCCACACACACACACACACACACACAGACTCCTCCCTGTTCTCTTGGTCCTCGGCCCACAAGAGAGGAAAAATGTAAGTTAACCATAGGTCTGTGTGAATACGTTTCTGCAACAACAAAAAAATCATAATCTACGTGTGTACAGCCAACTGATCGTGCCCGACTACTTCCTTCAACAGCAAACTGCATTTCTGGTGGCGACTGTTGGCTTTGGCACCTCCAGAAACTGTCTAAAGCATGTACAGCATGCGCATATTTCTGGATTGTGCAGAGAGTAATTGTTTTGCTAACCAGCTTTTCAAAGACAAAAGACAAATCATTTGATTTTCACTGGCACACAAACGGAGCATGTATGGGAAAACCCGACTGCGGTGACGTTGATACCTCGACTAAGATTAAGACTAAACAGCATAATAAAAACATCTCTCCGGTGGACAGCAGATGGGGAAAACAGACGTGGAGGACAGGACCTAAGGAAACCTGGAGAAGGACGACAGAACGGAAAATAAAGGCATGTAAACGGACATGGGATACCACGGGCAGAAAAGCAGCAGACCGGCAGCAAAAGAGATCACTTGTGAATGCCTTATGTGTCAACAACGACGGGAAGAGGATATAGAAACAGCATAATATTCAACGGCAGTAACAACAACAACAACAAACACACACACACACACACAACACACTCACACACGCACAGATTCACACAAATATACTGGGCTACACAAGGTACTGTTTTCCTCGTTATTCCAAAAACTGATCGATTTTCAAAGGAATTGTTTACAAGCAACATTGTGTAGCAGGTCTGTCCGTGGGCCGAGACAACCGTTCTCGGCTACAAATGCGCATTTATCAAACACTGTAAAGTGAAATGTACTAAAAAGATCAAGTATAGAGAAAACAGAATATTGACTGTATGTTTATGGTAAATATTGAGCAATGAAAGGTTAAACTGGCTGGTTTCATTTGTATTTTTAGTGATGACAGTTGGTTAAAATTAGTTGAGATGTACTTTTCAGTACCCGAATAAGTAGTAGCAGTAGCAGGTATGTGATATGTGATGATAGTGGTGTGGTAGAAATAGTAGTAGTAGCAGCAACATCAGCTGTATTAGTAATAGTATTACATAAGTAGTAGTAGTGTGTGGCTGCATGAGCAAGGACTGGGTGTGTGGCTGAAAACGTGTAGACTAAGTGTGTGGCTACATACGTGTCGACTGGGTGTGTGGCTGTATGAGGACTGGGTGTGTGGCTGTACAAGTGAGGACTGGTGGTGTGTGTGTGTTGCCCTTTCTAGCGTAACGGTTAGGTGTTGACGCTTGGTTCTGTCTAAACCGTTTACACATGCGAATTGCTCATGCCTTGACACTTATCTTCATATTTATTAGGGAAATGTATGGCTGCATCTGTGTGAAAAAGAATTAGATAACATAGGTAGAAACACCTCTAAAATATAGACAAGTTACCTACAATTATTCTTGCAAACACAAGTCACTGACAGTCACTGAGACACACATCATATTGTGTTTGAAGAAAAAAAATGTCAAGGACACATCGAGGGCATCATGAGAGCTCGGAGGTCAAATTAATTAATCGTGACCTCACTTGGCAGAAGGTTATCTTTGTCTCTAAGGCAGTGATTTCCAAACTGTGCGCCGTGGCGCCCCTGTTGGAGTCGCGACCTTTTCACAGAGGCGCCGCGAAATATTCGAAGATAAAAAAAAAAAATGTTTTCTCTTACATACAAATAGTCATACATTTACTTAGGTTAGGGCGCCGTGGAAAAACTGTAACTGAAATAAGGCGCTGCGACTAAGAAAAGTTTGGAAGGCACTGCTCTCAGGTATTCTGTCAGCACTTAGTTATGGTATTCCTTGATTCATTATCCTGTTGTGCCATTATGTGTCACATAGGGCTCGCGGTCTCTTCCCTCATTCCGTTCTTTTCTGTGCAATCAGTTCAATATCATGAATGGAATCCAGTCTAGCAGCTTTGGCCTCCTCCATCAACGTTCTCACTTAGTTCTGGTATGCAGGGGAATATTCTCTGGTTGTGTTGGGTTATGTTATAACAATTGACGTCACTGCACATTGGGCATTCCCATGCGTGCTCAGTCTTCCGATGCAGCAGCCACTCCAAGGTATCTCTACTGATTGTTCCCATCAGAAGTTGATTATAATGTCTCCTGTCTTTACATCGAAGACGACAGCAGTAGTGGTAGCAGCAGGAGCAGTAATAGTAATAGCAATAGTAGTAGCAGCAGCAGCAGGAGTTGGTAGTAGTAATAGCAGTAGTAGTAGCAGCAGCAGTAGTAGCAATAGAAGTAGTAGCAGCAGCAGGATTAGTAGTAATAGAAGTAGCAGCAGCAGGAGTAGTAGTAATAGAAGTAGTAGCAGCAGGAGTAGTAGTAATAGAAGTAGTAGCAGCAGGAGTAGTAGTAATAGAAGTAGTAGCAGCAGGAGTAGTAGTAATAGAAGTAGTAGCAGCAGGAGTAGTAGTAATAGAAGTAGTAGTAGCTGCCTGCAGGATTAGTAGTAATAGAAGTAGTAGCAGCAGGAGTAGTAGTAATAGAAGTAGTAGCAGCAGGAGTAGTAGTAATAGAAGTAGTAGCAGCAGGAGTAGTAGTAATAGAAGTAGTAGCAGCAGGAGTAGTAGTAATAGAAGTAGTAGCAGCAGGAGTAGTAGTAATAGAAGTAGTAGCAGCAGGAGTAGTAGTAATAGAAGTAGTAGCAGCAGGAGTAGTAGTAATAGAAGTAGTAGCAGCAGGAGTAGTAGTAATAGAAGTAGTAGCAGCAGGAGTAGTAGTAATAGAAGTAGTAGCAGCAGGAGTAGTAGTAATAGAAGTAGTAGCAGCAGGAGTAGTAGTAATAGAAGTAGTAGTATCAGGAGTAGTAGTAATAGAAGTAGTAGCAGCAGGAGTAGTAGTAATAGAAGAAGTAGCAGCAGGAGTAGTAGTAATAGAAGTAGTAGCAGCAGGAGTAGTAGTAATAGAAGTAGTAGCAGCAGGAGTAGTAGTAATAGAAGTAGTAGCAGCAGGAGTAGTAATAATAGAAGTAGTTGCAGCAGGAGTAGTAGTAATAGAAGTAGTAGCAGCAGGAGTAGTAGTAATAGAAGTAGGAGTAGTCGCAGGAGCAGAAGTAGGTGTTTTTGTTGCATAAGTAGCAACACAAGTAACAACAGTAGTAGTAATAACAATGCTATCAAGGGTAACCATTGATACTGTCTTCAGAAGACAGAAGGTAAAAATTCAAGACAGAAATGAAATGTTTACTCACTATTAGGTCTGTACCGAATAGGGATTTTCACTATTCGGCCGAATACAAATAGCGGGACCAACTATTCGGCCGAATACGAATAGTGTGTCATCATCATCAGGTTAGTGATGGCCTTACCACAATCTGCGATCTCCTGCAGCATGTATTAGTTCAAGTGCTGACACGCCCCCATGCCATGCAACAAGACTGTCAAGAATCTTCTCTCGTTGTCTTCCTCTATCCCTCCTTCCACAGATCTCTCCAGTGGTCCCCACATGTTCCATTTTCCCTCTTCTCATAACATGGCCGAAAAATAATGACTGTCTCCTTCTGATATCTGTGATTAGTTGTCTTCGGGCTCCCGCCTCTATCAAAAACTCTTGGTTGCTTTTTTTTTTTTTTTTAGCTGTCTAGGGTATTTTAAGCATTGTTCTGTAAAACCACATCTCTCAGGCCTCAAGAAATTGTTTGGCCTGCCTACCGATTGTCCAGGACACACAGCCATATGTTAAGACTGGATGCTGTACCACGCAACCGGGTCGCAGTCCCCCCGCTAAGACAGACTTAGGCAACAGCAACTATTGTGTCAATGAGAGAGTTATTTCAGTCTATCGCAGTGTATGCAGAAACGGGTGTAAGGTAACCACTATTCGTATTCGGCCCGACCGCAAGTATTCGGCCGTATACCGAATAGTTAATAGGTCCACTATTCGGCCCCGAAGCGAATACGAAGCGAATATTCGGTACAGCCCTACTTACTGTGCTTGATGTAACAAAGAAAGATACAGTTAGGAACGATGACATCAGGAGGAGAGTCAGTACAGAACCAGCACTGAACTTTATAGGTAGACAACAAATAAAATGGTTTGGCCATGTAACAAAACTTTTTCTTTACCCTACCACCAATGTAGTTATTTTTACAATTTTTATTTATTTAATTTTTTTTGGGGTCGTAAGTGCGGACGGCAGAAAGTCGCATAGGCTTGAAGTCATGGAGAACGAACAAACGAACACACTTTTTTCTCAAAGGGTTAAGAATTGGGCACGTAGGCCCGTCTAACATTCTTCCCTTCTAGTCTCCCTCCTAGAAGAAAGTGCAGTAGACTATAGTCTGGAAAGACGGACAGGTGCCAACACCAACACAGCCACAGGTCTAGCCCCGAAGCTTTCAGGTATTACCCCCCTGCTGAATTACCTAATCAACATAACGCATTACTGGCACTGTCTAGTTCTTCATCCTGCAAACCTCACTAAGCATGTATTATTCTTTTCTTTTCGTTCTGTCTGTGCCAAAGTTTCCCATTACTATAATCTACACAACAAATAGCAAGCAAATCCGTCTTTTTATTATTTAGTGTTTCCTAAACTTGTCTTAATCGCGGCGCCTCTTTTCAATTAAAATATTTCCACGGTGATGATGTAGGGAGATTATCCCCATGGTCTGCCATCTACCACGCCTTCAAGACTGGACAGTTAGGACGTCTTCTACCACGCCTTGAATACTGGACAGTTAGGAGTGGTCATCTACCACGCCTTCAAGACTGGACAGTTAGGACTGGTCATTTACCACGCCTTGAATACTGGACAGGAAGGACTGGTCATCTACCACGCCTTGAATACTGGACAGTAAGGACTGGTCATCTACCACGCCTTGAATACTGGACCTAACCTAACCCTAACCTAAGTAAAAGTATGACTATTCGTATGTAAGAAAAAGAAAACACTCGAATATCTTCGAATATTTCGCGGCGCCCCTGTAAAGAAGTCGCGACTTCCTGGGCCGCCGCGGGGCACAGTTTTGGAATCACTGCTATTGTTCTGATATTTCCCTTGCCAGTTCTAGCCATGTGTACTTGGTTAGGGCTAAATGAGGGATTACGTTGGGAAGTTCTCTTTGCTGTTGTTTTACACGCAGAGCTCACCAAGGATCATGCAAACCTATCTTTCAGTTATTACCATATGCTTTTTGCCAGTTCTATTTTCATGCTGTAAAATGTTGGTATACTTAGAGCACGTTGCGTCCTTTGGCGTAGTGTGAAGATACTTTCTGACAGACCTGAAAGATGCGTATAGGTTTAGAGAGGGATCCCAGAATTGCACTTTTAAGTGCATTACAGGTAGAACATCACGAGGTAGACCAAGAACAAGATTGTTAGTTCTTCTTCTTCTTCTTCTTCTTCTTCTTCTTCTTCTTCTTCTTCTTCTTCTTCTTCTTCTTCTTCTTCTTCTTCTTCTTCTTCTTCTTCTTCTTCTTCTTCTTCTCTTCTTCTCCGTCTTCTTTTTTTTTCTTTTTCTTCTTCTTCTTTTTCTTAGTCTTCTTCTTCTTCATTCTTTTCCGTCTTCTTATCTTCTTCTTCCTCTGCTTATCTTCATTAGATTCTTACTCTTACTTCTTCTTCTTCTTCTTCTCCGTCTTCTTTTCTTCGTCTTGGTTTTTCTTCTTCTTCTTCTTTTCTTCTTCTTCTTCTTCTTCTGTCTTCTTCTTTTTTTCTTCTCGTCTTCTTCTTCTTCTTCTTCTTTTGGTCTTCTTCTTCTTCTGAAACTTCTTCTTGAAAATATGTTCTAAACATCGTGATACTAGAGAAAACTCTACTATATATACCAAGCTACCCGTTATGCATGGTTAGTATCATGCACAAATAACACAGGAAGTCCATGTTTCAAGATTTTCGCACTTGATGTGGAGTTTTGGTGTATCTGAGCCGAAACCATCTTGAAAATATGTTTAACATCGCTGATGAATACGCTGAAGATGGGATCCGAGCGCTTATGGATGTGTCCGATGTCCAGTGAGGATAATATGTTGATTAACTAACTAACTAACTAACTAACGATATGTCTATGGTTGAGAAGGGAGGAAAGAGAAATTGTTAGCACTAAGGTGACTCTGACGTAGTGCTTTCTATACTTGCACCGCCAATTACATCCGGGTACTCCGCAATAGTAATGTGAAGATTCTTTTGGGAAAGCACAAGATCTTTAGAGAGATATCATTCCCCAGTTGGATGCCAGAAATCCCAGCTAATCCATGTTTTTGTTGGTACACCGGGCGTGTGTGTTGCATTATCGTGGGTTAAGAACTGGATGCTAGAAGCAAAACGAAGGATCTGCATTGTGCTGATTTGGCAGTATATCCAATAGAATACATCAGGTAATAAAGAAACAGTAATTAGAGAAGGCGATGTGTTGTTTTTGTACTTAGATGACGATGACTGTATGATTTGTGACGTCAGGATAGCGTTGGCAATGATGTAAGTGAGGTATCGCTGATATAAGACGGGTAAGGGGGGAATATTCAGAGAAGCTTCTGGTTTAAGTTCTTCTTCCTTTTCTATTTCTTCATCTTTTTGTACTTGAACAACTTCTTATTATTATTATTATTATTATTTATTTTTATTATTATTATTATTATTATTATTATTATTATTATTTATTTTCTTCTTCTTCTTCTTCTTCTTCTTCTTCTCTTCTTCTTCTTCTTCTTCTTCTTCTTCTTCTTCTTCTTCCTCCTTCTTCATCTTCTTCTTCTTCTTGTTCTTCTTCTTCCTCTTCTTCTTCATCTTCTTCTTTCTGCTACTACTCTCTTCTCTGTTTGTGTTCTTTTCTTTATTTCGTTTTCTTTTTCTACTACTATTCCTATTATTACTGCTACTACTACTACTACTACTACTACTACTACTACTACTACTACTACTACTACTACTACTACTACTACTACTACTACTACTGTTGCTGCTGCGGCTGCTGCTACTACTACTACTACTACTACTACTACTACTACTACTACTACTACTACTACTACTACTACTACTACTACTACTGTTTGCTGCTGCTGCTGACTGCTACTACTACTACTACTACTATTGCTACTGCTGCTACTACTAATACTGCTTCTTGTTTTCGTTCTTTTTTTTTTCCTTTTCTACAACCACAACTTGTCTGCGTGTTTGTATTTATGTGTGTCTGTTGTTTTCTGTAAGTATGTGTGTGTGTGTCTGTGTGTGGGTCTGTGTGCGTGTGTATCCACAAGTGTGTCTATGTGTGTGTCTGTGTGTATATGTCTACGTGTGTATTTGTGAGCGTGTGAGCGTGTATGTCTGTGAGTGTGCATGTCTGTGCGTGTCTATGTCTGTGTATCTATGTCTGTGTGTGTGAGGTCTGCGTACAAATAAGCCAGATCTGTTAAACAAATATGCACTCACAAAACAAGTTATAACGGAGGGGGGGGGGGGGTGAGACCAAAGTCCAGAAGTAGACGAACAACCAGAACTTTCCGACAGTCTACAGCTGGTGTAGTCTAAGTAAGAAAGATATCGATAACTTAAAAACGATACTTAATATTTTTCTTACCTGAAGATGATAACCGGCATATAATCGAATATTGCACTGCTTGTATATTTCTGTTTTTATTTCTTTTATCCAGTATCAGCTTTCTGTCGCAGCTGAACAGAGGGTAGGCACATATTTTAACTTATTCCTCACAAATTTCATCAACTTATTCCTCACAAATCTGTCACGATTCAATAAAGATAATTAATATCTAGTGCAAAGGGGACTACTAAAACGACCATTACCACAGTACACCGTCTTCACTAATTTTGTGAAAACCGCGTAACACAGTTCAAGCAGTACTTGTCAGAATGGTCAGGTTTTTGTAAGAAAAAAGTAAAAAAAAAAAAAGAGTAAAGGACCCTTATCCGCGCCTTCAGGCGTATAGGGCATATAGGGCATAGGGCATATAGGGCTATCTATTTTTATAGACCAATCGGCACAAGATGGGTGATGTGGTTCCCGGTTTTTACTTCCCGAGACTGAACCCTGAACCCACTCAAGGCTGGGTCGACCTGGGAGCCAAAGTCATTTTTGAAAATTAGTCTGGTTCCGCCATGGGAGCGAACCCACGACCTCCTGATCCGCGGCGAGCGTCTAGCCGCTCGGCCACGGCGACTCTCTTCAGGTTTATGTAACTTGACAATTTTTACAAGGCTGTCTTCTTCTTCTTCTTCTTCTTCTTCTTCTTCTTCTTCTTCTTCTTCTTCTTCTTCTTCTTCTTCTTCTTCTTCTTCTTCTTCTTCTTCTTCTTCTTTCTTCTTCTTCTTCTTCTTCTTCTTCTTCTTCTTCTTCTTCTTCTTCTTCTTCTTCTTCTTCTTCTTCTTCTTCTTCTTCTTCTTCTTCTTCTTCTTCTTCTTCTTCTTCTTCTTCTTCTTCTTCTTCTTCATCTTCTTCTTCTTTCTTCTTCTTCTTCTTCTTCTTCTTCTTCTTCTTCTTCTTCTTCTTCTTCTTCTTCTCTTCTTCTTCTTCTTCTTCTTCTTCTTCTTCTTCTTCTTCTTCTTTTTGCTGCTGCTGCTGCTGCTGCTGCTGCTGCTACTACTACTACTACTACTACTACTACTACTACTACTACTACTACTACTACTACTACTACTACTACTACTACTACTACTACTACTACTACTACTACTACTACTACTACTACTACTACTACTACTACTACTACTACTACTACTACTACTACTACTACTACTACTACTACTACTACTACTACTCTTGTGTTCTCGGTTAGCATGATATATTGCGGCTAACGCCTAGACTGCGTTATTGTTTTTTGTTTGATGTTGTTAATCCCTTTACCTGTCTGTCTGCTTTTTTTTTTTTTTTTCTCTTACTGATTGCTTTCATGAATGTCTGCATGTATTCTTGTGTATTTATTTATGTATCCGTCTGTTAACAAATGATTGGCCTGGGAGATCCGTTTGATTATCAAAGTGGCCCATCGTTTTCGATTTGAGCACTCCTTGAATTAGTCAGAACCCCCGCGCAGGTTCCGGGAAATAATTTCTAAGGGGGAGGATAAGACTCACTGCCTCTTAACAACCATGTCGTAAAAGGCGAATACTTTGAAAATCGTCGTCATCGTTCGTCGTCGCCGATCATCGTTGCCGGTCATTGCTCTCGGTCGTCGTCGCCGGTCATCGTTGCCGGTCATCGCTCTCGGTCATCGTCGCCGGTCGTCTTCGTCGTCATCATCATTATTATAATCATCATCATTATGAAAATCATCATTATCATCATCATCCTTCTCATCACCATTATTATCACCACCATCATTATCACCATCACCATTATCATCACTATCACCATCATCATCACCATCAGCATCAACATCATCAGCATCATCATCATCATCATCATCGTCATCGTTATCATCTTCTTCTTCTTCTTTTTATGCTTCTGCTTCTTCTTATTATTATTATTATTGTTAATTATTATTAATATTATTATTATTTATATCATTATTAATAGTTTTATTATTCTTTTTCTTCTATGAACGCAGTTTTCGCAACCACCTTGCTGTTGGTAAATCAATATTTCTCTTACATGCTTATTTGATTTATACAATGTATTTATTGTTGTTTTTTTCTTTTTAGACACAAACAAAGATGGCATCATTGAGAAATGTGATTTTGACGAAGTAGTGGAGGTAAATATTGGTTTGTTTAATTTGTTTTCGTGCTTTATTTGTTTCGAATATATATTACTGATTCTGACAATTCCTAGTCTGCTACTAATCGGGTCGAATGGTTCTTGTCTGAAGCAAGTTAAATAATTTAAATATCTACGAAGTATATTCTCGGAGGACGGGAGAGTAGACTTGGGAAATAGAAAAATGATGCCAATTAGCCAGCTCATTTATATACCAACCGATGCCGTTATTAAGACATAAGTTTGAGCAACAAGAAACAGATTATAAACAGCATATTTGTATCAACACTGTGCTACCAGTGCCAAACTTAGACATTATCAAACGCAAACCTACATAAAATCAACATCTGCGATGCTGACAGATGCTAAATCAGTACTTGAAGCACTCCAGTCTAGGAAACTACCAGAATTGCAAACACTGCTAACACAACTCAACCTTCAACGAAGAGTCGTAATGCAGTGGATACCGTCTCACTGTGGAGTGCCTGGAAATGAGAAAGCTGATCAACTGGCAGGGGAAGGTGTGACAAAAGTGCAGCCGGATGTACCAGTCACATACCACCAAAAGAAAAGAATCATTAAATCAATCAGGAAACCACTAGCCCCAGCACAAGACGACTATTTCATTTTGAACAGATTAGAACAAGTCATTATCCTCCGCCTCAGAACAGGGCACAACCGATTACGTAACCACATGTACACAAAATTTAAGATAGGTGTATCAGCCATGTGCACCTCTGGAAATGTGCCCCAGACAGCAGAGCATGTACTCCAGGACTGCACCGATTTTGACACATTAAGGCAAACATTTTGGCCAGAAAGAACAACAGTGGAACGTAAACTCTATGGACCACTGAATGAACTAACAACGACAGTGAAATTTATACAAGAGACAAAACTGCTGATATAGACAACTGATTTCAGGCGAACGAAAGAAGAAGGAGAAGAATATATGTGAAATAAGATGCATGAGCAAAGCCACCAACTGAATCTTGGACAGTTAGAAATGATAACATGAGGAATAACACCATGCAATAAATTTACTGAGAAACAGAAGATCGAATGGTTTGGTCATCTAGTAAGAATGCAGCCAGAACAACTACCAACACAGGTGCTACACATGAACAGATCTGAAGTGAAAGCAAGAGGCCGCCCTCAGAGAATATGATGACATTAAAGAGCTTCTACTTCAACACGGAATGACAATAGCCAATGCTGCGGATCAAGCAATGGATCTAAAACGGTTTCTCCCCACAACGCGTAATGACCGAAGTGAAAATTTGCTGACGATGATGATTAATTATGCCTTAGGGTTGTTAACCGAGTTTCTCAAATCCGAAATATTCAGTATTCAAAATATGTTATTCTCGGTTGGGTTCGGGGCTTTCCATGTGATGGAGAACAAGACTGACTTCATAACAAGCATGTCGTAAGAGTCGACTAATTGTGGGTGTTTTCTTCGAAGTTGGAGTGCATCTGCCTGAGAGACAAGAACCAGCAGTCTGTGTACAAATAAGAAAGATCTGTAAAACGGATGTACAAAACTCAAGTACTGAAATAGCACCAAGGTCCAGAAGTGTACGAACATCAATAACTTTCCATATTTCAGCTCAAAATTTCATATTTTTTTTTTTCATACGGACTGTGAAATCTGGTATCTACAACGGGTGGCCCCACAGTGAAACAGCAATCATAAAGTACTGCTGTCTCAATAAAAAAACTCGCATTAATAGGATCCATCGACAACGTAGGTGATAGCGACTTGTAGATGCAGTCAGCATTACGACGGCACCGTCATTTTTTACTTCCCCATTTTCTGGACATACTTCACACCACTGGTAACCATTTTCGGCTGGGTCAACCTGCGACTGGGCCCATACCATGCAAAAAAATCCACGCAGCCAGCAGTGGGCTTCGATCGAGCTACGTTGGAAAATCTACAATTCACAACGCCTCAAGCCACGGACGCGTAATATGCATTACGACGGCCGTAATTCCCCAGGACATACATTCTGGTAAAGGACCATACCATGATAAAAATCCACACGCCTTTAGGGCGTAATAGGTAAAGGACCATTGTGACTAAGTCGTATGTGAACGATGTGAACGTTTCGTAATGCCGGGATGCCGGGTTCGATCCCAGCTGCGGGTCATGCACCTTGCGTTGGTTTCGACAATGGTATCAAGAAAGCCGACCGTCCAGTAGGCAATAGCAAACTACCGGACGTAAATTTGTCTAGAAAAATTACACAACAGCCAGGGGCTGTGGGGTTGGTTCTGCAACGTCCTGTAAGCAACTAAATTAGGCGTATAGGGCATATAGAGCTACACCTATGTTTTATAGACCAATCGGCACAAGGTGGGTGATGTGGCCAACATCATGTCCGCCGCCTTTACTTCCCTGGACTGCACCCGGTACCCACTGAAGGCTGGATTGACCTGGGAGCCAAAGTCATTTTTGAAAAAAGTCCGGCTTCTCCAGGAAGCGAACCCACGACCTTCCGATTAGCGTCTAGCCGCTCCGCCACGGGGACTCACGTTAATAGTAATACCTCACATTAAATAACGACCTAACTCTCAGATTCAATCAACAGAAAATATCAACACTTCATCACTGGAAGCAGAACGATGATGCCTTTCAGAAAGCTCAGGAGACAGTGAACAAAATCTGGGAGGGACTCAGGGATAGGGCCGACAGGAACAAGGTGAGAACAGACATACAAACTTACGACAAAACGGATTATCGTTTTTTTAAATTCATTTGATTAACTGAATAATGAAAATCAACTTTTGATCACATTTTTGTCTCTCTTCTTGTTCTTGTTCTCGTTGTTGTTGTTGTTGTTGTTGTGTTGTTGTTGTTGTTGTTGTTGTTGTTGTTGTTGTTCTTCTTCTTCTTCTTCTTCTTCTTCTTCTTCTTCTTCTTCTTCTTCTTCTTCTTCTTCTTCTTCTTCTTCTTCTTCTTCTTTCTCCCCTCTTCTTCTTCCGTCTCTCTGTATCTACCCTGTCCTCTCTTTGTGTATGTATGTATGTTTGTGAGTGGAATGTGTGTGTATGTGTGTGTGTGTATATATGTATGTGAGTGTGGATGTGTGTGTATATGCGTGTGTAAGTGAGTGAGTGGGTGCGTGTGGGTAGGTGTGTGCGTGCGCTAGTGTGTGCATGCATTTTACCACCCGTGCTTGTGTGTTTTTGCTTGATATTCATAATATGCATATTATTATATGAATGTAACATACTTTTTTGATAAAATACTACTGCCGTGTGTTTGGAATGGCCGAATGTAAGACGGGCCTGAGTGTCCAAATTGTGACCCTTTAAAAATTAGGTTCGTTAGTTCGTTCGCACTCTCTCTCTCTCTCTCTCTCTCTCTCTCTCTCTCTCTCTCTCTCTCTCTCTCTCTCTCTCTCTCTTGCTGGAGATATCAGCTTTCGTCACGTTCACTGATTCTGTGCTGCATTTAATTTGAATACATTTACGTTGTTCATTTTTGTGATTGTTGTGTTTTAGAGAAACAAGTGAAATTAAACGGAAAATGTCTTTGGCACCATAAATGAATCAATCAATCAAGGATTAAAATATCTCTACACTTGAGGCACCCTATGTGTTCTTAGGACACTCTTGTGGGACGGGGTTGAGGAGAGGGGTGGTTGAGTGTATACCTTTACATAACTTTGACAAAGAACATATTGAGGCCAAAGTGATTAGTTCCCGTCCTGGATAGTCTGCTGTGGGTTGTCATGGCACTGAAGGATGTTCGCAGACGAACTAATGAAGCCACTTGGGGATTACACGATGTCGACAAGCCTAATTGACCCACCAAGCAACACGGCACTTGTTGTTGTTGATGATGATGATAAGCGTGAGGATGCTGATGATGATGATGATGAGGGTGGACGATGATGATGTTGATTTTAACGACGACGACGTTGGTTATAGCGATAATAATGGTGGTGTTGACGATAGTGATGATGATAATAATAGTGATGATGATGGTGGTAGTGGTGGTGATTAGGATGTTAGAGATCGTGGTAGTGGTGTTGCTGAAGATGATGATAGAGGAGATGTGGTGGTGGTGGTTATGATATTGATTATTATTATGATGATGATGGTGGTGGTGATAGTGATGATGATGATGATGTCGATGATTTTAAGGATGACGACGGCGATGATGTTGGTTATCATGGGGATGATTTTTATGGTGATGGTGTTGTTGTTTATGATGATGATGATGATGATGATGATGATGATGATGATGATTATGATCATGATGATGATGATTTTTGTACTACAAAAAACACCACAAAACATCCCAGTCCAAAAATGAATCCCCGACTTTATGTTTAGAAAATGTTAAATAAATATTTTTGTTTCCAATATTACAGAAAGTGAAGGTAATTTTCACGACTATTTTAAAACTATGATTTTGTTTGACTGTTAGAAGATTTAGTTTCACAGATTATTTTGTAGATTTTAAAACTTCTTTTGTAGATTTTCTCGTGTGCATTTTAAACCTTAGCAACGTTTCCTTATTGTTTATGTACTTATCCCGTCATCCGAAGTGGGATGCAAGTTTTTTGTTATTTCGAAGCCCCATCCTGGCTGTTGCCAGGCGCCGAAATATAGGTTTAACACGGTTTCCGGGACCTCTCCATGGGTGATCCTCATCCGCATGGTGGCACTTTGTGTCACCGGGTGTTTATCGCTCTGTGTGATGTCCTGGTGGGGTACAATTTACTTACTTATTCCCTATTGTACATTTGAACAAAGGAGACACAAATAAAAGCTTTCACAATTTATTGACTTACATGTACCTCTAAAAAAAAAAGTTAAATGTGATGAATTCAAAGAAATGTCTAGGCGACCACTAGTATCAACAGTTATGACACTGAATGTGGCGCTACATTTGGCACATCCTGAGGAGAAACCAGCCCAGAATCCCCAAAAAGGCATTGAAACGGGAAATAAGGAGATTAAGGAGCGGAGGACGCCCAAAAGAAACAATAAAACGAACGTTGATGAGAGAGGCCAAAGCTGTTGGACTGGATTCCGTCCACGATATTGAACTGACTGCTCAAGATAGAACGGAATGAAGGGATAGACTGTGTGTCCTATGAGACACATAATGGCACAAACAGATAATGAATGAATGAATGAATCTCTAAATATACTGAAGAGTTTTGTGAAATATTTTGGACTCCGCGAAGTGAAATCCTCAAATTGTCTCTACTTGATAGAGAAGTGGTTCTCAACCTACCAGTTGTGACCCTTTTTTGGGTCGAACGACACGTTCACAGGGTGGCCTAAGACCATCTGAAAACACATATTTACTGAAGTTATTAAGAACAAATAACTGTTTGGGGGTCGCCACAACGTTGGGAAAATGTATTAAAGGGTCGAGGCATTGGGAAGTTGAAGAGCTACTGTGGTAGAGGAATGTAAACACACTGAGGTGTGGTCAACGCAGCTATGGGGACCGAATAGCCCCTGGGGTGAAAGGTCATATCTATTGTGCCCTCTGCAGGAGTATCACAGAGCCAGGAACTTACCTGCCATGGCAATCTAAGAGGGTTGCCAAAATGTTGGGATCTAAAGCCATAACGATGATCATTTTAAATGTGTGACAGTAATATATACGGGAGCCGCCATGGCGTAGCAGCTAGTCGCTCACCTCAGAGCTGTAGGTGATGGATTCCAATCCGAACGGAGCCGGACGTGTTGTAAATATAACATTGACTCCAAGGTCGACCTAGCTTAAATAGGTACCAGGAAAAGTCATGGGAAGTAAAGGTAGGGTGATATTGACCATTTCATCACCGAGAGCCGATTGATCTAGCATCATATGTTCTTTACGCCTGGGTGCCTGGGAAGAAAGCCCCTTACTTCACTGTATTATGCACCTAACCGATAACAGATACATATGTCCGGAAATAAACTAGGGCCGTCAAACAGAGATGCAGCCGCATCAGGCGTCACCGTTAGGGGGCTGTATAAGCAGATAAATCAAAATACAATTGGAACTTTTGATCTGAGAGCGCCAAGCTACCAAGTGCGGCACGTAGAAGCCATCCATTAAACTGAGAAAATCGACAGCACGGTACTGAAATAAACTGCGCAGTTTGTAGTTTATGACTTCTTTGTTCAAATATTGTTATTGTCCTCTTAACAAGCCGCACACTGAAATGAGTAACATAGAAATATAACATATTCAGTCCACACTGAGGAGAGGCTGGCCGAACGGTTAGAACGCTATTCTGTCAAGCGGGAGACCCGGGTTCGAATCCTCCGTAAGGGCGGGGATTTTTTCTGTCGAGGGAAAAATAAAATCTTCACCTGCACATTCGTGGCGACAGCACTGGCCATGCAGCCGTAAATCCTCAGACTCAAAGACCCCCCTCCTCCCCCCCCCCTTGCCTACACCGCAAAAGTGGTATTATTGAGGCAGTATTCGGCAGTTTTTTATTTTGGCAGTTCACGCTTTAAATCTACTAATATGCGCGTAAGTAATGAGGATGGAGGGGGAGGCAGTCACTGCAGTTCTGAAGTAGATAGAAAATAAGTAGCCAGAAGAATTTTAGTGACTGATCCTCAGTCGGTTTTGCTAAAGGTCCAAAACGGACAAAGGTGGCGTGAGTGGATACCAAGCATCAACAAGCCAACATTACAAGGACTTACGTTGATATACTGCCCGAGATGTGTAGGAGTGCGAGAAAATGAAAGAGCGGATTTTATAGCTGCAAAAGCGACAGCTACATTAGCACTCGTACTGGACAAAGAGTCGGCGATGTGGCTAAGTCGATGCGAACGCTTCGTAATGCCGGGATGTCGGGTTCGATCCCAGCTGCGGGCCATGCGCCTTGCGTTGGTTTCGACAGTCGTATCAAGAAAGCCGACCGTCCAGTAGAAATGGCAAACTACTGGACGTAAATTTGCCTAGAAAAACCACACAACACTAGGGGCTGTTGGGGTTGGTTCTGCAACGTCCTGTAAAGGGTACGCAACTAACCTTTAACTGGACAAAGGAGACCTTCTCAAGACTGTTTATGGACGAATCTTGACAGGAGACACGAGATTAGATGAAATAACATCTGCAAGAATCAGTGATCGAGGAATTCGGTGTGGATCAGACAAGGAGGGACGTATGAGAGGACGAGAACGAGCAGTTTATAATCAGAGTGCTACAGAAACAGTTAGCATTTACACTTTAAAACATTTGCTGTTTGAGACAGAGTACCTATGGGTAAGCCCGGTGTGCTAAGATTTCGAGTCCTAAATTAGTATATTAGCCTAACCAATGATGTGGAGTAATAACTGTGTCAGTAATCATTCACATAGTTCACTAATCTAACACATGTTTAAGTAATTCACAAATGTCTTTAAATGCACTTTTCGCTCACACACTTAATCCAATCTATTTTTTATGCATCAACTTACATTTCCTAGCTTTTTTTTGTTGTTTTTTTGTTCAAGTATATACAATTTACGTTCACATACGAATATAATCAAATGCACTATAATAATGTATGCATGTCATTAATCCCCAAACTTGTTCAAAAAATAGGTGTGTGTATATGTGTTACCAACACTTTTAAATTAATCTACATCTTCAAATAATTGCAGCCACTTAAAATAAGTCGCTTTAAATTTCATACAACCCACACTAAAATGTGAAATGTAAAAGGCAAAAAGTAAAGGATTTCACGCCTTTAGGCGTATAGGGCATATGGGGCTAGACCTATATTTTATAGTCCGGTCGGCACAAGATGGGTGATGTGGTCAGCACCACGCCGGTCGCCTTTACTTTCCGGGACTGAACCCGGAACCTATTCAAGGCTTGGTCGACCTAGGAGCCAAGGTCATTTTTGAAAAAAATGTACGTCTTCGATATGGAGCGAACCCACGACCTTACGATCCTCAGACGAGCATCTAGCCGCTGCGCCACAGCGACTCCCGTGACTAAAATGAGTCTCACTTAATTTCAGTTCAAATGAATAAAATTCTTTGCAGTATTTCCTTGTCAGTTAACTGGTGAAAGAGACTTCTCAAGGTACTTGGGTGGAAACTTTACATGTTCTAACACGCTGAGAGAAGAAATACAATCTAGAATACATTTTGGAAATAAAGTATACTATGGCCCTTCAACATCTGCTAAAGTCAAAGTCTCTGTCTCGCAACACCGAGATCAAAATATATAAAACTTTGATAAGACCAGTCGTTTTATATGGCTCTGAAACCTGGAGCACAACTAAAACAGATGAAGCCTTATTAGGACGAATCTTTAGACCCATCAAAGATGCAAACAGCAGGGAATGAACAGTGAAAAGCAGCAACGAAATTCATAATTAAATTCTCTGGACATACTGAGTTTGTTTGCATGTCCGTTTAACAGAACTGACTTAATTGCATGCAGATTGTTGGTTCCTTGCCTCTCAGGTAGATGTACTTCGACCTTGATGAAAGGATACCCTCCCTCCGAACCCACACACCCAATTAGTCGACTTTTACGAGATGCTTGATGGGAAGCAGAGGTTCTATTCTTGTTTCCCACACAATGGGACCCCGGAATCCACACAGGGATATCAAGGATTCGAACTAGGGTCACCTGTATGAGAGCCAAGCATTCTTCTGGATAGACATGACTACCAAAATCCCACGGCATGTACTATGAGGAATAGAATGTGCATTAAAACAACAGCGTTTGGGCAATGCTAATACAATTTTCCCCAACAACAACAGCAGCAAAGCTATGCTAAATGCATAGTCGACGCAACCTGAGGGTTTCGTTGCAACATGAAGTTTTACTAAATCGAGCCTCCTTCCCAATTCCTAGTGTCTAAGTCCGCTACGCCCCCCCCCCCCTCCCTTTTTTTCCCCATTTTGTCTCCTACTCCTAACTCTAATAATTTTTGAACGTCCTCTTTTAAAGCTTTTTTTTTTTCATACATGTAATATCATTGAGAATATATTATTATAGTTTTTTTGCCTGTCAGTACACAAGAAACATACTTATTTTTATTTTTATTATTATTTGTATTATTACTACATGTAGTGCGCCTTAAAACAAATTGTAATCCCCTTGATTATTAGGAGCCTCACCCCCCCCCCCCTTTCCTCTTCTTGTTAACAATGCTTAACTATAGCATAGAATGGATCCACCGCGGTATAACGGCTAGACACTCGCCTGCGAATCGGAAGGTCGTGTGTTCGGGTCCCGACAGAGCTTGACTGTTTGTTTTATTTATTTTTTTTTTTTTTCCAAAAAAAAGACGTTGGCTCCCGGTCGACCCAGTCTTAAATGGACATCAGGTACAGCCCTGGAAAGTAAAGGCGACCGTCGTGATGTTGATGACCACAGCCTTAAGGCTGCGAATCAACGTCAGTCTTAAGAGGGAAAAGAGCCCATTTCTGTTGGGAATTAATCCCACGACCTTCGGCTTCGCAGACCAGTGCCTAACCACTACACCACTGCGGCTAACCTGTAAAGGATGGGCAGCTAACTAACCATTAAACATTTACGTTACTACAGGATGGGAAAATCACCAAGGAAGAATGGATCAAAATGTGGGAAGAGTCCATCCGAGACGTGGCAGAAGTCAAATCTTTCCCACCCTGGCAGCAAGACTACATGGAGTTTATGTTTTACGCCAACGACACTTCCGGTAAGTCAATGAAAGTAAAGTTTAGGTTTAGGTTTGAACGACAGATCAGCATCATGGAACAAGGGTAGCAACCCATAGGTGCTCCGTTATACTGCTGACTCACGCCTGGGTCCGACTAATCTTAGCCCAGTGCACGAACTCTGTAGCACCGGCGAGAATCTTGAAATACTTTAGGTAGATTTTTAACTTCTAATATTACAGACAGATGGACGGACAGACGGACGGACGGACAGACGGACGGATATACAGACAGACAGACAGACAGATAGACAGATAGATAGATAGACAGACAGATAGATAGACAGACAGACAGACAGACAGACAGACAGACAGACAGACAGACAGACAGACAGACAGACAGACAGACAGACAGACAGACAGACAGACAGACAGACAGACAGACAGACAGACAGACAGACAGACAGACAGACAGACAGACAGACAGACAGACAGACAGACAGACAGACAGACAGACAGACAGACAGACAGACAGACAGACAGACAGACAGACAGACAGACAGACAGACAGATAGATAGATAGATAGATAGATAGATAGATAGATAGATAGATAGATAGATAGATAGATAGATAGATAGATAGATAGATAGATAGATAGATAGATAGATAGATAGATAGATAGATAGATAGATAGATAGATAGATAGATAGATAGATAGATAGATAGATAGATAGATAGATAGGAATGTGCTTGATGGATAGATGTTAGATAATTGTTGGTTTTTTGGTATCTTTGTATGGTAGGTAAACAAACTGGCAGACTGACAGTTCGACACGCTCACTATTTCAGGACAATACAACATATCTCGAGGCAGAGCTCTGAACGTTTCCTACGTTCTTCCCCTGTAATTTCCTTTTTCTGTAAACCGCATGATGCTGACGGAAATGTCTTTGGACGGCTGTTCCGATTTGCCTTGGATTTGTCCCGGTTCATCTTAATTATCTAATGCGTCTTGCTTAAAAGTGCTTGAGAAAAAAAAAAAAAAAAAATATAAAACACAACGAAAACAAAATGATTCCAATTAGTGTCTTGAAGGGAGACATTAAAACGGACAGTCAGATCAGAAAAAGGCAGAAAAGATTGAATAAATGAATGAACGAATCAATGAGGGAAAGAAAGAAAGAAAGAAAGAAAGAAAGAAAGAAAGAAAGAAAGAAAGAAAGAAAGAAAGAAAGAAAGAAAGAAAGAAAGAAAGAAAGAAAGAAAGAAAGAAAGAAAGAAAGAAAGAAAGAAAGAAAGAAAGAAAGAAAGAAAGAAAGAAAGAAAGAAAGAAAGAAAGAAAGAAACAGACAGACAGACAGACAGACAGACAGACAGACAGACAGACAGACAGACAGACAGACAGACAGACAGACAGACAGACAGACAGACAGACAGACAGACAGACAGACAGACAGACAGACAGACAGACAGACAGACAGACAGACAGGCAGGCTAGATAGATAGATAGATAGATAGATAGATAGATAGATAGATAGATAGATAGATAGATAGATAGATAGATAGATAGATAGATAGATAGATAGATAGATAGATAGATTAGATAGATTAGATAGATAGATAGATAGATAGATAGATAGATAGATAGATAGATAGATAGATAGATAGATAGATAGATAGATAGATAGATAGATAGATAGATAGATAGATAGATAGATAGATAGATAGATAGAACGAACGAACGAACGAACAAACTTTATTTTCAAAGGGTTACAAATTGGGCACGCAGGCCCGTCTGACATTCGGCCCTTCTAAGCACTCGTTTTCCGGAGTACCAATGCCTGTTATTTAAAATGCATGTTATAGATATAGAAATAAAATATACATTATAGATTATAATACATACATCATGTGTACACAATCTTACACACTCACAGACATATATATATATGCTCTCACATTCTCATACTTGCACACTCATATACAGACGTACCTAAATATATACATCTACATATATACACAAACAGAAAAGACACACACATACATATATAGACATATATGCACACACACATTCCATACATGCACACCTACACATGCATACACACACATACAATCACATGTACAGACACCCACAACCACACATTCACACTCACATGTAAACATACATATACACATATACATACACACACCTACATCTTTACACACATACATGCATACATACCTACACCCACATACTTATACATCTACAAATGCATACACACATCCACAAACATGAATACATACACACACCCACATACATGCCGACACACATTACATACATACCCACACATGCATGCATAGACACATATACAACCACCCATACAGATACTCACATACATACCTTCACTCATGTATACATACATTCATACTTGCCTACATTATGTACACACATACACTCATATACAGTCACACATACTTACAACACCTATACATAAATTACACACACAAACAAACTTGAATATACATTCATATATCCACATGCATGCATACACACACACCCACAATCACACACACCCATATAATGCATACATATATACACACACATAGATACTTTTATACATACATACACATACATAATACATTCCCACATACTTACATACATGCATACATTCATAAATACATACACATCCACAGCTACATATACCGACAAACATGCATATACATGTATGAATACACATACACCCATAGACTTACAAAGATACATTTACATAGAAACATTCTCATAATACAGAGACATACATAATACATGCACCTACATACATATATGCACACATACATACATACATGGACTACATGTACATGCATACACACATCCATACATACACTCAAATACTTTAACATTCTTTCAAACATACACACATCCATACATACACTCACATACTTACACACATACATACTTTCATACTTACCTAAATACACACACACATGCATGCATACATACACACACATACATGCATACATACACCGACATCTTTACATACATACATACATAAACAGACACACATGCATGCATAC